>OY804575.1:49802696-50170196 GCA_963680875.1 Bathymodiolus brooksi | reverse complement strand
AGATAGATACAAGGTACTTTAGATATAAAATTACTGATCACACTCATATTCATCTGAAATAAGAGAAATAGATACAAGGTACTTTAGATGTAAAATCACTCATTACGCACTCATAGTCATCTGAAATAAGAATCAAGCATATTTATAGTAAAACTCTGCATACCATCATCAAAATCATGTGCATCAAATGAGTATTTTAGTTTTATCAATAAGGGCAGGTATCATCGTGGACGAGATCGTATTACCTATATACTCAGTGCCTATAACCACTCCAGTTCTGAGATTAATATCCACCTGTGGAAAGGTTTATTCAATACAAAACTTGGTAATAAAGATTGTCTATGATTTGTAACTGGTTTCTGGTTTTCTCTGGTCTCCTCCATCAAATAAAACTGACAACCACAGTATACCTGAAATATTGTTGAAAGTGGTGTTCAACACCAATAACCAAACCTGTAATGAATTACTCTAACAGAGAGAGGGGACAAATCCTCAAGTCTATTTAATAGATAATAAAAAATGGCATTCCATTGAAAGGTTTCAGGTAATGAGACAAACGTTTTTGGCCAAAATAAATGGATGAGTACATTGACTTAATATCAATTCTCCATCATAATTTACCTGATTCTTTCATTCCTTTAAATGCCATAGTAAGATATTTGGCATGATCTTTCTGAACTTCTAGATCTACATTGACATCACTATTTATCAATCCTAGTCCAGACAGTGATGATCCAAAGATCTGTAACTTCATATCTGTGTCTGAAATGTTAAGATAAGAATCATTTTACTGATCTTAGAATTCTGTATATAAAAAGTACAATATTAAATCTGTTAAATGTATCAGTTATCAGATTTTTGTCCTGAGAGTAATGGTCTCTAAGCCAACACATTCTACCTTCCTAGCTAGTAGTCAGTTAACATTCACTAACCCTGATTTTGTACTGTCCAGGTTTAATGTTATGGTTCATTGTTCTGATAGTGTGTAGTCTTTTTGAGTAGAAGAGCATCTATGTAGATTTCTAATTGTTTATATCTGTATTGCAGTTGGAGACCCAGTTACCAAAAGGGAAGGGTTGGGAATACATTAGCCAGTTAAACCCTGCCACATTTTCGTGCCTGTCCCAAGCCAGGATGTCTATCGGCATATGTCATGGTCTTTTTTGTATTCCATAAATTGAGGTGAGAGGTAGTTGTTTGTTTTGAACCTTGTGCATAAAATTACAGCATTTAATTCAATATTTAAAATATTGCAGGAAAGCGTTTTCATTGACTTTTGGCTTTCTTTTAATGGCGGCAACCACACATAACCTCTTTCTATTTTTGATGCATGTGATACTTGATATACGAGTAGACTGGAGGCCTGTTATGGTAATGACGACATTCCATCCTCTATTATTACCTGGAATTATCTTCTTCAAGAATTGTTCTAGATTTTCAACAACAGTGTTTCTTTCTTTCAATACAGCCTTAGTTAGGCATTGTTGTTGATATATTTCTTCCAACAAAGAGTCTATGGCTTTAATCTGATCATCTGTTGGTGGTGTCATTCTTTTTAATTCATCCTGAATCTTGATGTTCTGAAAGAGATCATTAAACTATACTTGTGTTATTAGGCCTCTACAATAACTTTTTTTCAAACTTGTCCCTTTGGGCAAGTAACTTTCTAGATTGACTTGTCCAAATTAAAACATCACTTGTCCAAAAATTTTGACTCGAAGATCCAAAAAATGAAAGAGTTTTAGTTATTTGGTAGAAACATGTACAAGACATAGGCTTTTCATGAAATTCTTGAAAATGTTCTTAAAGTACTCAGAACTTTGGTTTTTTCATAAATATGAATCAAAAGACTATAAAATAATTAGTACCCTGGTATTTTAAACAAAATTTGGAAGCATCTATAGATCCAGTGACCACCCAGGACTGAGGTATTCTGGAATTTACTCATTAAGCAATTTGTTATATATGTTATTAATAAAGATCAGTTATTTCATATTAATAAAGATATATACTGAACATCAGCAATTAGTTTTTATTAGATAGGCTTTCCTATTCTGGCAAAACATGACTTTCGGCAGTTTCGGTGTTGATTCATCTATGTTCCCCTCCTCGTCAAGTGGTACTGCATGCCAGGCATGGTGTAATGCTAATTTGTAATTGTAATGCATTATATTTTCCCAAGTAATGCATGTAATGTCCTAATTTTGGCATTACTTCTGTCTGGTAAGTGCTATATATTGTTACAAATTTCAGGGATAATAAGTACAAACTGTTTTATTCTTTCCTACAAGAAAATAGGAAAATTAAAAACAAATCAATGTCTAGTTAAATGATTAACAAAAAGTGTAACTTTGAACTGTTGTCAAACTAATGATTTTCTTCATCTAACCTTAATACTAAAACATTTATACTAATAATTAAAACAGATCTATTTTATAAACATACAAAAATAACCTTTTACTTTCTCTCTTAACATGATCACCTGTGAGAAAATAAAATAGCTTTATTACCCCAAGGTTTAAACTTCAGGGATAAACATAAAATTATATTAACTTGGGTGAGAAGTAATCATTTCTTAGTAGATTTTGTTATTTGGAATAAGGATGTCGAATACATTAGATCATTTTGACATTCCAACAAATATTAAAGATAGAAATACAAATTTCAAGGCAAAATGCAAACACTGCTTTTCTGTGATATCAGGCAGCCATTTGCAAGCTGTTAAGTATGATTACAGCACTAAAGTGTCTGCTCTGTTGGCATCACTTTCAAAAAGGCTATGTAAATATGAGGAGGAGGATGTATACACAACATCATCAATTCTTGACACTAGATTTAAACTATTATGGAGCAAGCCAGAAGATGTTGATGATCTTACGACAGATTTGAAAAAGAAGTTTTCTTTTATTGAATCTGTCAAATCAGAGGATGATGAAGCTGACAGCATTTCCCCTCCTGCTAAAAAGGTCAAAACTGATGACTTTTTTAGTTTTCTTTCCAGAGGTACTCCAAAGCGAAAACGTCACATGTCAGGATCTACTCAGTGTATTGACAATTACATTGGAGAAGAGTGTGACACATCTGATGTCAATCCTCTTTTGTATTGGAAAGAAAATGAAAATAAATTTCCAATACTGGCAAAATTAGCAACAAAATATTTGTCTGTCCCTGCTTCTTCTGCACCAGTTGAACGGTTATTCGGTATAGCTGGCAAAGTGTTCAGACCAGACAGAATGCACATAAAAGATGAAACATTTGAAACTTTAATGATGCTTAAATGTAACTGCCACCTTGTGTAGACTTTTAAAACCCTATTTAATGGTTACCAAGATTTCAGTATAAAATTTTGTATATATGTTTCTTTTGATAATAAAATTTATAAAATGTAATGTGTAATATAATGCATTACTTTCCAAAATACACATAATTGTAATATAATGCTGGTTTTGTGAAAGTAATTGTAATGTAATGCATTACATTGCAATGTAATTCGCCCCATGCCTGCTGCATGCCTGACACCTGGGAACTCGTCTGCCCAATTTTCCTGGAAGTTTCTCTCCCTCTTTGTTTCATATTGTTTTTTCTTTTCTTTCTTTTCATCGTCATGATCGTCAGTCTTTTTTTTCTTAGATGTCGTTAATCCAAACTTCGTAAGATCCATGGTTTGTTTATGTCTCGATGTCAAATTAATTGTAAATGTATAGCAAGAAGGTTCCGTTTCTCCAAGCGTTTTCTTGATCAGGAATCAGATTGTACTGGTCCCGTCACAGTCAACCTATGTCTACCATACGTAGTATCGAGGAAATATAACCAGTAACACAAACATGTACCTAATTTGCATATACGTTATCGGCAATGAAAAAAACTGATTTTGGAACTATTTAATATGAAATTAAGTAAAATTATTGACCAAACTCGCATTTGCAAGAAAAGTTACGATGATCCTTTAGGGTATTTCTGTATGGGCTTATTTTTTTTATACTTGTCCCGACGGACAAGTGCCCAACAAATTTCACTTGTCCAATGGACGTTTCCAATTATCCCAGACAATCGTTATTGTCGAGGCCTGGTTATCTGGACTAATAAGTCTATGTAGACTATAGGTTTAACTGAAATATTTTCCACATGCTTATAATGATAAAATTATCATTTTGAAGTAACAAAAGTCTTGACCAATAGTTCTTAAAATATAGTACATATATATATATATATCAGGATTATGAGTGTTTAATGTTTGGCAACAGTCAGTTTTATTGGTGGAAGAAAACAGTACCCATATAAAACAACGACCTTCAATTGTAACAGATATATGTCACACCTCTTGAACACATAGTACCCATATAAAACAACCGACCTTCAATATGTAACAGATATGTCACACCTCTTGAACACATTATCAGGAGTTTGAGATAATAAGTTTTTGCTATTGCTGTGTAATTTTTAGCAGAGAAGCAAACAAAATTATAGTTTCTGGTCTAACCACAGGCACTCGAATTCTGGACTCCCCTTTTTCCTCATTTGGTCCCTCCCACGATTATGGTATGGATCTTTGTCTTGAAGTATATCATTGAACCATTTATCCATATTTTACAACATTTCGTGTTACAACTCTCTCGTTCTACTAACTTTTGTTTCTATGTCCAGCTGCCGTGTTACTTATATATACATAAAGGTATGAAACAATCGTCAAAATACAAAGAGGGAATCCTCGCTTCGACTCGATATTTTACAATAACGCGTCAGTTTTAAAAAGGACCTTCGCTTGTCCTCGTCTCAAAAATGAGTTCCCTTCATTCCTATCTAGTTTATACGTACGAACAACAAATATTTATTGACGAAATTCAAGTTTATTCTCGACGACACATCCAACTTTCCTCCACTCGTGTCCATTCAGGAGGTCAGCCGAACATATTTTGCTTCGCGCTATTTCATTGGTCGGAAAGATTTTCGAAACTTTTTTAGCTTGTTCTTCGCTATGCATGGCCAATCCATTTCGTATCGAGAGGTCTATTAAGCGGGAGTTTTAAATAAGAATAAAAGTGGAAAGTAAACCTTTTCAGCCAATGTGTTATATAGGCACCAGAAAAAAAATGACGAACCTAGTGACATGGTAAGAATATTGTCTGAAATTGAAAAATGTGCTTCAAACATAAATTTTGACGGATGACCATTTGATCACTGAAAAGATCAGAGAGAAAGGGACACTAGTTATCATAAAGCAAAAAAATCTCCTTTTTAGGCTTGTCAAAAAATAAAAATGAGTTAACACTCCTCAACCCCTATCCCAGCAACAACAAAAAGACAGTGTACATAAGTAAACCCCTTGTAAATTGTAGCTTTCACAATTCCCCTCTTCTGCCTTAGAAACAGGTATATGTAAATATGCCTCAAAAGAAATTTTTGCATTAAAGGGATTAGAACTACTCTTTGTATTTCTTTTCTGTTTAGGGAGATACGTGTAAAATTCCAACTGTAATGGCCTTTGCATAAAACATAGGAAAGAACAAAATATTCTTTAATTTACATGGGAGGGGGGGGGGCATCAACATTTTTGTACCTAGGCTCATCAAATATAATTAATGACCCCACCCCCCCCAAAAAAAAATATTAAAAAAAAACAAGAAAAAAAACCCCTCTTAATGCTATTTCTGATGCCCAGTTTTGATATAAACAGTTAAAATAAGTAAAACATGAAGGTGTGCATTTTTAGTACTTCATGTTTCAATAAACCAATAAAAAAATACAACACAAATTTTGTCCCCCCCCCCCCCAAAAAAAGAGTACGTTAGACCCAAAAATAATACGTGTCTAGGTACAAAAACATTTTTGTGAGTAATTACCCCCCCCCCCTTTTTTTTTACATCCACAATTTTAGGTGTGTATTGTTCAAACCAGAATTTTTATAATATTTCTTTCAGCTACAGAAAGAATTAAAGATCAAACTTTGTTGCGATACTCATGAAAAGTTCTAATTATGTTATTTACCTGAAAAAAAGAATGGATATGGGTAAATGTACATCATGTATATTGTACATAAAACAAAATCCAACAACATACAAAGAAACAACTAGCTTTGCTTTTCTGCTTGAATCTTCAACAACAAACCAATCTATACCTAACAACATCATCTATTCTCCCCACCCCACCCCACCCCCCTTTTCCAAAAAACAAAGAAGAAACAAAATGGTCATCAACAGAGTCCTAGATTTAATCTGCAGTGTACTTCTCGTGCTTGTTCTTTGAAAGTTTTGCCAAAATAACAGTATTTTTGTTGAAACTTGTATTCTTTTATTCTTATTTAAAACTCCCGCTTAATCAGGGGCGCACCCGGCGCGCGCCCCCCCTAAAATTGGAAAAAATATGATTTTTTGGCGTAAAATCGTGATTTTTCACACGAAATACCCCAAAATTTTCGCGCCTCCCTCCGCAATTGAAAAAAATATGATTTTTTGGCGTAAAATCGTTATTTTTCACACAAAATACCCCAAAAATGTTCGCGCCTCCCTCCACTCGGTGCAATTTTTTTAAGTGCTCCCCCCCTAACTTGAAATCCAGGATCCGCCCCTGGCTTAATAGGCCTTTCGATACGAAATGGATTGGCCGTACATAACGAAGAACAAGCTAAAGAAGTTCCGAAAATCTTTCCGACCAATGAAATAGCGCGAAACAAAATATGTTCGGCTGACCTCCTGAATGGGCACGAGTGAAGGAAAGTTGGATGTGTCGTCGAGAATAAACTTGAATTTCGTCAATAAATATTTGTTGTTCGTACGTATAAACTAGATAGGAATGAAGGGAACTCATTTTTGAGACGAGGACAAGCGAAGGTCTTTTTTAAAACTGACGCGTTATTGTAAAATATCGAGTCGAAGCGAGGATTCCCTCTTTGTATTTTGACGATTGTTTCATACCTTTATGTATATATATAAGTATTACGGCAGCTGAACCTAGAAACAAAAGTTAGTAGAACGAGAGAGTTGTAACACGAAATGTTGTAAAATATGGATAAATGGTTCAAAGATATACTTCCAGACAAAGATCCATACCATAATCGCGGGAGGTCTAACATGACAAAGGTTGATCCAACAATCTTCCTCAATTGAGATGAGTATATGTTCACCACTTCACCAGCATGGCGCGTGGTAATAGTGAATAACAAAGTGTTTATGCTCACCACTTCACCAGCATGGCGTGTGGTAATAGTGAATAACAAAGTGTTTATGCTCACCACTTCACCAGCATGGCGTGTGGTAATAGTGAATAACAAAGTGTTTACAATGTCAATATCACATGTATCACAGACTTATAACTCTTACCATATCAAGCTTTTCAAAATCAGTTTTCCCATGTGATGCATTTTATGAATACCAAAACATATGACATTGATACCATACTCTATTGCAACAACATTTTAGAAATTTCTTAAGAATATATGAACGCTTCATTTGAGTACCGGAAACTGTTTATTTTACAGAAATTATATTTGACAAAAAATATTCTAAGCAAATAATAATTCCATATACATGTACATACTGACATAGAGATATCAATTTTTTTAACTGTGTATCCTGACCTTAGGCTTCACTCTGGGCCAGGGAGACTGTTATCACAATGAAATTGTTTGGGTGTCTTTACTTACATCAACTCTTCTTTGGTGACGATGATCTTTACCATGTCTCCTTACATCATCCACAGTATCCATGTGATAATCACAAACACGACAAAAAAATCTGGCTCTCGGAAACCGTACAGGTTTCTGCAAAAGGAAAAAAGAAAAATATACAAAAACAAACACATTCTGTATTTCATCCATTAAAATTAGTAGCATTGGAAGATGATGTAACAATACACTTGACTCTTTCCTTTGAAACAAAAATTGATTCAATGTTATTGTAATTCCATTGTCCTCTTTGTTTACATATACATGTAGAGTACAGTCAGAGACATAGCGTGATAAATCACTGTGATAGACATATCACTCATCTTAGTGATTTGGATATATCTTTTGTTGTATTAAATATATTTTCAAAATTTCTTTTACATTTAGAGTTACAAATGTAGTTACTATCACCCAAAAGGCATATCAATATAAGTAAATAGATTAAACAGACCAAAAGATATATCAGTATCACTAAGAAGAGTGATACGTCTATCACAGTGATTTATCACGCTATGTCTCTGACTGTACTGTATCAGTATCACTAAGAAGAGTAATACGTCTATCACAGTGATTTATCACGCTATGTCTCTGACTGTACTGTATCAGTACTGAAAATGTGTTTCTGTTAGAAGACACTATGGTGTGAAATCAGTGAATCAGTGGAATATTTTGACTTCTGGTGTTTTTCAGACATGACATACATTTATGACCCTGACATTCTGACAACACAGTAAAAAATCACAAGCCAGGGTGATTTTCAACAGAAACATCTTGTTCTTACTGTAACTGATAAATTCATACCTTTTTAAGTGGATATATTCTGTCTCTCTCTAAAATTTTGAGTAGTATATCGACTGATATATCGTCATCTAAATCTGAAATACAATTTTTTTGTTTTTAAAAATGTTAACAATAAAAGCAAATGCTTTTTTTCCTTTCAAATACTAAAAAATTGAGCAAGATTTGTAATATTGGTAACCACATCTGTGGTGTAAAGGTTAGCATGCTTGTCTCAAGGGCAGTAGATATTGTGGATTGTAAAGGTTAGCATGCTTGCCTCAAGGGCAGTAGATATTGTGGATTGTAAAGGTTAGCATGCTTGCCTCAAGGGCAGTAGATATTGTGGATTGTAAAGGTTAGCATGCTTGCCTCAAGGGCAGTGGATATTGTGGATTGTAAAGGTTAGCATGCTTGCCTCAAGGGCAGTAGATATTGTGGATTGTAAAGGTTAGCATGCTTGCCTCAAGGGCAGTAGATATTGTGGATTGTAAAGGTTAGCATACTTGTCTCAAAGGGCAGTAGATATTGTGGATTGTAAAGGTTAGCATGCTTGTCTCAAGGGCAGTAGATATTGTGGTTTGTAAAGGTTAGCATGCTTGTCTCAAGGGCAGTAGATATTGTGGTTTGTAAAGGTTAGCATGCTTGTCTCAAGGGCAGTAGATATTGTGGATTGTAAAGGTTAGCATGCTTGTCTCAAGGACAGTAGATATTGTGGATTGTAAAGGTTTACCATGCTTGTCTCAAGGGCAGTAGATATTGTGGTTTGTAAAGGTTAGCATGCTTGTCTCAAGGGCAGTAGATATTGTGGATTGTAAAGGTTAGCATGCTTGTCTCAAGGACAGTAGATATTGTGGATTGTAAAGGTTAGCATGCTTGTCTCAAGGGCAGTAGATATTGTGGATTGTAAAGGTTAGCATGTTTGCCTCAAGGGCAGTAGATATTGTGGATTGTAAAGGTTAGCATGCTTGTCTCAAGGGCAGTAGATATTGTGGATTGTAAAGGTTAGCATACTTGTCTCAAGGGCAGTAGATATTGTGGATTGTAAAGGTTAGCATGCTTGTCTCAAGGGCAGTAGATATTGTGGATTGTAAAGGTTAGCATGCTTGTCTCAAGGGCAGTAGATATTGTGGATTGTAAAGGTTAGCATGCTTGCCTCAAGGGCAGTAGATATTGTGGATTGTAAAGGTTAGCATACTTGTCTCAAAGGGCAGTAGATATTGTGGATTGTAAAGGTTAGCATGCTTGTCTCAAGGGCAGTAGATATTGTGGTTTGTAAAGGTTAGCATGCTTGTCTCAAGGGCAGTAGATATTGTGGTTTGTAAAGGTTAGCATGCTTGTCTCAAGGGCAGTAGATATTGTGGATTGTAAAGGTTAGCATGCTTGTCTCAAGGACAGTAGATATTGTGGATTGTAAAGGTTTACCATGCTTGTCTCAAGGGCAGTAGATATTGTGGTTTGTAAAGGTTAGCATGCTTGTCTCAAGGGCAGTAGATATTGTGGATTGTAAAGGTTAGCATGCTTGTCTCAAGGACAGTAGATATTGTGGATTGTAAAGGTTAGCATGCTTGTCTCAAGGGCAGTAGATATTGTGGATTGTAAAGGTTAGCATGTTTGCCTCAAGGGCAGTAGATATTGTGGATTGTAAAGGTTAGCATGCTTGTCTCAAGGGCAGTAGATATTGTGGATTGTAAAGGTTAGCATACTTGTCTCAAGGGCAGTAGATATTGTGGATTGTAAAGGTTAGCATGCTTGTCTCAAGGGCAGTAGATATTGTGGATTGTAAAGGTTAGCATGCTTGTCTCAAGGGCAGTAGATATTGTGGATTGTAAAGGTTAGCATGCTTGCCTCAAGGGCAGTAGATATTGTGGATTGTAAAGGTTAGCATGCTTGCCTCAAGGGCAGTAGATATTGTGGATTGTAAAGGTTAGCATACTTGTCTCAAAGGGCAGTAGATATTGTGGATTGTAAAGGTTAGCATGCTTGTCTCAAGGGCAGTAGATATTGTGGATTGTAAAGGTTAGCATGCTTGTCTCAAGGGCAGTAGATATTGTGGTTTGTAAAGGTTAGCATGCTTGTCTCAAGGGCAGTAGATATTGTGGATTGTAAAGGTTAGCATGCTTGTCTCAAGGACAGTAGATATTGTGGATTGTAAAGGTTAGCATGCTTGTCTCAAGGGCAGTAGATATTGTGGATTGTAAAGGTTAGCATGTTTGCCTCAAGGGCAGTAGATATTGTGGATTGTAAAGGTTATCATGCTTGCCTCAAGGGCAGTACATATTGTGGATTGCAAAGGTTAGCATGCTTGCCTCAAGGGCAGTAGATATTGTGTAGCATGCTTGCCTCAAGGGCAGTAGATATTGTGTAGCATGCTTGCCTAAAGGGCAGTAGATATTGTGTAGCATGCTTGCTTCAAGGGCAGTAGATATTGTGTAGCATGCTTGTCTCAAGGGAAGTAGATATTGTGTAGCATGCTTGCCTCAAGGGCAGTAGATATTGTGTAGTATGCTTGCCTCAAGGGCAGTATATATTGTGTAGCATGCTTGCCTCAAAGGCAGTAGCTATTGTGGATTGTAAAGGTTAGCATGCTTGCCTCAAGGGTAGTAGATATTGTGGATTTGATCCCCAGTGGAATCCAACCAAACACTATACAATTGGTATATGTTGCTTTTTTCTCCTGAATCACACAGCATTAAGGAGTAAGAACACATTATGTTGGCTGAGAGTCAGGATAATGTGTCCGAGTGGAGTGACATGGACTGTTTTTCATGAGTGAGCAATAAAATTTCAACTCAGAATATTGGTCAGTGTAGTACAAAACAGATACATGTATCATCATCATATCATAAAAAATAAACTTGCTTGTTCTAACCATGGCATGGTGTTAAACAACAATCAATCACTCACTCACTCTAAAATTAGGTCAATACTTATTATAAATGAACTTTGAATACACAATTCAAAACTGAATAAATATGATTTAACAGATATTTAAATATTAAATAATCTGTAAAATCAGATGTAATTAATTATTTGATATTCCTAACATACATGTGATATACTGGTATGTCTAATGAGAGATGCAGACAAAATGATAATTTTTTTGTTTAAAAACATACCACTAAGATCAAGATGAAAGTCCTGGTCCTCATTTGGTCCCTTTTCATCATCTGCCACATTCCCTGATCTCTCTTTTTTTACATGTGTTTTAACCCCTTTGGTCTTCTGACCTTGTCCTGTTTTCATACTCCAAAACTTTTTGACAGCCTCATCAATGTTGTGATCAGGTTTGTGACCTTCCGATGATTGACCCTTCCTATCCTCATCCTCGTCACAGCTACTATCTGTTGTTGATTTCTTTCCCTTTTTTCGTCTCTTTTTCATTTTCTTCGGAGAGTCTTCTCCATATTTACGATCTTCTTCAACAATATTTCCCTTAGAATCTACTGTAACTCTGTCAGCATGTTCTGATTTTCTCTCTCCATCTTTTAAGGCTGGTGTGCTTACAGCAGGTTTTTCTTTCAAATATGTTGAAATTTGTCTTTTGCTGTGCTCATTGACAGATATTATCAAACCAGGTTTTAAAATGTCTCTTTCCTGTGAAACTTTAACAGATTCATCTTGTTTTGTATCTGGTGTCTCACTTTTTCTGCTCTGAAGTTGTCGTGCTTTTTTTCTCTTCCACCTCTCAGAATTCAGAAGATGATCCACATCTTCACCTAATTCTTTGTTTTCTCCAGGTTTCTTTTTCTTTTTATTCTTCTTCTTTTTGGTACTTGTTTTACTTTGGTCTGAAATGTCATGATCTTTCTGTAAATCAGGATTTCCTGGATTTTTGCTAGTGTTTGGTCTGTCTGCCGATGGATTTTTAAGAGAATCGTCTGTACCTTTCTCCGTTATCTGTGTATTAGAACTTCTTATGTTAATCAATTTCTTTATTCCTTGTTCTATTTCCTGTTTTGTCAAACTTTCTGCCATGACATATGTGCTAACTTATTTCACATGTCTGAAATAAAAAGTCATTATGAGAGGAAAGTTTAAACAATGATGGTCAACAATTCAACCAATCAACAAGACTACAAAAATGTACTATATTTGCCAATAGAAATCTGAGTCCTGGTTTGAAACAGGCATAAAAAGTGATGGAGTTAAACTGGTTACATTGTTTATTAATAATTATTTTATATTTAAGAGATCACTCCTATACCTCCAGACAAACATTGTTCTGTCAAAGTCAAACTGATCATTTTAATTCACATTAGTCAACTATTAGTGTCATTCAGGATAAATTAAGCTAAAGATTAGTTCAAACAGACCACATTTTTTAATTTGAGTTACTGTAACCAAGGAAACTAACTTATTTATCAGACATTCAGATAACAAGGTTTGACTACAGTTTGTATTCAGAATGATAAGAATAATCTATACTAGAACAAATTGTATTTCTTTTTAAGATTTGGTTTATTTTTGTCAAGAACTATTCATCTCTATTTTTAAACAAGTACAACATAATGTAATATTAATTTCCAGTGAAGACAGTATTTTTACATGGTTAATATTAATTTTTAAAAAGAAATTAGATAAAGATATATATATATAAACAAATAAAAACAGATTTAATCCCCAAGACCAGATGTCTCCAATTGTTTTATCTTTCTGTTTTGTATGAAAATAAATATTTATTATTATCAAAACTTTTTTTTCTATATTAATTTGATATTTTATGAAGGAATTTGCCTTTATCTAACATTATGTACGTTTATATTTGAAATAAAATAAAGTAGACTGTCTGATGCAAGATGTTGTATCACCACATTTGTATAAGAATGGTAACAAATAACATGACGTCATGCACATAATGTAATTTCTCTCATTATACAAACGTTAGTTTTAATTTGACCCTTGTTATTTGCTTAATATTTGTTTTTTGCTTGAAATGTTAGATAAACTTATTACATACAGTGTGTCGGAACAAGACTTTGTATGAGGTTTCGCCTGTTGTGTGAGCTAACCTCATCACTACTTGTCGCTATCATGACTTGTAGTGATACTGGCTCTTATAACAGGCTCGACTTGATACAAAGTCTTATACCAACACACTGTGCATGTAATGGGTATACTTGTAGTGATACTGGCTCTTATAACAGGCTTGACTTGATACAAAGTCTTGTACCAACACACTGTGCATGTAATGGGTATACTTGTAGTGATACTGGCTCTTATAACAGGCTCGACTTGATACAAAGTCTTATACCAACACACTGTGCATGTAATGGATATACTTGGACTTACATTTTGAAACCAGTTATAGATACACTCATACAGTATGTTATCATAAATAAAATACAAAACTCTCTGTTCTGTTCTGGACTATGCAGTGTTTCCCCAAGGTGTTTTTACTTTTACAGGACATTCGGGCTGGTAATAGAACAATTTTTACCTGACCAAACCAACTTTTACCAGACCAAAAAAAATTTGACAGAGTCAAAGATACTTACAAAATGTTAATAATTTTGTGCCTTGTGGTATTTGATCAGTTAATTCCAGTTATTCTAAGTGCAGACAAGATGATGAAGAGACAAAGAATGATTCTTTTCCCCAGAGCATCAAGCAAAACCTTTAATCAAATATTGAGATTTTTCCAAAAAAATTAAAGAAGAAGTATAGCAATATTATGAAAAACTTTATTATACATGGCAATGCCTTATTTACACAACTGACAAACATTTTGCAAACAAAAAATAGCTACATGTTATTTTTTTAGTATAAATTGTAATAGTATATATATGTACAGTGTTTTCATTTGAAGCCGGGAAGCGGTGCATTTCACCGGCTATTGCTATAAAATCCCCGGCTATGAACTTTCCAAGCATGTCTTTTCTATTTTAATACTGTAAATTTGTCATTTGCTGACACATACTCTCAGAGTGAACAAGGGATTATAATTCGGCGACTGAAAACTTGAACTTGGCTATGATTTTACCTTTATTTCGTGTATGAAAAAGCGCTGCTGTGACAAAGAAACGAGTCAATGGCCATTTTTGTCTCTCGGCCTCAAATACCGTAAAAAGGGCAATAACTCCAAGATGGGTAATCAGATTTACTTCAAAATTGCAGGGTAGGTAGATCTTGACATGCTGAACATGTTTGCAGTTAAACTTAACCTTTATCTCTTATAGTTTTTCAAATATAAGACGAAAAATATTAAATTTTGAAAATTTGATAAAAAAAGGGAAATAACTTCAAAAATGGGTAAATGGGATTTACTTAAAAATTGCAGTGTAGATAGATCTGGACATGCTGCACATTTTTGCAATTTAAACTTAACATCTATCTCTTATAGTTTTTGAAATAAAGGACGAAAAAGTATTAACATTTTGAAAATATGATGAAAAAAGGGCAATAACTCCAAGATGGGTAATCAGATTTACTTAAAAATTGCAGGGGTAGATCTTGACATGCTGAACATGTTTGCAGTTAAACTTAACCTTTATCTCTTATAGTTTTTGAAATATAAGACAAAAAGTATTATCATTTTAAAAATTAGATGAAAAAAGGACAATAACTCCAAGATGGGTAATGAGATTTACTTCAAAATTGCCAGGTAGGTAGATCTGGACATGCTGCACATTTAAACTTAACATCTATCTCTTATAGTTTTTGAAATAAAGGACGAAAACTATTAAATTTTTGAAAATATGATGAAACTAGAGGCTCCTAGGAGCCTGTAATCGCTCACCTGGTTTTCAATTTTACATCTAAAGTTAATAGAAAATGGGGGTGTTACACATAATTTTGAAAGTGGGCCACCCAAAGATCATTTCAACTCAAATTTCTGAGCAAAAGATTTAGATGTGATTTTTATCTCATAATATTCCTAAATGGAATAAACTGGCTGAAAAAATCTCACAGAAAAACCCGGAATATGTTAAACTACTCATTGCCATGTAGCTTCAGTTAAAATTTGAGCTCATTTTGATTTATACTAAAGCAGCAATCGACAATTGAAGAAATTTCTTTTTTTAGTAACAGCAGCCATCTTGAATGAAGGGCGGGGCTGTCGGACAAAATTTTGAAAGGGACCCATCCAGGGACCATCACTGCCAGGTTCGGTTTAATTTGGTTCAGCGGTTTCAGAGGAGAAGATTTAAATGTGATCTTTTATCAAAATATGCCTAATTTGCATAATCGGTATAAATCGGCTGAAAGAAAAATTTCACAGATTTAACACGGAATATATGTTAAACTACTCCTTGCCATGTAGCTGCAGTTAAAATGTGAACTCATTTTGACTTATACTTTTATATATATATATTATATATTACTAAAGCAGCAATGGACAATTAAAATTTCATCCCCCCTTTTTTCTATTTTTAGCTTGGTGGCCATCTTGGTTGGAAGTCGGGATCACCGGACCCAATTTTGGAAGGGTGCCATTCCACCAAAGTTTCGTTCAAATTAGCCCAATGGCTTCAGAGGAGTTGATTAAAATGTGAAAAGTTAACGGACGGACGACGGACACTGAAGTGGTGACAATAGCAAAGGGTCAGGTGAGCTAATAAAAGTTTATTGAAATGTATGAGTCTTTGACTACTTCATTTTGTATTGATACTGGTTTGTGGTTACATTGACAATCAGATTCTTGAATATTACTTGCTTTTGAAAGTTCTTTTCTGTTATTAAAAAAAGTTAAATGCATACTTTATTTCAAAATCTTAAGAGAGAAATTACATTAAGAATATAGAAAAGGCTAGCAAATTAACAAGTATATTCTTTAAATGTGCATTTAATATGATAATATAAGCTTTAAGATAATAAATTCCTATAATCAATGATGCTATTTTAGTTATTCAAAAACTGCAAAGAATCTGAATGTTAATATAACTTCATGCTACATTGTATGTCAAGGAAATGAAGCAAACACCAATATTATCAAATCTTTATTTTCAATAGTTCATAATCATAGGAGAAGTCCATATTTCTTTTCTGAATGATCAAGTTTATTTCTACCAAACTTATACATTTGTCTTTGACCTGAAAAAAATGCAGAACCATGTCAGGCATGTGACATCTTTCTAAGAAATAACAATGGAAAATGACTGATGGTTGTTAATCTTGAGAAATCATTTTCAATGCACTACTAGTACTCACAGGGGCTAGGTGCGTCCGAGAAAAAAAAAAAAAAAAAAAAATACTATATAATACTACAAGGGGGCGAACTCACTTGCTTCCATTTTTTTAAGTCGTCGTGTTAAATTGATCGTAACTTCGGAACGCCTTAATATTTTCAAAAAATGTTTCCACCAGTCGAAAGTCAAGTAATTTTCCTTTCCAAAGAGACCCCAATTGTTAGTGTAGGCCTCCGAACTGCTGAGGTATCATGCACGAACCAAAACAAAACGGCGTGAAAATCCGAAGTCGTACAAACGTTGTGTTGACCACTTCCCATCTGTGTACAGACTTTCCCATGCGTAAACGAGTCATTTTGACTAGCTAAATACTTTCATCCATTCAACGGGCTTTTTGATTGGCTGAACAATCTGTTTCAGCCAATCAAAAAGCCCGTTAGAACTCTCTCAATTTTCACGTCTATGGCGTTTGTCAAGGATGCAAATGATATTTCTTTCAAAAACAGACTTAAAGGACATATAAATTGGCGTAAGGTAAGAAATTTTATCATAATTTGAATGGATGAAAGTATTTAGCTAGTCAAAATGACTCGTTTACGCATGGGAAAGTCTGTACACAGATGGGAAGTGGTCAACACAACGTTTGTACGACTTCGGATTTTCACGCCGTTTTGTTTTGGTTCGTGTATGATACCTCAGCAGTTCGGAGGCCTACACTAACAATTGGGGTCTCCTTGGAAAGGAAAATTACTTGACTTTCGACTGGTGGAAACATTTTTTGAAAATATTAAGGCGTTCCGAAGTTACGATCAATTTAACACGACGACTTAAAAAAATGGAAGCAAGTGAGTTCGCCCCCTTGTAGTATTATATAGTATTTTTTTTATTTTATTTTTTTTTCGGATGCACCTAGCCCCTGTGCTAGTACTAGTCTAATGAAAAATTGTTCAATGGTCAAGAAAATCCTGATAATCCTGTCTGAAAAAAGGTTTATTACATTTTTCTTTTTCTCAAAGTTAATCTGTAAATTTAAGCAAAAAAGAAACAATTTTAAAGCTAGGAAACCCCTTCAAAAGCAATTCAAAATTCACCAAATCCAAAATCGGATGGGGTGCTTTATCTGAACCCACTGGAGGCCTTCTGACTCTCGTCGAATTTTCTCTCCGTCTACAATTCTATATTTGACTATAATCTCCCCCTATCAAAATGTGTAGTGAAAACACTGATGTAATAGACATTGTACATGTATTTTGGTCTAAACTAAATTATCATGACACTATGACTAGGCTATATATCACTCACTTCTTCTTCTTCTTTAGAAATATCGTCAGTACTCCTTCAAGACGCGACGTTGAAGATTACGTACTGTTGCATTCGTGGGTATTTACAAAAATATTTACATAAATTTCATGAAAGTGAAATAAAGTGAAATCAAGTGTGAATAAAACAAAATGGCGTACCTGTCCTTAATATTACCGACATTCATTTACAGTAAATTCATTGTAAGTCATTGAAATAGAAAACAAAACTGAAACTGAAAGTAATAAATAGAACTAAAAAATGGCCCCGACTTCAATCTTCTACGACACATATACATAAAAGGTTAGGAGTCGCGTGGAAGTCTACAGACTTACCAGTGTGTAAAATTGAAGATTAACATTAATATCTGGAAAATACTACATCTTAAAGACTTTTCAGACAAAATGTACATTTGAAATCATGGACGCTGACATTTGTAACTGAGGATGATGGGAGTTGTGTAAGTTTTGTGTTATTATTTTTTTTAATTAAAAATCGGAGTCTCTGAAATTCCCTTTTTAAAATATATTTTAAATTTTATGTGATAAGTATTTAATTAATATGTAGATTAGCAAATTCATTTAAATAGATTTTCTTTTGTTCTGGTTACTGGTTTTCAGGTGATTCTTTTTATCTTAAACTCATTACAGTTCCATTTAATTATAATCCAGTTCCAGTTCAAGTGTTGCAAAAATGGCAGCCCCCATTTATGAAATGACCTAAAAAAATAAACATTATGCATTTTTATTTCAAATGCTGGAATAGACAAAATGTTTTCAACTGCTGGTTATTTCAAAGGACTCCCCTGTCCTTTTTTTCTCAGTGGTCTTTGTGAAAGACCGTACTGTCATTTTAAACATTCAAAGCCAGAAGAAGGTAATTTTTCTAGGAATAAAATAAATGATTTTGGTGTTTTAATAGTGAAATTATGTGTTTTTCAAGTTATAATGCCATTATTGGTTCTGTTGTAAATAGTTTTAGTATTGAAGACAGGTGATATCAGTCTTCATGCTAACCGACTTGCCTGGAGACCGGGACAAGTAAAACTGGATTCGGATAAGTGAAAATTATGAAAGAATTTGTTTGAATAATTTTTTTTTTCTAAGTTTGGCTTTTGGGCAAGTAGGTGAAAAAAAATTAAGCCAAAGACTGTATTAAAATAATATTAGTTTTTATGGAAACGCATGTCCAGGACCATTCCATGTTGCACCGTTCCCTATTGGTATTAAAAGGGTACACTGTCACTACCTAACTGATGTTATAGGAACTGAAGTAGTTTCATAGCCACCTCTACTAACTGCATTAGTGGAAATCTCCTTTAACTCAGTTGGTAGCTCACATTGTGAGATGTCATGGGATCGAATACTTTATGGAACATTGTATTTTTCAGAGGCTTTTCTGTTACACAGTGTTGATCAGACATCAGAAGCGTCCCCGTCACGATTCATTGATGTGTTAATTTTCTCAGGTTACTCTGGTTTCCTTCACTCATAAAACTGACTGTCACAATATAACTGAAATATTTTTGAAAGTGGCATTAAACACCATAACCCTAACCCCGAAAAACAAATAAAAACATTTATCACTCATAATACTCTGTGTCACTCTTTCTAGCGTCGGCTAATTATAAAGCAGTCGGGAAGCGAAAACTACATTCTGTGATGCCTCAAACTAAAGTGAATCTGAAAGTCTGAATCTAGTGAAACTTAATTTCGACAATGACATATATATCCTTCATTTGTGTTGTTCTTCTACTTCTACCAAATATTGACCTCCTTCAACATGTTGAAGATTATCTCAGAGTTTTGTATATAGGTTTTTTTTCGTGTGTCTATGTAGTTTTATCATTGGCTTTTTGACCATTGTTTTGATACCAGATGTGCATTCATCAGATGTCCTCATATAATTCCTCTTAAAATCAACCAGTATTAGTAAGCAAAATTTTATAAGAACAAAAGCAGAACAAATGACATAAGACAACTATCCTATTAAATTCACAAGCAATCTCAGATATGCAACATAAACAGAAAGTTGAATTTAGAAATATAGGGGTATAATTAATTAAGTAATTAGCAACAAAGATGTCAATCATGTAATGTTAAATCTTGTAGAGAAAGTCAAGAGTGCATTCAGATAGTTCAGGGAGAATATAAAACATGGACCATATACTTTGGGATGGAGTACTGTATTGTATTATCAATACAAATGGGTAGGGAAAATAAAAAGGTAAAAACTCTATTTTTGAAAATCTGTTCATATGATACAGAGCATAGACTAATCTCCCTTGAACTATTTGAGAGGAAAATATATGAAACCAAAGACTAGGCAATGTGTATTTCTAATCTATTTCTCCGCCAAGCATATACAAATGTAGCATTAATTATAATGAGTAAGAGCAAAGACTGGTTGGCTCGGAATTGGGATAATATGTCTGAGTGCAGCGCCATGTCTACCACAGGATTATAGTAATTTTATTTCGACTAGAATTGCATTGCTGTCAATAGAATAATTATAATTTGAACTGTATCTATAGGAAAACCACAGCTGCAGCGATCAACAAGTAATTCCTCTTATATTGAGAGTTTGTCAGATAAACCTTGGTCAACAAAATCAACTTCTTCAACTGACACAAGCACAGATGTCGAAGCAGTGCAAGTAAATCACAAGAATGGTGAAAAATGTAGCTCTGCAGAAAACCCCACAAAAGAAATCATTGGATACAATAAGTATACTGGAGATCCAATTTATGAAGAATTTAAACAAGAGACATATAAAGTAGGTTCACCTACAACTGATGTTCCAGAGTATGGTGGAGGCAGTCAAATTCCTGTTGCCTTCAATAAATATACTGGAAAACCAATATATAACAATGAATCTGGATTGCAACATGCAACTCCAGAGAATTCTGTACTTGAATATAAACCAACTCCTATAGAGGAGCTTAAGAAACAAAATAATAAGTATACATCATTAACTACCATACAAAATGACAACCAATATGATCCAGAACAAAATTTTTCAACCAAGACAATTACAGCATCACATTCACTTCCATTTGCTCCCAAGCGGATGATTAGTTATGAGCCAACTAAAATTAAACCCAAAAAATTAGCGCATAGCAATTCTTATCAATTTGACATATCAAAGTTTAGTGACAGTGATGAAAATGGGGATGAAAAATTAGATGACGAGGATGAGGAATATTCACCGCTAGCTGTGTCTGATATAAAGGGAGAAACCAAGGAAGATAACTCTATTGGAAAGAAAACAAATGAGAAAAAAGATGACTCAGATACTCAAATTACAAAATCTGATGTTGATTCGACAAAATTTGTGAAAAATGTGAAGTATTTTGAAAATTTACTATTGAGTGATCCAAAGAAATCCACTTTTGAAAGTATTCAGAAAAGCAAATTGATTGAAAAAGGTGAAGGTCATTTAGAAGATAATGCTGACAAAGATCAGGCTTCAAGTAAAAATGGAGAATTAAAAACACAGGAAAATAGAAATGAGAAAAAAGGTGATAAAATTACAAAACGTAAATCAGGTGAAGCAAATGAAAACGGTAAAAAAAGTGTTTCTCAATCGAAAAAAGACAAATCTTTGACAAATTCCAAAGAAAATAAAATTTCAAGTGAAAAATCAAAACAAAGTGAAAATCAAGACAAAAATTCTTCTGGTAAGCACAATCATAGTAGTTCTAGTAAAAATAGTCATTCAAGCACAAATAGTTCTCATAGGAGTGAGTCAGGTCAGAGTTCAAATAGTTCTCATGGAAAATCAGAGAAATCTCATAGAAAGCATTCTGACAGTTCTAAAGGGGAGATAATTGGTAGTAAATCTCATGAAAAATCATCAGTTAGTAGTTCAGATTCTCATAAGAGCAGACAAAGCTCTCACAAGTCATCTCATTCTAAACCACATAAAGACTCAGAAAACAACAAATCTGGTGATAAACATGGTAAATCTGGTTCTCCTGACAAGAAATCAGATTCCTCTAAATTAGAGAAATCATCAGGAAATAAACATGGGAATTCTTCTGACCGGGAACATTCTCATAAATCATCTCATAGTGAAAAACTTTCTAGCAAAAAACACTCAGAAAGAAGTTCTAAAAGCACATCTGATTCACATAAATCATCCTCCGATAAAAAACACAAAACTGATGAACGAAAAAGACATCACAGTTCTAATAAAAGTAGTTCATCAGAAAGCAAGCATAGTAATAAATCAGTGGAAAAATCGTCCAATGTGAATACCGAAAAGAGATTATCAACTGACAGTGATTCGAAGAAACATATTATGGATTTTAATGTTGATTTGTTTGGAGAAGACAGTGATGTAGAGCTGTTAGATGACTCTGATATAGAGAGTCACCCTTTAATTCAGGACAGTGATTTATCAGACAATGATCCATATGATGAATGTCTACAAATATTTAAAGAATCACATCAAGCTAAATCACGACAGATAAAGGTAACATTTTAAAAATTCCATCTTTCTTCTTCCTTTTTCTAATTTTGGAAATGTCGAATTGTTGGCATTGTTGTTTGTCATATTTAATTTCCATATTCAAGTTTAAATTTGATATATTTCAATTTAATTTCCTATATTTATTATATTCAGGTTATATTGTGGCAGTTTATTGTTGGAATAAACTGAATACCTAAGTTTCTATTCCATTGTATTCTGTTCTGACAAATTTTATTACATTAAATTGTATCAAGTAAACCTCACCACAGCTTGAAATCTAAATCTAATGGTGATGGACTAGGTGTAAATCCATCAAAACCATGTAGTTTCAGTGGTGGAGGCTCGTATAACATGCATGATGAGCACTTTTTCATTTGCATTGATTATAAAGTGTAAAGTATAAAGCATCTATTATGATTTAAACTGTTTATGTTAAGTAGAATGTTATTAAGCATCAATGATTATTAATTCAAAATTGTTTCATCCAATGGTACTCCTTGTTTTTTTGTATTTGGCTTTGATTTTGTTTGTGTTGTCAACTACAAATGTAAATAAAAATTACAAAAATGGTACCTTGAGCATATATATTTAGGTTTAATTTCAAGTTGATCAAAGTAACAGTATTTCAAAGTTTAATGACCATATAACAAATGTTGTTTTACTGATTAATATCACACATAAATGATATTATTACATAATGATTTTATTTAAACAATTTTATTGGCTATCATGCTGTCAGCTGTCACCTGACATTCCGTAAAATTTGATATTGTTTGATTAAAACTCGTATTGACTTGGTTTCACTTTCGTTTTCGTTTAATGTAATAAAATAATTACTGTCTTTTGTATCGGTCAATGCAAGTTTTTATGGACCTTAGAAATCAATATTCACCTCAACCTAAAGGCTTCGCTGAATATCGTTTTTAAGGTTCATAAAAACTTGCATTGACCTCAACAAAAGACTATAATTGTATAGTATTAATGTTCAATCAACCAGTATTCACCACCATTGACTTGTATTGCCTGGTTTTAACCAGTATTAACAAGATTGACTGGTTTTAACCCGTATTGACCGGTTTTATGCCAACATTAAAATATCTGTAATCCAATATTTATTTATTTTTATATAGAAGACATCATCTGAGAAAAAGAAAAATGAAGAACCTATTATGGTTGGAAAGAAGAGAGTAGCTCATCACACAAGTACTACCGTAAGTTTCTACATGTATCAAAATTTATCACAATATATAGTGAACAATTTTTGTGTAGAAGACTTATTTTCAAAGTTTACCAAGATGAAACAAACTTTATACATGTATAACTATTTTTGGTTGGGTGTGCATAATAAACATTTTTTTCATCCTAAGAGATGATTTTTAGAGGGGTATGTGTATTATACACCTGAACATGACGAGTGACATGTTTTTTCTCCAGGTTTTTGATTTTGTACACAGCATTTTTGAAATTCAGATATAAACCTTTGAACAAAAAAAAGAGAAAAAAAGACAATGTTAACAATGATCAAATGATGTCATTTATCTTTTTATTTTTTGGGGAGGTTGATGATTACATTAATTTTTTTAGATGAAGAGAAAAATCCCTGAGAAACCATTTTCTAAATTATCTCCAGCACAAGTCATGCATAACAGATTTCTAGAAATGAGAAAGAAGGCTTTAGAAGAGGCAGCTAAATTACACTCCAATCCATCAACATCATCATCGGTAAATATATGATGTGTTACTTTGTTTACAGAAATTACAGGTTGGTTAGAGTTAATGTTATTATTGATGTTATTCATTACTTTCATCAATTTTTAGTTTTTACTGTGACTACCAGAATTAATGGGGGAGAAAAACCTGGACATTTAAAATGAAATGACCAGTGGAACCCCTCCAACTTCGGGTAGTTGTCTAGACACCCTTAACGGGTAGTTGTCTAGACACCCTTAATACTTGAGGTGCCTTGGATAACCAGATATGTGGTGTTAGGCTTGTATCCAGAAGACTTAACCATTCTTCCACCCAGGCCCTATTATAATGATCAAATTAAACATACATTTACTGTTTTACATATTATTTTGCATTTTATATTCAACATTTAATATATTTCCATGAGGTGAAAAAAAACCAAGTGAAATAGATACATCATCAGATAACACTTGGTACACAACTGGTTGCATAGTTCATTTTTGGAACCAAACCTGATTACTCCTAAACCAATACCACCTAGCGATAGTTAATGATGCTAGAAATAATGGGTTTTTTTTATTGGTTTATCAAAAATTCACCTGGATATCAGATTATTTCAAGTCAACTAAGTAACCTCCCCTACTAGCTGAAGATTGTTGATTCTCCTAGTTGGTAATTTAATTAATTTCTCTTTTGATTCACATCAGTAATACTAATAGCTTTCATTGTTTCCATTTTTTAGAGCAATCCATCAACATCAGCATCATCATCGAACAACAAATCATCAAGAGTAGCACATAAGCCAGCTTCGTCAACTAAGAGTAAAACAGTGATAACTACAGCATCTAAGACAGAGAAAAGACATGCCAGAGTTCCTAATGTGGTATAGTATTATTGATTGATTGCTTGGTTGCTTATTGTCTAGTGGCAAATATTTCATGCATATTCAGGTCAAGAATAAATTCAACAAATGAGGGAGTAATGGGACAACCGGAGCAATGACTTTTGACTGCCACTGACATGGTATTTGGGAGGGAGAAAAGGGACAACCGGAGCAATGACTTTTGACTGCCACTGACATGGTATTTGGGAGAGATGGAGCAATGACTTTTGACTGCCACTGACATGGTATTTGGACAACCGCAGCAATGACTTTTGACTGTCACTGACATGGTATTTGGACAACCGGAGCAATGACTTTTGACTGCCACAGACATGGTATTTGGGAGAGATGGAGCAATGACTTTTGACTGCCACTGACATGGTATTTGGGAGGGAGAAAAGGGACAACCGGAGCAATGACTTTTGACTGCCACTGACATGGTATTTGGGAGAGATGGAGCAATGACTTTTGACTGTCACTGACTTGGTATTTGGGAGGGAGAAAAGGGACAACCGGAGCAATGACTTTTGACTGCCACTGACATGGTATTTGGGAGGGAGAAAAGGGACAACCGGAGCAATGACTTTTGACTGCCACTGACATGGTATTTGGGAGAGATGGAGCAATGACTTTTGACTGCCACTGACATGGTATTTGGGAGGGAGTAATGGGACAACCGGAGCAATGACTTTTGACTGCCACTGACATGGTATTTGGACAACCGGAGCAATGACTTTTGACTGCCACAGACATGGTATTTGGGAGAGATGGAGCAATGACTTTTGACTGTCACTGACTTGGTATTTGGGAGGGAGAAAAGGGACAACCGGAGCAATGACTTTTGACTGCCACTGACATGGTATTTGGGAGAGATGGAGCAATGACTTTTGACTGCCACTGACATGGTATTTGGGAGAGATGGAGCAATGACTTTTGACTGCCACTGACATGGTATTTGGGAGGGAGTAATGGGACAACCGGAGCAATGACTTTTGACTGCCACTGACATGGTATTTGGACAACCGCAGCAATGACTTTTGACTGTCACTGACATGGTATTTGGACAACCGGAGCAATGACTTTTGACTGCCACAGACATGGTATTTGGGAGAGATGGAGCAATGACTTTTGACTGTCACTGACTTGGTATTTGGGAGGGAGTAATGGGACAACCGGAGCAATGACTTTTGACTGCCACTGACATGGTATTTGGACAACCGCAGCAATGACTTTTGACTGCCACTGACATGGTATTTGGACAACCGCAGCAATGACTTTTGACTGTCACTGACATGGTATTTGGACAACCGCAGCAATGACTTTTGACTGCCACAGACATGGTATTTGGGAGAGATGGAGCAATGACTTTTGACTGTCACTGACTTGGTATTTGGGAGGGAGTAATGGGACAACCGGAGCAATGACTTTTGACTGCCACTGACATGGTATTTGGACAACCGCAGCAATGACTTTTGACTGTCACTGACATGGTATTTGGACAACCGGAGCAATGACTTTTGACTGTCACTGACATGGTATTTGGGAGAGATGGAGCAATGACTTTTGACTGTCACTGACTTGGTATTTGGGAGAGATGGAGCAATGACTTTTGACTGTCACTGACATGGTATTTGGGAGAGATGGAGCAATGACTTTTGACTGTCACTGACTTGGTATTTGGGAGGGAGTAATGGGACAACCGGAGCAATGACTTTTGACTGCCACTGACATGGTATTTGGACAACCGCAGCAATGACTTTTGACTGCCACTGACATGGTATTTGGACAACCGGAGCAATGACTTTTGACTGCCACTGACATGGTATTTGGGAGAGATGGAGCAATGACTTTTGACTGTCACTGACTTGGTATTTGGGAGAGATGGAGCAATGACTTTTGACTGTCACTGACTTGGTATTTGGGAGGGAGTAATGGGACAACCAGAGCAATGACTTTTGACTGCCACTGACATGGTATTTGGGAGAGATGCATAATTTAGCCTTTTGTAGAGGCTGCAATGTACTTACTCTTTTTTCCAAAATTGCAACAGTGGTCATTGACATGCAAGACGTGTGACACTCTCCAAACACAGCACCCACAGTCAGACTTCCTGTATTATCACCTGACAACCCCACTCATCAAGAGAGGTGTGGTATTATATTTGGATTGGCAATCTAATTCAGATGTTTATAAAGGTCTATGAAATTATTTTTTGGTTATTGTTTTGTATGTTTAACAACATTTTCACCAATATACCCCACACTACAAAGTAGCAAGGAGTATTATGTTTTTGACCACTCTGTCTGTGTCACAATTCCTTGTCTCCTAACTAGATTATGAAAAGAAAGTTTAAGCAATGATTGTCAACAATTCCAACAATAGAACACAAAATGAAAAACTACCTCTCATCTCTAATCATAGAACACAAAAATGACCACAACATATGGTTATGGATATCTAGTTCCTGAACAGGCACAAACATGGTGGGGTTAAACCAGTTAACATGGTTAATGGCATCCATATTTAATAATTGCATTTTCAGCGGCAATACAACCTTTCCTGTGTATCAGTTGGTATTGGTCTTGGTATTTAAATTTTTGGAAGATGAACTATTGAATGAATATAGTAAAAAAATATTGTTCTTTGTGATATTCATTCTCTTATTTATTTTTTAATTTTAAAATTTGATTTCAAATGTTAATTGTGTATTTACAGTCAAATTTAGCACGACCACAGATTCCAGCTGAATTTGGAAGTAAAGTGCCGACTAACATCAGGCAAAGATATCTCAATTTAATCATTGATGAATGTCTTAAGTTATATGACGATGAAGAGGAAGCATTCAAAAGGGTTAGTCCATTATTTAGTCAGTTTACTTTACCATCGTGATCAAGAAAAGTAAAACTACATTTGCCAGCTGCAGGGCCTGCATTGATAAAGATTTCACTGTTAGAATCTTATCTCAGGAACTAACTTACTCTTATAAAGATTATGTGTATTTCTTTATGAAAATAGTACTTAAATGAAGTACATCATATTTACCCAAATAAACTACATGTAAGCATTCTATAAAGACAAATGACAGATTCAGCTGATACCAAAAATCTCCATTTGACCCAAATATAGATGTAAGTTTTCTAGACCTGACACTTAGAATCTGATAATTTTTTTGTTTCTTTTTTACATTAGATTATTATACCCCCCGCAACGAAGTTGTAGGGGGTATACTGGTTTCATTTTTTGTTATTTTCGATTAAATTTTTTTTTGGTAGTCTTTTCAATTCATCATAAAAATGCAGCTCTTTGGATGTCTATGCATAGCTTATTAAATTGAACAGTAAAACATTATTCATGTATAATAAATGTGACAAATGTATATTTTATTAATTTAGATGAAGAATCTATTTTTAAACCAGGGTCAAGAAGAAGAGATGGCTGTATATAAAAGAAGTAATACTAAGACCATATACCTCAATGTAGCAATTAATGCCATTAAACGACTAAGGAATGAAATAGCCGAAAGTTTACCATCAACGTCAAAAAAGCCAAAGATGATGAACGCAATGAAGCTATCACATGAAGCCATACTCGGTGGTAAAAATGCAACAAAAATATCGTACACAATAAAAAGATCAGGAAATTCAACTAAGATTGTTGAAAATTTCAAAGGTAATTTTATATTTATGTATGGTTTTGATTATATTGTGTTGTATGTTGTCTTTTGTCTATGGCAATACATTCCTCACTCTCTAACTTGGGTTTTTATTCAATAGTTTTCATTATTTAAATATAATATTAAACATAATGATTCTTAATGAGGTGGATATTCTATATACAATGTACATGTTTTGTTTTTATGCCAATTGTGTCATACTGTCGTGAATTTGGTTTTCCAAATATGGCGATTTTTTTTTATACAACCTTCCTTGTAAAGTAACTGATGCTGAAGTATGTTGTGCAGGTGTATGCTAAATATCTGACTCTGATAAACACAACATTATACAATGTACACAAAATGTTCATATTAACAGCATTGTGCTGAAATACTTCTGACTGTAGATTATCTTCCTTTACTTTTCATCACTACATCAGTTCAATTCTTCAATTTGATAATAAAATATGCAAATGGCAGATTAACACAATTCGTAGTATATACATTTACAAGTAACAGGTTAATGATTTTATGAATGATGTGGACCCACAATGGGTCATGTATCCTCAACTCACTTTCATCATTATTTCAAGAAGGAACGATCAAAATCAATAACAAGCATTTTGATTGGCTAATTGATTGATACACTCTTAAACAATTGCTTAATTATAGATATGGCAATCTTTGTTTAAGAATATCTCAGTTAAGTTCCAAAATGAGAGGTATTGGAATACGTTTTGAAGTAAAATCTATGTTTTTAATGAAAAACTGTGAATTTTGAGAATTGTTGCTCAATATGTTTGCTCAAACAAATTTGATCATTCTGTCAAAGATTTTCACCAGATACAGAATTTTTTATTTCAAGAATATCTCAGTTAATAAAGTTTGAAAATGATTGATATCGAAATATTTATTTGGTGTAAAATGTTTGGTTTTTTTAAAGGAAAATTGTTAATTTTGAGAAGTATTTAAAGAACAAAATTTAGTGGTAAAAATGTGAAATATAGTAAAATTTCTTTCTAGATCAAAAAGATATACAGTATGTTGGAGTACCATTTTTATTATAATTTTTTATATAACTAGGTTTTATGGTGAACAACTGAATTTTGAGATTTGTTGCTTGTGTGTGCTCTAGGAAATTCATTCTTTTATTTTTGACTCCTTTAAAACAAGAAACTGTTAAAGCAATCAGTAATTTACACCTTTAAAGCTTATCAGCTGACCTCATTCCAGAATGTGACCTTTTACATACTGATGTGTTATTTAATATGTGCAATCAAACAGTGGCAAATCAAACACTTAGTGCAAAACAAAAAAAATGCATTTCTAAATGCGATGTTTAATTATTACAATCTTTGTTATGTTTACAATTTTTGCATTTATAAAAACATTGCAAAAAACATTCCTAATTTAGAGCGTTTGAATTGAGTGACAGCCATATTTAGAGCGTTTGAATTGAGTGACAGACATATTTAGAGCATTTGAATTGAGTGACAGACATATTTAGAGTGTTTGAATTGAGTGACAGACATATTTGTGTCCACATTCATTTTGTATACTCTTAGTTAACCTACAGCAGTTATATCATGCTTTTTAGATAGATATTTTTTCTTGTTATTTTTACAAGGTATTATGAAATATTTTAATTATTGATCCAAATTTCATTGTTCAAATGTATGCTTTTAGCTTTCTTAAATGTATGTAATTTTAAAATCAATGCATAATGACATAATACCATAATATGAGTGAATAGTGTTGATGGATGATCGCTAAAATTTATTATATCAACCATATTTTTGATAATGCCTACTTTCGAAATTAAGGCATTGAGGAAAAAAGGCCATGATAAAACAAGTTTTGTTCTAATTTATCTTATTTCTATAAGGTTTATTAAAAGTAAACATTAACTGTGATATGTCTTTGTTTTATAGGTGCAGAATTATACAAGAGATTGAACAAGTACATTCTTACTGAAGAACAGTTGAAAGAAAATGGCTTCCCAATGTCAAATCCGGACAAACCTGGGTCAGCTATAATAAACAATGAGAAAGTCTACAAGAAAAATGATAGATGTAAGATTATCTGTAGATGAAATAAAAATCAGGTTTTTAAGCATAATTTTGCCATACTCGTAAGTTTATAGGATTACATCTTCAAATGTAATTGGTGCTTCCTTCATTTTTTATTGCATTTATTTCAATTATACAATGTGTAAAATATTAATACTGGCAGTCTTTAATTTGGCAATTGTGATCATAGGCTAAAATTTGCAACCAGCTATACAGTAATAGTGTGTGCTCGCTGGAAAAATATAAAGTTGGGGTAGAACAATAAGGCAATGTGTCTATTGCTGGATGTTACATAAGTTCATTAGCACTATAAAATTAAAGTTGATTAGCACAATAAATTTAAATTAATTTATAGCACTATGAAATTTAAGTTGATTATCACTATCAAATTTAATTTGATTAGCACTAAAAAATATAAGTTGATTATAATAGTACTATAAAATTAAAGTTGATCAGCACTAAGAATCCAGTTAAGCATGCCAAGAGGTTGATCAGCACTAAGAATCCAGTTAAGCATGCCAAGAGGTTGATCAGCACTAAGAATCCAGTTAAGCATGCCAAGAGGTTGATCAGCACTAAGAATCCAGTTAAGCATGCCAAGAGGTTGATCAGATTCTATGTTTGAATGTAAAATTGATACTGTTTAAACTTAAACGAGTACCTGATGATTGTAAATAAGTATGTACATTGTAATCCATAAACAAAATGTATTAGTTTCTACATGACGTACTATGTTAATTAATGTAGTATATTAGTCAGGACTTGTTTTGTGAAGAAATGTGCTCTTTTATTGGACGAAAATATTAAAAGATTTTTAATTTTGTTATGTTTTACTCTTTCAGTGCATGAGAAGATATGTGTAAGATGTGGGAATAAGTTTATTGTTTATCCTACTGGAAAATATGCCAGGCAAGAGGAATGTACATATCACTGGGCAAAGGCTTGGAAACGAAAAGGTAGAGATTACTTAGAAAGATCTATTAACATTAGCAGTTTGTCTAATTTTAATGTAAATACAATTGTATTTGACATGAAGCAGCATTATTTGAAGATTCAATTTCCAAAACTAATAAATGGACCAGTGTCTATTTGATCCATGTACTGGTGATCAAAATATAACTCATAATGTATGCTATGATATGTAATAGTTCAATAAATATTCTTAACCAGGTGAGTAATACATGCTGATGTGAGGATCTAGTAATTTGTTGATATCACTTTATAGTTTTATGTGCTGTAATGTCTTAACTCATATTTCCTTGTTTAATTTTAATGTGTTCAATTAAAATTTCATGTCACAAAATATTGCCTAATATGGCATTAAACAGCAAATAAATAATAAATCATATGAGGATATCTCTTAAATTTTTTAACTTTTTGTTACATTTCATTTATTGCATTTATGTTTCATTAAAAGTAATTGTTTTTTTTATTATTTAAATAATGAAAACAAATGGTAAACAGTTATGGTCAACAATTTAACCAATCACAACAATACAAATACATAATTAACATATTATGTAAAGTTGGTGGGTCAGTGTATCACACAATACTTATGATTCATTTATTCCTTCAACTATACGTCAATGGAATAGCTTAGATCCATCTCTTCGAAATGTGGATTCTATTGCAAAATTTAAGCTGAATTAAGAAAGCGGAAAGATATTAGCCAAGTTCCTAAACATTACGAAATTGGACCTCGAAAACTGAATATTATTTTAATCCAGCTTCGATGTTTTGCTTCTTTTTTGAATTACGATTTGTTCCAAGTAAATATAGTCTCAGATCCGTCTTGTCGTTGTGGTGCCAATCGTGAAGACTCCTATCATTTCTTCTTCGATTGTTCCCATTATTCAAATATAAGACATACATTGTTTCAAAATCTCAACTGGCTACCTAATTATTGTGCTTTAGACCTTACACTTTTGACCTGTGGTAATCCTACACTCCCGTATGAACAGAACGAAATTATTTTTAAGCATGTGTTTGAATATATAAAGAGGTCTGAAAGGTTTCTTATTGTCTAGTTGTTCACCAAAACAACAATCGCACACATCACCACCACTAACCCTCTCTCTCATTCCTTTCTTCATTCTGTTTTAGTTCAATCTACACATATTAATGTAAGAAATATTTATATACATGCATGCTCTATCAAATAATGTTGTAACTTATTGTATATAGGAGAAGACTTCATAAGTTTGTTTAACTTGTGTCTTATCCTTTTTGCACATTTGAGCAAATAAAATATGTTTAAACTAAAATCACACATTTTTTTCATTATTTGATGTGTCATCTTTTGTTGTAGTGAATGGGTTGTTTGACAGTAGATATAATTGCTGTGGTGGAGATTCCAGCTCTGAAGGTTGTCAAGTTGCTAAGGTACATGTATTATAATTGACTAGACTTCCATTGTAATAGCTAGAAAACATTTACAATATGATAAGAGAACTACCAACACTAAGAAAAATTGTTAAAAGTTGATAAAAAATAAGAGTAAAAAAATATAAAATTTTATTAAGCCATATGGGAATAAGACATTAATGCCATGTTACAATCAGGCAAGAAGGAATGTGAGCGAAGATGAACATGAGGCTGAACACCAAATTACACAAGAGTAATGTACAATAGTGAGAAGAGAGTATTTTGCTCTCTCATATTAGTTTTGTTTTGGATGTTATGGGTAATAGTTTTTCTGTCTATCTACTTCAAGCTTTGAATCATCTAACAATGTATCATTGATCATATCTTTGAGTTCTGTCCTATTTATGTAAGAAACTATTTTATATATTGTAAATTCAAAAAATTTTGTGTTTCTTTTTTAATGAGAATCCAAAAACTATAAAATGTGAGATTATTGTTGTAAAAAAATAAAATTGATGTATATCAGTAAAAATATCCTCCACAAATAAAACTGACCACCATGATATAACTGAAATATTGTTGAAAGTGGTGTTAAACACCATAACCCTTACCCTATCCTTTTCATAAGATTGTCGTTGTAAGAAAAGTAGATATGCATAGGTGATATAACAGTAAAATATACATGAATTTTATTACAATTTCCTTATTTCTTAATTGACAGTATTTGTACATAATTATCTAATTCTATGATATACATGTAGGTTATATATACATTTATCTTTGTTGATCACATGTCATTTTTATTTTAGAACCATGTACATGAAACAAATAAATGGGAGAATTTGTCAGGCTACATGAAATCATTACCTTGTTCCCCTCCACTGGATGGAGACTATGGAGTTTTTGCAATGGATTGTGAAATGGTAAATTGGTAGCACATTTACTTTTGAACATTTTTTTTTTCTTGTGTATAATACTAGTAGTCCCATGTTGAACAAATAAGTTTCAGAGCAAAAATGTCAGGGTGTGACCTTAAAAGTTATCAATGAAATGTTCAGAATAAGTTTGTACTATTTGTTATACAACTTCAAACATTTTGATCATGTTGGTTTAGTACAAAGTGGATATCATCATCATCATCTCCTTTAAATGTATCTTATTCTCTCCATTATATGGCTGAAAAATTTCTCAATTTGAGTAACACAACAATCACTCACTCATTTACATATAAAATATTTGTAAGATTTAATAACAGTTTGATTTTTTCAGGTTTATACTACAGCTGGTATGGAATTAGCTAGAGTAACTGTTTCTGACCAAGATAATACTGCTGTTTATGAATCTTTAGTCAAACCAGACAGTGAAGTGGTTGATCTTAACACAAGGTAGGTAGTTATATTGAAATACATACACTTTTTATCATGTTTCAATATATGTATGTACAATGTAGGTAAAATATTTTCTGTAAACAAGCTAATGCAAGGGTTGGGATTTTTTTTTACTGAAAATTATAACAGATTTGAAATTGTTTTTAATCATCTGATCCAAACGACCACATACGCTATTGTCATCACTGTCTTTGTCCATGACATCTTCATGTGTTAACTAGTGGGCCAAATGGAAAGAAACTATATATACAGGAATGTTCCTTTTGCGGACTTCATCATAATTTATGATCTTAAAATTAAACAGTGCTGCCACAGCCAAGAATGCAATTTGATTGGCCAAGTCTTAAAGCACTATTGTTTGAAAACTACTAGGTGGTTTAAAACTTAATTTGGTGTGAATGATCCTGGGGTGGTTCTTAGCAAAGTGTTTGATTTTTTGTGCCGATTGGAAATCCAAGATGACTGCCACAACAGGATAAATTTTTAACATTGGACCCTATGCCAAAATAGATGAGTATTTTTTCTCATGATTTATAATCTTGATTATGCCCTTTGTATATGAATGATTAAAAGATGTTCCCTTATAAATTAGTATTTTTTTATGTGGATTATAAGTACAAGAAGGTTGCCACCGCAGGACAGAGTTTTAACATTCAGTCATTAGGGAAAATTAATAAATATTTTGTTTTGCTCTCTTTTGTTTATATTTTTGTAGAAATGTTCAAGTTTATAATTAGTTTCCAAGAATAATAATTTCTAAAGTCAAAACCTTTCATACTAAACATGATTATTATAGTTCTGTTTACTACTGTGGATATCATGACCTTCTGAACAACCAAAGAAATCAATTTCTTAAAACAAAACATTCAAAATATTTAATATCATACAACCCAAAGATGCAACAATACAAAATACAAACTGATATAGACAGACAGGCATGATGATGTCAGCATACTAGTTCAACAGAATCAGTACACAATATAACATGATAATATTAATGTAATATTTAATTCTTTATTTTAGATTTAGTGGTATAACAGAAGATGACCTTGAGGAAGTGACGACATCTCTTCGTGATGTTCAGGCCGTTCTTCTCAGTTTATTTACAGATAGAACTATTTTGATGGGACATAGCCTTGAGAGTGATTTAACAGCTGTTAAGGTATTTGTTATATCTTATCTGCATGAAATTTTAGAATCCATAACATCTTTGAATTTTTATATCTTTGGTTGTGAATTTAGTTTATTCAGGTCTAAGCAACTGGTTTCCTAGCCCTCATTTTAGTACCTGGAAACCAAGGAAGCTTGTATAATATAAATTCTGCTTGGGACAATATAATAATGTTGGAGGTGGATAAGATGCAGAAATATTTTTGTATATTACTGTATGACATCAACATTATTGTTATTATTATTACTTAATGTCATTGGTTCTATACTATGACATCACAATTAAAGGTCAAAGGTAAAGTGTTATCTACATGTACGTTCAAGCCATTTTGATTTTCGTTCTATAAAGAAGTTTTAAATTATACCAAAAATCATCAGTACAAATATCACTACGGAAACTTACATAAAGTATAAAAATTACTAATATTATTGCAATAACTCTATTACAAATGTATGTTAACAAAAATCTGTTAAAATTAAGAAATTATGAATGATACATGTATATATTTAATAATTACAGATCATACATGGCACAGTAGTAGATACATCACTAGTATTTCCACACAGATTAGGACTACCATATAAGAGAGCTTTACGAACGTTAATGGCCGAGTACTTACAAAAAATCATACAAGATGACGGCAAGTATTGTCTATAACATAAGTTATATATTGTCAAATTCAAATATTGTCTATGATATATAAGTTATATAATGTATATGCAATTTCATCATCTTTGTTATAGGTCTACGGTAAATACAGAGTACCCAAGTCCCAATTTCTTGGCAATGCATGTTCTAAACAAGTTTATGCATGTACTTAAGCTTTATGCTATTAATTTGCTGGAAATGTTTGACAACCTAGAGTTATGTCCCCTTCATAAAAAGAACATCTTTTATAGGAGTGGTAAAAAAGTGTAAATGAGGCTGATATTTAAAAGTTGCTTGAAATACAAAAGTTCAAAGTTCATTTATGCATACTATACTTTAATCTGAGAAGTTTATTTTTTTAAATTTTGTTTGTCTTATTTATACTTACACACGTATATGCAATTTGACTGTTTCCCTTTAATTTTATTTAGATTAACATCATTGTACTAACTATTTCTGTACAAGGAATACCATGAATATTATGTTAAATGTTAAAGTCTATGAATATTCTGTATATTTTTTAGTTGGAGGTCATGACAGTATGGAGGATGCTGTTTCTTGTATGGAACTCATGCACATGAAACTAAAAGAAGATGCTCGTAAAGAAAACAGATGAAAAAGCATGTGAATGCTACGTGCTCAAAAATAGCTAAAAATATACATAGAACAATTGATCACACGTGTATATAAGGTGTATGTACTAGTATTGTGATCAGAGATTTCAGAATATTTTTTATATGTAGGTCACATACTAAGATTTGGTAATAAGATAATGCCGGGTAAAGATTCTGTAGACGTCTTTATGTCTCTTGTTGTAAAGATTTTGATCATGTTGATGTTTTCATTTATTGTATGTTTGTCACATATTATTACAAGCCAGTGAAGATGAAGAAAAAAAAGTAAAAAAAACCTCAGAAAAGAATATTTATTATTAACCCATTAAAATAATGCTCACATCACATTCATCCCTCATCATGCTGACTGGACCAATGAATTTACTTGAAATTATTTCAGTATTCCGATTTATACATGTAGTGCTTGAAATTAAGTTACTCTGATCCAATAATAATAACAGTATTTGGTTGAAGTAATTATGCCATGGTCATATTCTAGTCAAAATATAGTTACCTGTAAAAAATTACCAAGATGATCAAATCTGCTTTAGGTTGTATTACGTCTTGCAATGTCAAGGTTGAAATGTTTTTAATATTAGGTACCCACCCATTTTACAGGTCACAAGAATACATATATTATTTACATCTAATATTAGAAAAAATACTTGTCTGATATTTCATAGTACAGTCAGTATGAAAAATAAAAGTTACACATTTCTATATTAATCAAAGTCTAAGACAATGAACAATTCTTAAGTACAATTCTACTTTTTAACTGATATTTATCTGTTGTCTTCAGCTTTTCTTATTTCAATCTTCACCTCTGAAACCACAGAGCAAAATTTAACTAATAAATGTTAGTGATAGTCCTTGGCTAGCGCCCTTTCAAAAATATATTAGACGGCTCCACCCTTCATTTAAGATGGCAGCTGTTACTAGAAATAGACATTCTTTAAATGACCAAATTTATACGTTTTACCATGACGATCAGTTGTATAGTACCATTATTCTCAGATTTTGTTGTTCAGGAAATTATGAATCTCTCGAAACTGTAAACACCATTATCATTTTTGTCAAATTTTCAAACCATGCATTTATAAACATTCAACTACAAAAAAAAATGATTTATGAATAAGTAATATTCTTGGAGGTACAATATACTGGTATTGTTCTTCTATTAGTATGCCAATAGAATGTGTTTGTAAATTTTTTATTCATTGTACTATTAACACAGATTATATTAACCTGTGTTACCAGTGAAGAGGCAGGTCTAGGTGACACTTTCTGTCAATCCATTAGTTCATCCGTCCAAAAGGTTGAAATGGTACCTGTAACTGCAACAGTTTTCAATCAGCATTATTCAAATATTGCACACTCATTGAAGATGTACATCTCTTATTTATGACAGATTTATCCATTAAAAAAACATAGCATCGTTTTTGTAATGGTTAATGTGCTCACCTCTAGTGAGGTAGATTTGGGTTTGAGCCTGGTCAGGTCATACCAAAAACTATAAAATTAGTATTTGTTGCTTCTCCGCTAAGCATGCAGCATTAAGGAGTAAGAACAAAGAGTGGGACGACATATCTACCCATGGACTGTTTTTTCAGTGAGCTAGCACAATGCTGCACTGTTAAAATCCAACTCCTCATGTTGGTCTAGAACAAAGTGGACATCATCATTATCATCACCTCATCAAAATGTAATTTGTTCTTGCCATGATATGGCTGAAAAAATGTAACTTGTTCTTGCCATGATATGGCCAAAAAAATGTAACTTGTTCTTGCCATGATATGGCTGAAAAAAAAATGCTCATGTGGCATTAAACAATAATCACTCACTCACTACATTAAAAAAAATACATGTGTGGAACTTAATAATGTTTGTCATCTCATCCAATACAGGGTATGTAGCTTTCATTCAACATTATTTAAGCTTCACACAGTTATTACACACGCATTGAAGATGTGCACCTCATTTTATGGCAAATTTGTCTGATGTAATATGTTACTTCAACAGTTTTTATTCAACATTATACAAACTTCACAGTTGTTACACACACATTCAATATTTTCAATTCCTTTCTATGACAGATTTGAACAATTAAAAAAAGTCCATGTGTTGAAGTTATAGATTTTTGTCATCACATTCAGTAGAAGATACCAAGTTTGTGTAATCATTAAGTGCACCAGTTTACGGTCACCAAACTTTGCCTGTAATTACACACACATTTCAGATGTTCACCTGTTAATCTGTTACTGCAATAGTTTTCTTTAAACAATATTTAAACTTTACACACACACTGAAGATGAAGAACTTTACACACACACTGAAGATGAAGAGCTGTTAATCTGTAACTGCAATAGTATTTTGTTATCATAGTTATTGATCACAAATTGAAGATGTACACTTCCTGAAAAATGATCCCATACATATTGATGATGTATATCTCTGACCTTTACTTTGATAAAGTTCAGATTTTTAATGTGTAAGCCAAAACCATTTCTCCAAATACATATAATCTGTATTTATACTGCTCACTTGTACTACTATATTCTTTAAATTTACATATTGTGCACCTACATATATACAGGCAAACCTGCCAATGCGGTCACCTCTATTAAGCAGTCACCTGTATTTAAAAGTTCACCTTTTTCTTGTCCTGTCATAGAAAATTTCATATGACATTGAACCTCTTTTAAGAGGTCACCTGTCTTGAAAGAGCACCCCCCCCCCCCCCCCAAAGTTGACCTCTTAATACAGGTTTGACTGTACAGCTGTTTCCCAATATGTGACAATTATAATGTGGTCAGTGTTGTGTTCATCCAGGCAGGTCCCATGCTGACTTGTTTCATACTTGAGTATTTATTTAACTGGATACATGTTGCTAATTAGACAACCCCACAAACTGAGGTTATCTACCTGGATACATGTTGCTAATTAGACAACCCCACAAACTGAGGTTATCTACCTGGATACATGTTACTAATTAGACAATCCCACAAACTGAGGTTATCTACCTGGATACGTGTTGCTAATTAGACAACCCCACAAACTGAGGTTATCTACCTGGATACATGTTACTAATTAGACAACCCCACAAAATGAGGTTATCTACAGTAGTACAGTTGAACTATTTATTTATTAGACAATTTGTTATATTATTTTTGTGCTATATTTATTGATATTCATCTTGTTGTTTTCTGTTGGTAAATCATGTAAATAAAGTATGATTTAAATCTGGTGACGTTTTGTTGTTCATGGAGGAAAAGTTCATCATTGAAGGATTAAGATTGTTCCTCCTATATTATGAACGTAATCAACAGTGGGTTACCGATGATGATGGATTTGATACCCAGTGGGGTCACACCAAAGACTATTAAATTGATATTTTCTGCACAACATGCAGTATTAAGGAGAAAGAGCAAAGACTGGTTGGCTTGGAATCGGGATAATGTGTCCGAGTGGAGCGACATGTATACCCACAAGCTTTAATAAAAAGTAACTAAAAACTCATCCCTTCAGCTTTTAGTCTGTAACTTATTTATTAGCCAACAAAACTATTTATAATTTAGTATATAACCGAATTACTGACATCTTTTTTGTCTTTCCTTTTAGAAGTCACTATTTTCTCTTTTTATATTTTTTTCAATGAATTGAGAATTTTGACAGAATGTCAAATAAAATGCACGTTTTATACTTGTATATATATTTGTCAATAATTTTGTGTTACAATTTGTTGTTTAGTTATGATCATTCGAAGTACAAGGTAGGGATATTTACTGGTTGTATTTATGTTCAGTCCATTTTTATACTTATTGATTTGAATTTTTCATTTGATAATGGGTAATGATATTGCTGCTCACAGAGCTGCTATTGGACTGTTTTATTGTAAAACTAATGGGATCAGTCTTAAAAACTGTGTTTTTGTCAAGTTTTGTTTCCGAGATGTTTTCTCTAATATGGCGAATTTTTTTCGTAATATCTTTAAATATGTACATGCCATGTCATTAATTAATTATGATGTTATTGTGATTACCTTACTGGTCATCCATTTGCTTTTGTTAGCTGGAGACATTGAATTGAACCCGGGGCCTGGAGGCATACCTGATTTGATCGAAAGTGTTTTGTCAATATATCATGGTAATATTAGAAGTCTAAGAAATAAAATTAACTATATAACTAATTTAATTGAAGAGTTTGACATAGTGTTTTTTACAGAGACGCATTTAAATAATCAAATAACCGATGATGATATTGCTATCAGTGGTTTTGATGTACCTTTTAGAAAAGACAGAAATTCACACGGAGGTGGAATAATTATGTATCATAAGAGTAATATAAATATACTGCGGCGTGTTGACTTAGAACATGAACACGTAGAGAGTATGTGGTTTGAATTAAAAACTAAAGTTCACCCTATCTTGATTAATATTAATTATAGGTCAGAGCTACAATCACATACGTTTTATTGGCAATTTTTTGACTTAATGTTAAAACAAGCACTTGATGAGAATAGCCATATTATTTGCCTTGGTGACTTAAATAAAAATTTTATGGTAAATCTACCGACAACAATAAATGATATTGTCGTGGTCAACGGTCTTTTTAATATAATTGACAAACCAACACATTTTGATAAACATACAGGTAATATTTCACTATTAGATCCTATTTTGATTACTGATTCAATACAGGTCATCCATTCAGATACAATAGAAATTGATCGACAAATCAGTGATCACGATGGAACTTATGTCACCTTTAAGTGTGGGTTTTCTAATCAGAAAACTTATCAACGTACTATTTGGGATTACAAAAGGGGAGATTATACTTTAATGAAACAAAAAATTATTGATACAAACTGGGAGAAATTGATAAACGATGAATTAGATGTCAATAATGCTTGCTCAAATTTTACCGATGCCTTTTTAACTATAGCCAAAGAATGTATACCAACAAGGGAAGTAACTATCCGAACAGATGACAAAATGTGGTTTGATTCAAATTTGCGCCGGGAATCTCGAAGACGAGATAGGCTTCGAAAAGCGTTTTTAAGAACTAAAACTGTTTCTGCCGAAAAACAGTACAAACAACAACGTAATCGAGTTAATAACTTAAAAAAGCAGGCAAAAGAATTATTTTATGCAAATATTAACGAAAATCTAGACGAACTTAAAACTACTGATAGCAAGATGTATTGGAAAACGATACATATGTTAATAAAAAACGAACGTTCTGCGAATACTATGCCACCTCTTAGAGATCGTGATAATAATTTTAATTTATCTTACGATTGTTTCGAAAAAGCTGGTATATTGAATAGACACTTTTGCTCTGTTTCTGATCTAAATGACAGAAATAAAGACCTACCCCCTTTTGAAGTTAGGTGTAAAAATGTTCTCTCGCAAATAATAGTGAGTGAGCAAGATATTTTGGATATGATTTCCACTTTAGATGCTAATAAAGCTGTTGGACCGGATATCATAAGTAACAAGATGCTTATTGCAGTAAAAGTTCAAATTTCAAAACCATTATGCATGTTGTTTAATAAATCTCTCCATCAAAATATTTTCCCAACAGATTGGAAATTAGCCCATGTCATTCCTTTATTCAAAGCAGGAGACAAATCATTCCCATCTAATTATAGACCAGTCTCATTGCTTTCCTGTGTTAGTAAACTTTTAGAAAAAATAGTTTTTAAACATATTTTTAATCATTTACAGGGAAATAAATTATTGTGTAAATTTCAGTCAGGTTTTTACCAGGTTGCTCTACTACCCATCAACTTGTAGAGTTATATCATAGAATTTTACTAGCTTTAGACAGTAAGCAATTTACAAGTGTAACGTTTGCCGATATAAGTAAAGCTTTCGACACTGTGTGGATAAAAGGGCTTTTACTCAAATTGGAAAGATATGGTATAGGGGACAATTTGCTTATCTGGTTAAAAAGTTACTTATCAAACCACACACAAAGAGTTGTGATAAAAGATGCTCTATCAAACATTGGTCAGCTTAAAGCAGGGGTGCCTCAAGGGTCGGTTTTAGGGCCGTTATTATTTTTGGTATTTATAAATGACATTGCAGATGGTATGACTGGTTTAGGTAGATTATTTGCAGATGATACATCGATTGGGCACATTGCAAATGACAAAGATTCTTTACAAGACATGGTAAATTTAGATTTAGCTTACCTAAAAGATTGGTCAAAACGTTGGTTAGTCAAATTCAATCAAAATAAAACTGAAATTATGGTCTTCAGTTCTAGAGACACAAAACTTTATTTCAATTTTGACTTTGAGGGTGCTTCATTAAGAGATGTTGAATTGCATAAACATTTAGGTGTTATTTTTAGTAATGACTGTAAGTGGACCAAACATATTGATAAACTTATAGAAAAATCTTCTAAACAAATAAATGTATTAAGAAAACTTAAATTTAAACTTAAACGAAACTATCTTGAAAAAATTTATTTAACATTTATAAGGCCAATTTTAGAATATGCGTCTGAAGTTTGGTTTAATTGTGGCCAATTCAATTCAAATCGTTTAGAAAAAGTGCAAACTGAAGCCGCTCGTATTGTTTGTGGTTTTCCCAGTTACGCTAGTATACCATTTTGACACAAATGTTAACGTGTTATTCGAATGATCATAATTGAAAATAAAACCTCTGGATGATCTTTGAAGACTATTTGATCTTACAAAATAAATAGAAATATATTTACTTACCATGACTATTTTCAGCAACTAAATCCCAATAGATGAATGAAAGTAAATATGTCCATTGCCACGTAGTACGCATTTGGGTCTGTTCGATATGTATCAATAGGTTATCTATATGTTGATCATATAGTCAGTGAGGCTCCATGAGGGTTATAATTGTTTTACTGTTTATATTTTTCTTCATGCCTTCATTTACTATAAACGTTTACTATAAATTTGTGTAATTAAATATCATTATGTTCAATTGTGTATTTTGAAATATATGTAATGGGAGAAGACTGTCTAAGTTGTTTAACTTGTGTCTTATCCTTTTGTCTTTTTGAACAATAAAATATGTTTAAAGTACCCACAGACTTATGTTTCAGTGAGCTAACACTATAAAAATCAAAGCATATTGGTCTAGTATCAAGAAGACATCATTATCATCTCAATGAATGTAACTTGTTCTACCCAAGATATATCTGAAAAAATTGCTCCTTCAGTGTTAAACAACAATCACTCACTCAAATTCAAGTGAGATATTATTAATATATACAATGTAGTTTGTGAATAGTTTTGATAAGAATATGTCAAAGTATAATTTGTTAGTGAACCAACATTCTTCCTCCTTTTTTGTATTTTCAAGGGCCATAACTCAAATGAAATATGGTTGATATATAGCTGGTGTATAAATTTGGATCCCAGAGTATAGAAATATGTCCTAGTTTCTATACTGTTTGGTACAAGCCCCCCTAAAGAAGCATCTGCTAGTTGTATGGTATGAATCAAATACTCGACTCCTCCTTGGGACATGGACCTAGGATTATCTAGTGTATGGAGAATGACACATTCCTTGTACATAATACAATCTGCAGATGCTCCTGCTGAGTGATAGCTGGTAATAAGTGGTCATTGAATGCCCGTTTGAAGGAAACATATTCCAACTTTATCCAATATACATCCTCTTTTGCCCGAGACAATCTAAATTTTAGCCCATATACCCATTCCACTTCCAACTTTTTAATTCATGTGTTTTGCTTGTTTGTAAACTTCATATTCTCCTCATGAATAGGGGGGCCTTCATGGTCATGATCATATGCTTTCACCACTAAAGTTACGAGTTTGAATCCTGCTTACGGCGAGGTGTACTCGATACAACATTGTGTGATAAAGTTTGTCAGTTACAGTGAAACCTGTCTAAACCAAACCCTGAGTAAACCGAAAACCTGCCTAAACCAGACAGACTTTACAGTCCCATCTACTAAATGTCTATGTAATATGAACCTGTATAAAGCAAACACCTGTCTAAACTGAACAAATTCTTCAGTCCCAAAGAGGTTCGGTTTAGACAGGTTTTACTGTACTTGCAGCAGGTGGGTGGTTTTCTCCGGGTACTCCAGTTTCCTCCACAAATGAAACTGACTGCCACGATGTAACAGAAATATTGTTGAAAGTGGTGTTAAACACCATAACCATAACCCTCATCATGAATATAGTTACATAAACATCAATCAACCAATTCGATACATTTGGTCAGAATTAGTCCATGAATAATTTATTGGTGTGCTCAGAAAGATGATGTGTATATGTATGCATGCTCAACTTTCATTAGAAACTTATCTAGGACGGATGCCTAACCAGGGATTCACATACAAATGTTTTTACTGGCCAATATAAAATTCTCATGTGCCAAGTCCAATGCAACTCTGCTTACAAAACAGATTAAATCAAGTTGGTATATCTTTCTTTATATCTTAAATCACATCCGTCTCATTTCTGATCATATATGGTAGTTGGATTTACACCAGTGACTTGTGATAGGTTGTTTAATTTGTCAGTGACTTGTGATAGGTTGTTTAATTTGTCAGTGACTTGTAATAGGCCAGTTGATTTGACAGCAACTAGTGACAGGTAGGTTGATTTGTTAGTGACTTGTGACAGTTCAGTTGATTTGTCAGTAACTTGTGACAGGTCAGTTGATTTGTTAGTGACTTGTGACAGGTTGGTTGATTTGTCAGTGACTTGTGACAGGTTGGTTGATTTGTTAGTGAATTGTGACAGTTCAGTTGATTTGTCAGTGAATTGTGACAGGTTGGTTGATTTGTCAGTGAATTGTGAGTTCATTTGATTTGACAGTGAATTGTGACAGGTCGGTTGATTTGTCAGTGAATTGACAGGTTGGTTGATTTGTCAGTGATTTGTGACAGGTCTGTTGATTTGTTAGTAACTTGTGACAGGTTGGTTGATTTGTCAGTGAATTGTGATAGGTTGGTTGATATTTTAGTGAATTGTGACAGTTCATTTGATTTGTCAGTGAACTGTGACAGGTTGATTGATTTGTCACAGTTCAGTTGATTTCTCTGTGACATTGGTTGATTTTTCAGTGAATTGTGACAGGTCGGTTGATTTGTCAGTGAATTGCAACAGGTCTGTTGATTTGTTAGTAACTTGTGACAGGTTGGTTGATTTGTCAGTGAATTGTGACAGGTCTGTTGATTTGTTAGTAACTTGTGACAGGTTGGTTGATTTGTCAGTGAATTGTGACAGGTTGGTTGATATGTTAGTGAATTGTGACAGTTCATTTGATTTGTCAGTGAACTGTGACAGGTTGATTGATTTGTCACAGTTCAGTCAATTTCTCTGTGACATTGGTTGATTTTTCAGTGAATTGTGACAGGTCGGTTGATTTGTCAGTGAATTGCGACAAGTTGGTTGATTTGTCAGTGAATTGTGGCAGGTTGGTTGATTTCTCTGTGAATTGTGGCAGGTTGGTTGATTTCTCTGTGAATTGTGACAGTTCAGTTGATGTGTCAGTGAATTGTGGCAGGTTGATTGATTTGTTAGTGAATTGACAGGTTGGTTGATTTTTTGGGATACTCCAGTAAAACTCTATAACTAAACATTGCTGGCAGTAGAAACCACATATTATTCTGAGAAATTTTGTCCATCTTTGATTCTGCTAAATCCATACAAATATTTACATGGTAACGATTAACAAAATAATATATACTCAACTATACTTTATTACTTTTATAAAAATGATATCACTTTGTACAATGATAATCCGTTTCAGTGACCTTTTCAAGGATCCTTCAACGTGATATATTATATACATATATACAATAAATTCCTACAGACTAATCACTTAAACATAGCACTACAGATACACACTATAAAGGTCAACATACAGTACATTTAGTACTTTGACAATCAATACCACTATATCTTTAGTTAACAATAACAATTTAATTTACAAATCTTTATGTTAACCAAGTTGACCTTTTCCTCCTGTAAACTTTAACAATCCAAAATGTCACAAAAAAACAAAATGAAATGACATTTAAATTGTAAAAGTTTACATCAACCTTCAACATTGCAAACATTGCTACATATCATATTTGTAAAATTTACAAATTGACAAAATATAACCATGATCATAAACAATAACAAGTAATTTATCTCGTGTCTCAGAAACAGTTTCTGTAGATGGTTATTTAACACTTAAATCTGCCTTGTTAATGATAGAGTTCATGGTACAGGACCAGCACTGGTGATGGGTCATGATGACTTTTTTTTGTCTTTTATAGACTTCTGAAAATAGAAAAAAAATGCATGAATAAATCTTCTTTATTACATAGGATTTACAAAATTAATTTATTAAACATACATATACCTTAGTCTAAATATAGATTTGTTTTGTACACAGGTATTATCTTTAATATCATTAACAAGTGTAGCTATGCTATCTATTTATGAGTCCTGGTTCTAGGGACTGGTCTGTTCTGAATATAAAGTACAAATCTAAATGTCTTAGATGTGGACCATTTTGTTTGAAATTTGCTTTCATAATTTACATCCACATCGCTTCATGTAAAATTCATTACCTAAAATATTTTTCTTACTTTTTTTTGTTCCATATCCGTGGGCAGAAATGGGTCGTTCACTGGGGTACCTGTACAACTGGCCAAGGTAACTTGTGAAGAAGTTCCTTGTACTCATTGCAGAACTTTGTATCTAAATGATTTGGTGCATCTCTGCTCCTCTGTAAAAAAAGAGTAATCAATTAAAATGAAAGAACCGAAACCATATAAACCATGTATCTTACTCAACTTAAACAGCAATACATGTACTAATGAAAGAACCGAAACCATATAAACCATGTATCTTACTCAACTTAAACAGCAATACATGTACTAAGAATACAACAGAAGTTAATAGGTATATCTGTTAAGACTGCTTAGTGGAACCCAATCCTCTTCTCTTGAAAATCAGATATGCATCAGTTAATTATATATACAGGTAAATAGGGTCAGTGAATGTTCATTGCTTAAGTGAATATTAAAGGGCATTATAACTAATATTACTGCACCTTTTCTGTAAAAAACGATCATTTACACTTCTATAAAATATTTTATTTCAAGGAAAATACCATTATAAAGCTGATTTTTTATGCAGATTTAAAATTTTATGAGGTATAACTCTCAGAAAGAATTGAATAAGACTAGAAAAGTTTAATAAAGGAACTTGTTAAGCTTATGCATATTTTCACATTTTTAAACTTTAAGGGACATAACTCAAAAATGTTTAAATCATATCAATTCTGGAAAGTGAAAAATAATCTTCGGTGAGAATAATGGTTACTAATCTATACTTGCAAAAATGTAGATGCCTTTCTAGACACATGGCTACACCCCCCATCACCATTTAAAAAGTTTGGTGATATTATGATTCGTGTACTGTACTCTTCAAATTAAACATTTATTGATTAAAGTAATAACTTACTGCTATGAGAAGACAACTATAATCAGCTGTTTTATCCTTCCTGTTTTGTACTAGACTACCTAACATGTCACAGCTGTCCACCTATATTAAAATCAATGATATTTTCTTACACAATAGTTAATAAGAGCAACATGTTGCAGATAGAAAATATTTATTGAATGCTAAGAAATATAAATTGTGTTTTTTGTAAATCAATGCTTTATAAAAATAAAATGTTTTATATTACCAATGTCAAAAACCAGTAGTAGCAATGTCAGAAACACTAAAGAGAAGTCCCAAATATTAGGAAATCTCCTTGTTATGGAAAGTATCACATCCCAAATATTAGGAAATCTCCTTGTTATGGAAAGTATCACATCCCAAATATTAGGAAATCTCCTTGTTATGGAAAGTATCACATCCCAAATATTAGGAAATCTCCTTGTTATGGAAAGTATCACATCATAGTTTTTATATTGATCTGCAAGACACAATTTTAATTATGATTTTTTTGGAACCAGGTTTTTCTTCTGGTTCATGAAGAATAAGGTGAAGATTGTGGTTGTCATGGTAATGTTTTTCATGGTCCTAATTCTTGACTCTTTCAGATGTATAATTCAGCCCAGGGATTATGTGTCCTTCCTCTACAATGAGTACCAGTGGTGCATCAAAGTTCCTGAAGTTGAACTTCCTTTATTTTCCTGACAAATGTTAAAAATTTCCAGGTTAAATTAAAAAAAAAACATGCTGAAAAATCCCCCCTCTTTTTGAGAAATTGTGGATACTGAGTACAGTTGTACTTACATAAATAATTCTAATGTGTTGCTCACTGCAGTATGCCCTCAACAAGACATGTTGTATGTCACTACTATCATCACCGTCTTTATTAACAGGCATTACACAAAACATCACTCTGTCAGGGTACCTACAGCAATACATTAATAGTAATACATAAAAAAAACATGGTGTACCTACAAAAAAAATAAATATAAAAAACATTAAACAAATATTTCCTTCATTTTGTCTGTGTTATATGCATGGTTTGTAAATGAATACAATTAAAATGTTGCTGGCTGGTTTTGAAACAGGATATTTTTGATTTTACTGCATCAAAATACTACCAGTCCCGAGGTTATTTATATTTCCCAAGATCTAGTTTTCAATTATCTCAAAACTTCTCCTCCCTCCTATCATAATAAATAAGTGAATTTGAATCGCTGACCCTTTTTTAAAAGGACCAATCAATGAAACTTAAAAAAGAAGCCTATATTTTATATTAAGCAATAGCCAACACGGATTCAGGAAGAGAAGATCATATGAAAGCCAACTAATTATCACCATCGACCAGTTAGCCAAAAACACCGCAAGTGGAAATCAAGTAGACATAATACGGCTAGACTTTGAAAAGGCCTTTGACAAAGTCCCACACTCAAGACTATTGTACAAACTTCAGTTTTATGGCATCCGAGGGCACACTAATGCATGGATTAAATCCTTCCTCTCAAACAGGAAACAACAAGTGGTGCTAGAGGGGCGAAATCAGACAAGGATGATGTATTATCAGGAGTACCGCAGGAAACAGTACTAGGCCCTTTATTGTTCTCGACATACATCAATGACATGCCAAGCCACACTGAATCTGACGTCCGTCTCTTTGCTGATGACAGCTTATTGTACACCAACGATAGTACATGTATACAGTTACAAGAAGATCTAAATGCACTGGAGAGTTGGGAAAAGAAATTGCTCATGAGATTCAACCCATCAAAATGTAACGTCATCAGTATTCCACCTAAGAACAAAGCAGTCATAGAACATCATTATACCCTACATGGACAGGTACTAGAACAAGTAGACAATGCCAAATATTTAGGAGTGACAATCTCAAACAATTTATCCTGGAATAAACATAATGATAACATCACGGCAAAAGAGAACAGAACACTAGAATTTGTAAGGCGGAACTTGAAGAACTGCTCAAGATCAGTAAAGACAGTCGGATATACAGCCTTAGTACGCCCAGTGATAGAATATGCCTCAACCGTCGGGGATCCAACAACCCAAACCAGCATAAATTCACTAGAGCTCATTCAGAGAAGGGCAGCAAGATTTGTCAACAACGACTACAAGACCCGAACACCTGGGCATGTCACCAAAATACTTGACGATCTTGGATGGGACTCTCTACAATAGAGATGCAAAGACAACAGATTGGCGATGCTATATCGTATCCAGAATGATTTGGTTGACATCAACAGGATCCAGTATCTTACAGGTGGCGACAGTAGAACTTGTGGAGCACACAAGTTCTACCAACAGAGGATCACCCATGATGTCTACAATAACTCATTCTTCCCAAGAACCATCTGGGATTGGAACACACTGCCTGCCACAGTAGCAGATGCAGGGTCACTCGAGGACTTCCGCCTAAGACTGCAGCCTACACACTAGACTAACCCCGAACATGACAGTGTATATAGTTTTAACCTGTACATATGGATAAATTCAACTGTTTTAGTGATGGGACGACATTTGTTTATTTTTGCCATGCTCAGTCCCGCAGAGCTTATATTTTAAACGTCCGTCAAAAGACCCAGCTCTTACTGGAAGTATTCCAGAGGAAGAAGATGATAATGATGATCAGTAGCACAGTGTACCTAAATTTGTTGCTAGCCTACTATTTTTTTAATATAAGAATAAGAATTTCATTGTCCAATAGAGGGCACACAAGGGGCAAAGTCACATTACAGTGATTCATAAACAATAACATTAAAAAATTAAAAATATAAATATTATACGTTACAATGAACAAAACTACCCATAAAATATACTAAATAAAATAGGTACAATGTATTGTGTTATTCCTAAGCTTACAGGACTTACATTCTATATAAAAAAAAGAAGTTTTTTAATCAATTAATTTTCTCTACTGATTTTTATTTAAATGTAATACAATAATCTAGTTATTCATCATACATACATTTGAAGCTGCTTTGCACAGTTAAAAATTCCTGTAGTAACTCTGCCTTGTTCTACCGCCTTCATGAGGACTTCTTTGAACAATTTGTTGAATTCCATTTTCCTGAAAAAAAGGGTTATTCCATAATTGCTGATCTCTCATTCACATGGGCTTGAATGGCTATAAAATAATTGCTGATCTCTCCTCCGCAGAGGCTTGACTTGTGGATAATCATACTAAAATATTTACTGTCATAAAACTAAAAAACTGTTTGTGACAAGAAAATAAAAGCATGCCTTATCATGTGGCCCATGCCTACAACATATGTCTTATTAACTCTACTTTCACTATATATTGTGGAAATCAGCTTTATTGGTCGAGGAAGCTGGAGGATTTGAAGAAAACCATGAACTTGCTACTAGTAAATGACAAACAATCATCATCACAAAAAGATGTCATGAGCACATCTTGCCATCGGTGAAAATCAAACATGCAATTTACTTTAGTGGTGAAAGCAATGAATTATAGGAAGATGTTATTAGCCATCTCCATCATCAATTAACATTTCAACTAAACTCATATGCAATGTCACTCTATCACAGGACAATACAGAATGACATGTTTCCCATAGGGGCAGGACAAATTGACACACATAATCACAATTAATTGTATACTGTCTTAAAAGTTTGGAATACCTTGACAACATTTATAATGCATGCAGCACCGGTCTTTGCTGTTCCCCCTTTTCTCAATTACATCAGGTCAACTGACGAACTGTCATGTTATTGCAAAAATATACAAATGCATGTACAGATAAGATAAGATTTTATTGGTCCAAATTAAAGGGCCCACGAAGGGGCATATAAACATAATAAAACATAAGGTGATTGCATAAAATATCATATAAATTATAAATACAAGAATGAGAGACATGACTAGTGTTAAAATATGCGATACCAGCTATCCGAAACAGTGACTTTTTAACAGGAAATCACACATGCATATTAAAGTATCTTTACTTTCTGAGTTTAAAAGCCATATAAATTTATCCCCAAATGATAATTTTTCAAGGTTAGAATGATTAATGTTATTCTTAATTGTTTCAAGAAGTTTGCGCCTGGAAGTATAGTAAAAAGATTCTATTTCATGACTGAAAAACATTTTTCGCAAATGCGGTTATAAAAATGTACTTACATCTCCTTTTCTTTTGAATGTGTATTTTCCGACAATGTCATAGCTCTCCTTGTTTGTAGATTATTACAGGGCATCTAAAAACACTAGATTTTCAAAGACTTGTAGATGCGATTCTCAATGACTGAAAAATGTGCAAATGGAATGTGATACCGGTTGTTAATAAAAAGGGGCGGAACATTTGTGATTCGAATGGTTTCATTGGTTATAATGCCATCGGAACTCCCATGAGATCATAAAAACAACCGATATAAAATTTGCCGAATGATAACCGGATGTAGTTGTGTCAATCCTTGACAACAACAAAAACACGTTGTTTTATTTATTAGAACATTTCTAAAGCCACAACAAATGTATAATTTTATAGGAAAGATCTTTCATTGACTTGTATATTTTCCAATACTCATTCATTTATATTTTAAGCCTTCATTTCTATTTTTTCTGCCATTATCCCTTTGGTGCCCCAGTAAAAAGGGGAAAACCATTTTATAAAAAGCTGACGTATACAAAATTACAGAATACATACGTTGCATTATCAAACTGGACTTTATATTTAATAATAAAAATATTAACAAGAGCAAACTATCTTTAATAAAACTTTTTAATTTTGTTTTCTGGTATTACTTCTTTAATTTCGATGTCATGGCTTGTTGCTATCGTTTCGAATATCTTAATTCTAGCAAGTTCCTGGAAAGAATATCACGTGGATCTGATGGTATTGCACAAGCATAAGAAATTACATGTAATAATATTAAGGTTCATAAAGGTTGTAGCTAAAAATAGACAAAAGCGGTATGCGGTATTTAAATCTTATACAGGTCGAATATGTTTCTGGAAACAGGTGTTTGCAATGGCAACGACCCGGGTCATTTTCTGGCATAGAGCCAAACCCATTTTAATCTTTTTAGCTCACCTTGCCAAAGGCAACGTACGTGAGCTCTTGCCATCACTTGGCGTCCGTCGTCCGTCGTCTGTCGTCCGATAACTTTTCACATTTTAAATCTTCTCAGCCAAATGAACTGAAACTTGGTAGGGACCATCTATGGAATGTCCTCTATAAAGGTTGCTAATTTCGTCCCGATCCATTAGCAAACATGGCAGACACAGGCAATTCTTGTTTTTGATTGGCCGATTTTTAAAAATCTTCTCCTCTGAAACCGCTTGGACAAAATGAACCGAAACTTGGTAGGAAGCATCTATGGAAGGTCATTTGTAAATGTTGTTCATTTCGTCCCGATCCGTAAACAAACATGACCATCACAGGCGACTCTTGTTTCTGATTGGCTGATTTTTAAAATTCTTCTCCTCTGAAACCATTTGGCCAAATGAACCGAAACTTGGTAGGAAACATCTATGCGCGGTCCTCTCTAAAGTTTGCACATTTTGTCCTGATCCATTAACAAACATGGCCGCCACGGGCAATTCTTGTTTCTGATTGGTCGATTTTTAAAAATCTTCTCCTCTGAAACCGCTTGGCCAAATGAACCGAAACTTGGTAGGAAGCATCTATGGAAGGTCCTCTATGAAGATTGCTCATTTCGTCCCGATTGGTTAACAAACATGGCCACCACATGCAATTCTTGTTTCTGATTGGTCGATTTCTAAAAAATCTTCTCCTTTGAAACTGTTTAGCCATATGAACCGAAACTTGGTAGGAAGCATCTACATGTATGGATGGTTCTGTATTACGTTTCCTCAAAGCAGAATGAAAGGTGAGCGACACAGGCTCAACCCACTGAGCCTCTCGTTTTGCTTTGAAACCGTTATTTATGAAAGAGGAATATATAATATAATTGCCACTGTGTACACTGAGACTTTAAATATATGTACATGTATGGTAAATGAAACTTACACGTTAAATAAATTAAAAAAAAAGAGAGATGGAACAATAATAATTTTTAATGAAAATATTTATGTAAACACTAAAAGGGATAATTCTATGCCATAAGAGTAATAATTAGTCAAATTAACTTAAGGCCGGCCCTGGTTGAGATCATGTTTTCAAAACTGTAAAAAGGGACACTTTGGTTTCAAAGCATTTCCTTATACACAGGGCTGCATTATCCTATGGGTTAGGATAGGTTGCAGCCTGTAGGGCCCTCAAGCTTAACAGGCCCTGCTAAATATCTTCAAATATATATATTTTTTAAATGAGTATAATAATTTAATATTTTGCATTGCCATTTAAGGCGGATGTGGGCGAGTTAGAGGGTGGCTACGTCTGAGAGGAGGGGGTCTTTCATAATTTCATAAACCTAGGGGTCCCCAAAAGATCACAATCCGGCCCTGTTTATACATTTGGATAACTGTGATAACATTTTTTATTATCTGAAAAAGCTGAATTTTTAGTGAAAAAAAGCGGGAGTGCGACAATTGCTCTCTTTGATCAACAGTCACCAAACCCCTGATATATCTACTTCATTCTCTGATTTACAAACACGTGTTACTCGTGCTAGTTTTAGTTTTGATGGAAATATACTCGTACATTTCCATCAAGACTATATGAAGGCGCTGCTGGAATGTTGCTACATATAAATGGAAAGTTCACAATGGGAAAATTGGAATCATCTGTTTTGTCGTAAAGTTTCGTGACTGTCAATATCGAGGTGTAGGTCAAGGTATAAAGCAGACCTATCTGTATCTGTGTTATCCTTTATTTCAAGCTTAATGGGATGAGTGCGTTCAACAAAATCACCAAGTCTAGAATTATTTAGAAAAAGGACATCATCTATATAGTGGATCTTGAAGGTAAAGGATCAGGCTAGCTTCTTTTCGTTTTGCAGGAATTACACCATGTAAAGACCAAGAACTAACACTTGTTGTGTATGATGGACACATATCACATATTAGCTTAACTCTTTCCGACTGGGCTAAAAATAATAATGTTGCATTATTTGTCCTTCCATAAGGGTAATAACAAAATTACCGAACTCCGAACAATCTTACAAAGGGAAAGTCAAATTTCATAAGTATATAAACAGACAAAATCAGTCAACAACCGGAAAACTGTGAAAACCGTTATGACCCTGACTTGGTACAGGCATTTCTAAAGAAATGGTGGGTTGAATCAGATTTTAAAGCGCCAAACCTCCCGCTTTCATTACGGCTCAAAGGTTCCGGCTTTCACTATAAAAGTATTTATAACAATACTGGAACAAAATAGGTAAAATAGTTGTCAAAGCAGTACCAAATTCAGTGAAGTAAATGTCAAAAACAATTTTACGTCACACATTGATTAAAAAATATTTTTATACCCCTGGTCCAGTAGCCTGTTTCTCAGATGAAGATGACGTTTCAGGAAATCAGAATAATTGCTACTGGCCCTTGCATAGCGAATCAATTGCGAGATGTAAACACCATATGCAGGAGAAGCTGGTATATTGCTGCACATATTTGGAAAATTTATGATTTTAAAATTGAAGTCGTCCCGTTTATCATAAATTTTAGTACTGAGTTGACCACTGTCGTCAAATTCGAGGAATAAGTCCAAAAATGATGCGAACGAAGCTGTATCTGTGGTCTCTTTAACTTCCAGCTCTGAAGGATGTATCAATGGAAGAAATTCTGCAAATCTAGAATTATTGATAGATAAAACGTCATCAATATACCTGTATGTGAAATTAAAGGCTCTAGCCTCATGAATCTTCTGATCTTTTACAAGCTTTTGAAGAAACTCCGACTCATATGAGTATAAAAATAAATCGGCTAAAAGAGGGGCACAATTCGTACCCATTGGTATGCCGACGACCTGTTGAAACAGTGTCCCTCCAAAGGAGACAAATATGTTATCGATGAGGAACTCCAGCATACTGATCACTTGTTCCTCCGAGTAGCATGTTTTACCTTTTTGAATTTTGTTTGAAAAATATGTTGAATTGTAGCCTAACACAACACATTTTGAGCCATAGTTTCTATGACTGAAAGCTTTGTGAATTGTTTCTTTTAAGCGGGTTTTTAATTTGTCATGCTGTAGGATGGTATATAGAGTTGAAAAATCGAAAGTTTTGATGGAGGATACCTGAGAGAAAGATCTTGATTTAAGGTTATCCAAAAGATTTTTAGAGTTTTTAAAAATCCACATGTGATTTATGCCACTACGCATCACATAGCAGTCACCTTGCCCTACCACTTGATGTTGTCATTTTCGTAAACCTCTTAAAATATGTACAACAGAGAATACTCAACATACCTTCAGAAAAATTCTGGAGGTAGTACAAAATATGAAGTTTAGAAACTCAATTTCTGAGCAGGAATAGTAAATTCAGATGCTCACACTGCAACCAGGAATTGTATAGGATGGCACTAACAACATTTGTAAGAAAAGTTTGAAGAAACCAAAGGGGTAATCAGAAGCCGTAAGTCGAAGGACAGACAATACAATGGCCACAAGATACCAAAGAGGTAATCAGAAGCCGTAAGTCGAAGGACAGACAACACAATGGCCACAAAATACCAAAGGGGTCATCAGAAACCGTAAGTCGAAGGAGAGACAACACAATGGCCACAAGATACCAAAGGGGTAATCAGGAGACGTAATTCGAAGGACAGACAACACAATGGCCACACGAAACCAAAGGGATAATCAGAAGCCGTAAGTCGAAGGACAGACAATACAATGGCCACAAGATACCAAAGGGGTAATCAGAAGCCGTAAGTCGAAGGAGAGACAACACAATGGCCACAAGATACCAAAGGGGTAATCAGGAGACGTAATTCGAAGGACAGACAACACAATGGCCACACGAAACCAAAGGGGTAATCAGAAGCCGTAAGTCGAAGGACAGACAATACAATGGCCACAAGATACCAAAGAGGTAATCAGAAGCCGTAAGTCGAAGGAGAGACAACACAATGGCCACAAGATACCAAAGAGGTAATCAGGAGACGTAAGTCGAAGGACAGACAATACAATGGCCACAAGATACCAAAGGGGTAATCAGGAGACGTAAGTCGAAGGACAGACAACACAATGGCCACAAGAAACCAAAGGGGTAATCAGAAGCCGTAAGTCGAAGGAGAGACAATACAATGGCCACAGGATACCAAAGGGGTAACCAGAAGCCGTAAGTCGAAGGACAGACAACACAATGGCCACAAGATACCAAAGGGGTCATCAGAAGCCGTAAGTCGAAGGACAGACAACACAATGGCCACAAGCTACCAAAGGGGTCATCAGAAGCTGTAAGTCGAAGGAGAGACAACACAATGGCCACAAGATACCAAAGAGGTAATTAGGAGACGTAAGTCGAAGGACAGACAATACAATGGCCACAAGAAACCAAAGGGATAATCAGAAGCCGTAAGTCGAAGGACAGACAATACAATGGCCACAAGATACCAAAGGGGTAATCAGAAGCCGTAAGTCGAAGGACAGACAATACAATGGCCACAAGATACCAAAGGGGTAATCAGAAGCCGTAAGTCGAAGGAGAGACAACACAATGGCCACAAGATACCAAAGGGGTAATCAGGAGACGTAATTCGAAGGACAGACAACACAATGGCCACAAGAAACCAAAGGGGTAATCAGAAGCCGTAAGTCGAAGGACAGACAATACAATGGCCACAAGATACCAAAGAGGTAATCAGAAGCCGTAAGTCGAAGGAGAGACAACACAATGGCCACAAGATACCAAAGGGGAAATCAGGAGACGTAATTCGAAGGACAGACAACACAATGGCCACACGAAACCAAAGGGCTAATCAGAAGCCGTAAGTCGAAGGAGAGACAACACAATGGCCACAAGATACCAAAGAGGTAATCAGGAGACGTAAGTCGAAGGACAGACAATACAATGGCCACAAGATACCAAAGAGGTAATCAGGAGACGTAAGTCGAAGGACAGACAATACAATGGCCACAAGATACCAAAGGGGTAATCAGGAGACGTAAGTCGAAGGACAGACAACACAATGGCCACAAGAAACCAAAGGGGTAATCAGAAGCCGTAAGTCGAAGGACAGACAATACAATGGCCACAAGATACCAAAGGGGTAACCAGAAGCCGTAAGTCGAAGGACAGACAACACAATGGCCACAAGATACCAAAGGGGTCATCAGAAGCCGTAAGTCGAAGGAGAGACAATACAATGGCCACAAGCTACCAAAGGGGTCATCAGAAGCTGTAAGTCGAAGGAGAGACAACACAATGGCCACAAGATACCAAAGAGGTAATCAGGAGACGTAAGTCGAAGGACAGACAACACAATGGCTAAAAGATACCAAAGAGGTAATCAGAAGCCGTAAGTCGAAGGACAGACAACACAATGGCTAAAAGATACCAAAGGGGTAATCAGAAGCCGTGAGTCGAAGGACAGACAACACAATGGCTAAAAGATACCAAAGGGGTAATCAGAAGCCGTATATCTAAGATACCAAAGAGGTAATCAGAAGCCGTAAATATAAGATACCAAAGGGGTCATCAGAAGCCGTAAGAAGATACCAAAGGGGTAATCAGAAGCCGTACGTCGAAGGACAGACAATACAATGGCCACAAGATACCAAAGGGGTAATCAGAAGCCGTAAGTCGAAGGACAGACAATACAATGGCCACAAGATACCAAAGGGGTCATCAGAAGCCGTAAGTCGAAGGACAGACAATACAATGACTAAAAGAAAAAGGACGTTCTTAAGACATTATACAGAAAACTACAGTTCGAGAAACACAAACCCCACTAAAAACCATGGTGAACTCAGGTGCTTCGGAAGGGTAGGCAGTTCCCGCCCCACTAGTAGCAACCGTCGTGTTACTCTAGTTATCAAGCCGGTAATGAGTCATAAATATGTTTCTTTTTACTGTTGAAATTTATTTTTATTGATAGAAGTTTCAAATCTCTTTTCGTTTGTTTCACTGACAATCAAATATCGTGAGATTCACCGCGTTCCAGTAGTTTAAAATAAAATCGTATATAGAAAACCCAATACCAACAGATTTGAACAAAGATGCATAAAAATAAAAACACAATGTTATGAACTAATAACAAACAAAACAAATACTATTAATACTCAACAATAAACAAGAGTTGTCTAGCTTTGAACAAAATGAAAGAATATTTATAGCGATCAAGAGATTTATAAACTGATTAATGCGACGTTTTGCCTACAATCTACACATCGTAACTAAGGTTCTTACTTATATACTTTATTATCAAATTCTTATTTATATCAATTTTGAACAGTGTTCATATTGGTATACAATCTAACTTTTGGTATTTTTGCAGTCAATCTAACTTTAAAGATAAGATGTCAGGTGCTTTAAGTTTTTATATTTGTAAAATGTACCAAAAAGTTTGAAGACTCAAAAAGAGTAACCAGCAGCCGTAGATCAAAGAAAGATACAATGGTCAATTAAACATGTAGAAACTACAGAAAGCTGCCACTCAACACTGCAATATACCCGAGGTAGGGCTAACAAGATCATGTAGACAATCCATAGCACATTACTGAATTTTCATTAAAAGACGAATAGTTTCTGTAGAAAATATCTGTTCAAATTTCAGCTACTAAGATAATATTTTATCAAAGAAATGTCATTGCAATTGTTTAGTTTTTGTTTTTTTTTAAATCGATACCCCTTACAGACAATTCAATAACAAATGGAGATATTAAGCTGTTTGATGGGCCCTAACCTCCTTCTTATTGAAATAATGTGGTTATATACTCATGGAAGTGCTTTTCGCGAGTGTGTGCAACGACAACCCTCGAATAAAACCGGGTGAACAACGTTATTATAAAGAACGCTATCATCTGGAACATTATACATAATGTATTTAATCCTCGTGACACAGAAGAGGTCATTATGTATAATATTAGTTCTATTAAAGAGAACCGATGGTCTCAACCATTATCTAAATATTAGATAGTATACAAGGCCATTGTAAAATATAATAGTGAAACAATAGTTAACATTGAACCAAACTATATACTAGTAGTTAGCATTGAACCAAAATATATACTAGTAGTTAACATTGAACCAAACTATATACTAGTAGTTAGCATTGAACCAAACTATATACTAGTAGTTAGCATTGAACCAAAATATATACTAGTAGTTAACATTGAACCAAAATATATACTAGTAGTTAACATTGAACCAAAATATATACTAGTAGTTAACATTGAACCAAACTATATACTAGTAGTTAGCATTGAACCAAACTATATACTAGTAGTTAGCATTGAACCAAAATATATACTAGTAGTTAACATTGAACCAAAATATATACTAGTAGTTAACATTGAACCAAAATATATACTAGTAGTTAACATTGAACCAAACTATATACTAGTAGTTAACATTGAACCAAAATATATACTAGTAGTTATATTGAACCAAAATATATACTAGTAGTTAACATTGAACCAAAATATATACTAGTAGTTAACATTGAACCAAACTATATACTAGTAGTTAGCATTGAACCAAACTATATACTAGTAGTTAGCATTGAACCAAAATATATACTAGTAGTTAACATTGAACCAAACTATATACTAGTAGTTAACATTGAACCAAACTATATACTAGTAGTTAACATTGAACCAAACTATATACTAGTAGTTAACATTGAACCAAAATATATACTAGTAGTTAACATTGAACCAAAATATATACTAGTAGTTATATTGAACCAACATATATACTAGTAGTTAACATTGAACCAAAATATATACTAGTAGTTATATTGAACCAAAATATATACTAGCAGTTAACATTGAACCAAAATATATACTAGTAGTTAACATTGAACCAAAATATATACTAGTAGTTAACATTGAACCAAAATATATACTAGTAGTTAACATTGAACCAAAATATATACTAGTAGTTAACATTGAACCAAAATATATACTAGTAGTTAACATTGAACCAAAATATATACTAGTAGTTAACATTGAACCAAACTATAATTGCCAATACCAACTTTCGTCATCTGTACGCAACTGACAGAATACTTTTCAACAAGGTGTTGATATCTTCTGAAAAACATTTTGAAATATGACTCGATTCCTTAAAAACCCTTGATTTAATAATTTAATCCTGTGACGTTGTAAAAGGTCTGAATACAGGCTGGAGCGTAGCGTACGAGTTCTGAAATATAAACTCCACACGCGGGAACGCTTGCTGTGTTACTATCAAGGAGTGGAAAATTTATAATAACATATAATCTGATAAAACATTGACCATCTGTGTCAAATATGAGGTAAATGTCAAGAAATGTTGTTTCCTTTATTTCAAGTCCTTCGTGGTATAGTAATGACATCCAGTTAGCAGAGTTTGCGTTAATAACTGACAGAACATCATCAATATACCTGAAAGTGAGATTACAAGATACGGACAGTCAATACAATGACCACATGAAAAAAGGACAAACAGAAAACAATTCGTATAAAAACACTACTGAGAAAACTAAAGATTAAGCAACATTAACCCACTAAAAACGGAGGTGAACTTATGTTTTACAAAGGGATACGTTGTTATGTCAGGATTTTCTAGTAATAAAGTTGAAGTCATTTCTTCGCAATTATTACGGTCACCATTATGCCCTTGGAAATTATTACAGAAAATCTATATCCCAGATGACCACTGATATGTTCTGTATGTCGTACTCAAAATCCACTTCTTTCCTTGTTCATGAATTATCACCAGATATGACTTGTCACCAGATTTTCAAATTGAGCAACACGTCGAGTGCCACTACCGGAACAGGACCTGTTTACACATCCGGAGCACATGAGTTCTATGTGGACGTTGTTCCTTTTCTATTGGTGATTGTCTGTCCTTCTATTTACTACTTCTTAGTTACTCCTTTGGTATCTTATATTTACTACTTCTTAGTTACTCCTTTGGTATCTTATATTTACTACTTCTTAGTTACTCCTTTGGTATCTTATATTTACTACTTCTTAGTTACTCCTTTGGTATCTTATATTTACTACTATTAGTTACTCCTTTGGTATCTTATATTTACTATTCTTAGTTACTCCTTTGGTATCTTATATTTACTACTTCTTAGTTACTCCTTTGGTATCTTATATTTACTACTTCTTAGTTACTCCTTTGGTATCTTATATTTACTACTCTTAGTTACTCCTTTGGTATCTTATATTTACTACTTCTTAGTTACTCCTTTGATATCTTATATTTACTACTCTTAGTTACTCCTTTGGTATCTTATATTTACTACTCTTAGTTACTCCTTTGGTATCTTATATTTACTATTCTTAGTTACTCCTTTGGTATCTTATATTTACTACTTCTTAGTTATTCCTTTGGTATCTTATATTTACTACTTCTTGGTTACTCCTTTGGTATCTTATATTTACTACTTCTTAGTTACTCCTTTGGTATCTTATATTTACTACTCTTAGTTACTCCTTTGGTATCTTATATTTACTACTTCTTAGTTACTCCTTTGGTATCTTATATTTACTACTTCTTAGTTACTCCTTTGGTATCTTATATTTACTACTTCTTAGTTACTCCTTTGGTATCTTGTATTTACTACTCTTAGTTACTCCTTTGGTATCTTATATTTACTATTCTTAGTTACTCCTTTGGTATCTTATATCTACTACTTCTTAGTTACTCCTTTGGTATCTTATATTTACTACTTCTTAGTTACTCCTTTGGTATCTTATATTTACTACTCTTAGTTACTCCTTTGGTATCTTATATTTACTACTCTTAGTTACTCCTTTGGTATCTTATATTTACTACTTCTTAGTTACTCCTTTGGTATCTTATATTTACTACTTCTTAGTTACTCCTTTGGTATCTTGTATTTACTACTCTTAGTTACTCCTTTGGTATCTTATATTTACTATTCTTAGTTACTCCTTTGGTATCTTATATCTACTACTTCTTAGTTACTCCTTTGGTATCTTATATTTACTACTTCTTAGTTACTCCTTTGGTATCTTATATTTACTACTCTTAGTTACTCCTTTGGTATCTTATATTTACTACTCTTAGTTACTCCTTTGGTATCTTATATTTACTACTTCTTAGTTACTCCTTTGGTATCTTATATTTACTACTTCTTAGTTACTCCTTTGGTACCTTATATTTACTACTTCTTAGTTACTCCTTTGGTATCTTATATTTACTACTCTTAGTTACTCCTTTGGTATCTTATATTTACTACTTCTTAGTTACTCCTTTGGTATCTTATATTTACTATTCTTAGTTACTCCTTTGGTATCTTATATTTACTACTTCTTAGTTACTCCTTTGGTATCTTATATTTACTACTTCTTAGTTACTCCTTTGGTATCTTATATTTACTACTTCTTAGTTACTCCTTTGGTATCTTATATTTACTACTCTTAGTTACTCCTTTGATATCTTATATTTACTACTTCTTAGTTACTCCTTTGGTATCTTATATTTACTATTCTTAGTTACTCCTTTGATATCTTATATTTACTACTTCTTAGTTACTCCTTTGGTATCTTATATTTACTACTCTTAGTTACTCCTTTGGTATCTTATATTTACTACTTCTTAGTTACTCCTTTGGTATCTTATATTTACTACTTCTTAGTTACTCCTTTGGTATCTTATATTTACTACTTCTTAGTTGCTCCTTTGGTATCTTATATTTACTACTTCTTAGATACTCCTTTGGTATCTTATATTTACTACTTCTTAGTTACTCCTTTGGTATCTTATATTTACTACTTCTTAGTTACTCCTTTGGTATCTTATATTTACTACTTCTTAGTTACTCCTTTGGTATCTTATATTTACTACTTCTTAGTTACTCCTTTGGTATCTTATATTTACTACTTCTTAGTTACTCCTTTGGTATCTTATATTTACTACTTCTTAGTTACTCTTTTGGTACCTTATATTTACTACTTCTTAGTTACTCCTTTGGTATCTTATATTTACTATTCTTAGTTACTCCTTTGATATCTTATATTTACTATTCTTAGTTACTCCTTTGGTATTTTATATTTACTACTTCTTAGTTACTCCTTTGGTATCTTATATTTACTACTTCTTAGTTACTCCTTTGGTATCTTATGTTTACTATTCTTAGTTACTCCTTTGATATCTTATATTTACTACTTCTTAGTTACTCCTTTGGTATCTTATATTTACTACTTCTTAGTTACTCCTTTGGTATCTTATATTTACTATTCTTAGTTACTCCTTTGGTATCTTATATTTACTACTTCTTAGTTACTCCTTTGGTATCTTATATTTACTACTTCTTAGTTACTCCTTTGGTATCTTATATTTACTACTTCTTAGTTACTCCTTTGGTATCTTATATTTACTACTTCTTAGTTACTCCTTTGGTATCTTATATTTACTACTTCTTAGTTACTCCTTTGGTATCTTATATTTACTACTTCTTAGTTACTCCTTTGGTATCTTATATTTACTACTTCTTAGTTACTCCTTTGGTATCTTATATTTACTACTTCTTAGTTACTCCTTTGGTATCTTATATTTACTACTTCTTAGTTACTCCTTTGGTATCTTATATTTACTACTTCTTAGATACTCCTTTGGTATCTAATATTTACTACTTCTTAGTTACTTCGTTGGTATCTTATATTTACTACTTCTTAGATACTCCTTTGGTATCTAATATTTACTACTTCTTAGTTACTTCGTTGGTATCTTATATTTACTACTTCTTAGTTACTCCTTTGGTATCTTATATTTACTACTTCTTAGTTACTCCTTTGGTATCTTATATTTACTACTTCTTAGTTACTCCTTTGATATCTTATATTTACTACTTCTTAGTTACTCCTTTGGTATCTTATATTTACTACTTCTTAGTTACTCCTTTGGTATCTTATATTTACTATTCTTAGTTACTCCTTTGATATCTTATATTTACTACTTCTTAGTTACTCCTTTGGTATCTTATATTTACTACTTCTTAGTTACTCCTTTGGTATCTTATATTTACTACTTCTTAGTTACTCCTTTGGTATCTTATATTTACTACTCTTAGTTACTCCTTTGATATCTTATATTTACTACTTCTTAGTTATTCCTTTGGTATCTTATATTTACTACTTCTTAGTTACTCCTTTGGTATCTTATATTTACTACTTCTTAGTTACTCCTTTGGTATCTTATATTTACTACTCTTAGTTACTCCTTTGGTATCTTATATTTACTATTCTTAGTTACTCCTTTGGTATCTTATATTTACTATTTCTTAGTTACTCCTTTGGTATCTTATATTTACTACTTCTTAGTTACTCCTTTGGTATCTTATATTTACTACTTCTTAGTTACTCCTTTGGTATCTTATATTTACTACTTCTTAGTTACTCCTTTGGTATCTTATATTTACTACTCTTAGTTACTCCTTTGATATCTTATATTTACTACTTCTTAGTTACTCCTTTGGTATCTTATATTTACTACTTCTTAGTTACTCCTTTGGTATCTTATATTTACTACTTCTTAGTTACTCCTTTGGTATCTTATATTTACTACTCTTAGTTACTCCTTTGATATCTTATATTTACTATTCTTAGTTACTCCTTTGGTATCTTATATTTACTACTTCTTAGATACTCCTTTGGTATCTTATATTTACTACTTCTTAGTTACTCCTTTGGTATCTTATATTTACTACTCTTAGTTACTCCTTTGGTATCTTATATTTACTACTTCTTAGTTACTCCTTTGGTATCTTATATTTACTACTCTTAGTTACTCCTTTGGTATCTTATATTTACTACTTCTTAGTTACTCCTTTGGTATCTTATATTTACTACTCTTAGTTACTCCTTTGGTATCTTATATTTACTACTCTTAGTTACTCCTTTGGTATCTTATATTTACTATTCTTAGTTACTCCTTTGGTATCTTATATTTACTACTTCTTAGTTACTCCTTTGGTATCTTATATTTACTACTCTTAGTTACTCCTTTGGTATCTTATATTTACTATTCTTAGTTACTCCTTTGGTATCTTATATTTACTACTTCTTAGTTACTCCTTTGGTATCTTATATTTACTATTCTTAGTTACTCCTTTGATATCTTATATTTACTACTTCTTAGTTACTCCTTTGGTATCTTATATTTACTATTCTTAGTTACTCCTTTGATATCTTATATTTACTACTCTTAGTTACTCCTTTGGTATCTTATATTTACTACTTCTTAGTTACTCCTTTGGTATCTTATATTTACTATTCTTAGTTACTCCTTTGGTATCTTATATTTACTACTCTTAGTTATTCCTTTGGTATCTTATATTTACTACTCTTAGTTACTCCTTTGGTATCTTATATTTACTACTTCTTAGTTACTCCTTTGGTATCTTATATTTACTACTTCTTAGTTACTCCTTTGGTATCTTATATTTACTACTTCTTAGTTACTCCTTTGGTATCTTATATTTACTATTCTTAGTTACTCCTTTGATATCTTATATTTACTACTTCTTAGTTACTCCTTTGGTATCTTATTTTTACTACTTCTTAGTTACTCCTTTGGTATCTTATATTTACTATTCTTAGTTACTCCTTTGATATCTTATATTTACTACTTCTTAGTTACTCCTTTGGTATCTTATATTTACTACTTCTTAGTTACTCCTTTGATATCTTATATTTACTACTTCTTAGTTACTCCTTTGGTATCTTATATTTACTACTTCTTAGTTACTCCTTTGGTATCTTCAAGCTTTTCTTTGTTTTTCTACATGCTTGTACGAAATTCAATACTTCATGTCTCTTGAAACATGAAACATATTTAACGACAGTACTTAAAGGCAGTCTAAAGTAAATACGAAGACGAACGCACAGTTCTAAGTCGGACGAAGAGATTGTCGAGTAAAATATAGATTACTGAGTACTGTGCACCCACATTGGTGTATGTGTTTAGCAGGGGATTCCCCCTATGGTCTATATTTGTTATAATATGTGGGACAAAATGTGTATACATTTTTTTGTACTACATTATTGAAACACAACAATATGAATATCGCATCATTGATTAATATTTATTAAATCTTTTTACAATAGAACTTATATTTATAAACCAATACTATTTTCATTTCAGTACTATTTCAAAATGTTGAATAAATATCATTTCGAAATTTGAAACTAATACTAATTCATATTCATAAATCTGCGGTTATATCATTGTTTGTTTATCATGACTGTATGAGCAGACAATACATGTTTACTGCACTATGTTCTGTCAACAGTTTACAAGATTCTTGTTAAGAATTAATTATTCTACAGAATAGCATAAACTATCACAAGAATGTGTAACACCAGAAAGAGTAACTCTGCCAAATCGCCAGTTTTTCAATTTCGTAGTATTTATTCATATCTAAAAATAATTCATAATATTTCTGAAAACACTTGCATTCGTTACGCAAACATGTCAATTTTTATTAGGCATTGCAATAAAACACCATTTCATTCAGTTATCTGCACGATCGTACAGAGAAAATGAATAACCTGCATCTGTCAGAGTTAATTTACTTCTCACGAAGCGGGAGAAACGCGTAAATAAAACATATTTAGGGAGATTTACAAACGAACGTGTGGCTACATGACGATGATCTCTGTCATTGCGTCGTCCAGTGGATGTTCAGCTCCTACATGTATAAAGCCTTCCCCTACATCGACATCTCCATCAGCTCATAAAGGTAAGTTTATTTATATATACATTATGATTAAATGTTTAAAAAAATAGGTAGATAAGCACAAGGTTTTTTTTTAGAAAGCAGGTTTGTTGTGCATTCTGTTTTCCATCAACTCCTGGTTTATGCAGAATATACTGGCAAATTTTCAAATTATATTGAAAAATAAATGTAAAAGATCATGATTATTCTGAATACCACACAGAAACAAAGTAAATCAAGATCCGAGATAGATTTAGGATCTATCAAACCAACAAGGTTGGTAACTATGGTGGTCGGGTCTTGTTGTATCAGACTTTGGTATTTATTGCTGCATCGAATTAATGTATTTTGTCAATGATTGCACACATTCAACGATAATATATTCATTTACCATCCTTTCGACAAACTATTTAAAAGGATAGTGTATTGGGAATGACGTGTTGACATTGAGAATAAATTTTGAGAAAAGCACTGTTAAGTCAAAAACGTGTTCCAGATTGCTTCGTTTTAAGGGATAACTCATGAACCAGAAGGTCAATGGTCATTAAAGTTAATGTGTGAACATTTGGTTCTTTGAAATTTGCGGCTGTTCTGGTGGTGCGGAAATTATTGTTTTTCATTTTTATTACCGAATGATTCTATTATTTTCAAGTAAGGATTACAAAAGAAATCCTGCCATAGATGAGAATCTTAAAATTTCAATATAACTTATCATTGTTAGTACATAAACACATCTTTGTATCTGAAGTTATGGATCTGCCATATAAATAAGGGTAATAACAAAATTACCGAACTCCGAACAATCTTACAAAGGGAAAGTCAAAACTCATAAGTATATAGACAGACAAAATCAGTCAACAACCGGAAAACTGTGAAAAGCGTAATGACCCTGACTTGGTACAGGCATTTCTAAAGAATTGGTGGGTTGAATAAGATTGTAAAGCGCCAAACTTCCCGCTTTCATTACGGCTCAAAGTTTCCGGCTGTCACTATAACAGTATTTATAACAATACTGGAACAAAACAGGTAAAACAGCGGTCAAAACAGCACCAAACTGAGTGAAGTAAATGTCAAAGACACTTTTACGTCACACATTGATAAACAAATATTTTTGACATTTTTGTTTATCTTTATACATTTTCACTATATGAAAATCCATCGTTTATAATCTTTTCTGGAGAGACGGAATATATTTCGACAAGTCCTTGATATCGAAATATAAACTTTTTAAGAGATCGAATAAGGCGAATCTTTTAATAGCCCTGGTCCAGTAGCCTGTTTCTCAGATGAAGATGGCGTTTCAGGAAATCAGAATAATTACTACTGGCCCTTGCATAACGAATCAATTGTGAGATGTAACACCATATGCAGGAGAAGCTGGTATATTGCTGCACATATTTGGAAAATTTATGATTTTAAAATTGAAGTCGTCCCGTTTATCATAAATTTTAGTACTGATTTGACCACTGTCGTCAAAATCGAGGTATAATATTACACACCCGAGACGCTAACTATTGCACAACACAGGAGATATAATAAATATACAGATTACAATTTATGGCTTTAAAAGATAATGAAAGAACTGGTTGTCAAGAAATAGCATTCTTAGATGTAATAAGAAAACACATTTATTGTGCTTAAGTTCGTGGAGTAACTCATTCAAGTATAATTTGTTGAAATGAGGAACTAAGCGACTGTTCTGTCTTATAATTGTATCTATTTAAGTTGAATAATAATAATTGAAGATACCAAAGGGGTAATCTGAAGACGTAAAGCGAAGGACAGACAACACAATGGCTAAAATAAAGCAATAATCTACAAAACACTACATAGAAAACTAAATATTGAGCAACGTGAACTCCAGTAAAACCAAGGGTGAACTCAGGTACCTCAGAAAAGTAAGTAGTTACTGCTCCACTAGTGACACCCGTCTTGTTACTGCTAAATGACACGAACATCATCTGATATGGAAATCGTGTTGGACACCAGTATACGTGAACAAATACAAAAAACATAAATAAATATTCTATATATGATGTGTCACCCATTTTACAGAGGTAACAATTTGACTGTTTAATCTCAGTATCCATTGTTTTCTACAAAGGGTACATACTACATACAACTCGTTAGATAACTGAAGGTTGTTGTTTGGCGTAGTATCGACAGAAGTACAGAATCCTACAATCAAACCATCCGACTTAATTATATGGTGATTGTTGTATTGGATGAGATTTGGCACATTCAGAATGTCTGTTAGCCTATGTGCATTTTTAATGCACTTGTTTTTCGAACAATTAACAATGTAGGAATAGTTAGCTAAGATAATTAATATAATGAGTGGGTAGTTGTTGTTGTTTACTGCTTGTGTAACGCCAAGTGAGCTATTTGTCAGCATATTGTGGCGGAAATAAGTTTTCGTTTAGTGCAGTGATGATGATAGATTCTTTGTACATAATCAAAAACAATAAGCTTGATTGTTACAGCGCCATCTCACTGAAGCAACAACCTTGCTCTTTTTCCGAAAGGCTGCACGTTGAGTGATGAAACAGCAAATTCAAATTCAATATTCTTTGGTTAACACAGCCATAGACTGAATAAATACGTGGTTAACACAGCCATAGACTGAATAAATACGTGATTAACACAGCCATAGACTGAATAAATACGTGGTTAACACAGCCATAGACTGAATAAATACGTTTTCGCACTATTGCAAAACCGAGACATAATAGTCGATATTTATTTACAGCAGCACTTTGAGAATATATATTTTTTGTTCGATCTTTATTTTGAAGGTTTTTGGACTTCCCTTTCGTGTTCCTTGTGACGTCTTTTCTATTCGAATTGGTTCGACGACTTCCGTCGTTGATATTGTAATCTGGAAATATTCCATATCACCGGTAATTGCGATATTGGGGCGCAATTCCAGCATCGCAAATGTTCTAATACGGAGATATTAAACAATATCTGCTGGTGGTCGTATCGCTTACAACCCCACAAACCAGATGCGTATCCCGATATTGTTGCGTCCAGTTGGACTTGTTTGAGAAATATCTGTTATTAGCTTATGGAAGAATATTTATGCAACCATTACAAACTGTAATAACACTTTTAAGTTTAATTTCTCGAATTATGTTATTTATAAATGAAAGAATGTGTTGCGTTCTTAAGTGTCTATATTACCCTCTTGGAATACAGTGCAAGCATGTTATACAACACACTGGAAATACAGAAAAATAACAAGCTAATCTACTACACACACAGACCAGATACTCCAACTCTTAACAGGTTTTAAAACTCCATACAGAAAAGAATCTATTTTCCCATGAACAATAACTGACTGGAACAAATCACTTTATCACATCATAAGTAGTATACCTGTATATGGTTTTTTTAATTACAATAGTAAAACACCAATACTAAATTCAACTTATTCTATTGTATATATTTCTCCTTATTCGTCTATAATTATATTGTATTTACATTTGGCTCCCAGTCTATATTTTGTTGCAAGTAAATCCACCACACGACATGATATTCAATATTGTTAAGGTCGCATATATATACTACATGTATAGTATGATGCTGGAAACTGTCTTGTATGTGCATGGAGAATTACTACGCTCCATTCATATAAAAGACAAACTTTCATGCTATCAGCTCCTTATGGCCATCATCTTTTAAAAGAATGGTCGTCATTATCAACTAATTACCGAAATTTACTATGTTAAATGCTTCAAATGTTGAAATTGAAATCATATACATTAAGCATGCCATACAGTAATTAATTCAACTTCATTAATAAACTATTATAACCCTTTAAACAAGAGAAATACTGTCAAACACCTTTTTACCCTCCTTAATGGGAGAGCTCTGGATTTCCTACATAGTAAGTAGACATCTCTTTAAATACAACTAATTAAGGTGTGTTGCAGTAGAAGAAAAATACCTCATCCCAGTAAATTAGAATATATCTTTATTAATATGCTAGGGAGTGGATGACCGAATGTAAATACAGACTTCTGACCTCATGTCTAATGGTATGCCTGACGTGGGTTCGTCGCATGATATCTACCTCAGGTGGTAAGGCTTTCAGTCACCTACCCACTGGTCATAGAGTTCATTATAGCTGTTAAGATTTTCCCTCTCCCGTTAATACTGGAAGTCAAGATACAGGTGTATAATTGTCGAAAGTGACAACAAATACCAGTAACCAAACTGAAACCATTAAATATGTACACTTAGATTAACACAATTTTCATCTTGGTTTTTTTTCACATAACATATTCCGACTGGTACAGTTTGACAACTTATCATCACATTCTGTAGAAATATATTATAACGCCTCATTATATAATATCTATAGTGGTATTCTGTACATAATATCTATAGTGGTATTCTGTTATTCTCCCTCGCTTGTATCTAGTAGATACAACACGTATTATAAATACCTCTCTGCCAACATGTTAGATAAGTAATCAATCGTAATCTTATGGTGCCAAAACAGCTTTAATATTTGTACTTTTATCAACCTATGTCTTCAATTTAAGTCTAGATAGATACAGAACCTTAATTTTAGAATTACGTTTTATGTTATGTTACAAATAGAATATTAATCTTTGGGTTTATTTTTTAAAAACGAAAATTTACTATAAGATCATTATTATTCATGAGGTGTTAATTTTAGTCGATTTATATTTTGTCGCAATCGATCCCGTTCTGTCATCATTCATGACTCATCAACGGATATAAATATGAGTAATACGATGGGTGCCATTAGTGAAGCAAGAACGCTTACCCTTCCGGGGCACCATTTAAAAGGAAACCCCATATTAGTGGGATTAATGTTATTCCATTTCTAGTTTTATTGACTGTTGTTCGTATTCTCGTCTTTAACTATTATTTTGCCTCTCTCTTGATTGACAGATTCTGAATATCCCTTTGGTAGTTTTAAACTTTTCTAGAAACTAAAAAACAGATAATTTGGTATCGTGTGCTATCGGTCTGTGTACGTAATACAGTTACCAAACGTAAAATATAAAAATAATTAAGGAAACGAATCGATGATAGGAAGCTTATGCATAATTATAGCAATTCATTTCATCTAAACAGTGAAGATTAGTATTTGTCGTGTTGTTAATTCCATCAACAAAATTAATATCCAAAAGAAACTTATATTTATGAATAGAATATGATAACCACATGGATGCCAATTTATCCTTAATATACATTTAAGTGGTACATTTAATCAACGAATTGTATATACAACCACGTCTGAAATTATTGCTCTGGATGTTTTTAATAATTTGAATCCTCGAACCATAGAATTTCAAAAATGTCCATGAACTGTTGGTGTCTTGATTTTTGTAGACTGTATAGTTCATTCAAACAATAAAGTTAAAAGAATACACACAGAAATGTCAATAAGCGTTAGAGAATAACGAAAGGACAATCAAAAATGAACAATCCAGAGAAACTGGCAACACAGGCACACAATACGAAGAAAAACACAGCACAATATGTGTCGGACATTACCTCATGCAAACAAACACAAACAACGTAACTAAGACATGAACCCTCTAACAAACAAACACAAACAACGTAACTAAGACATGAACCCTCTAACAAACAAACACAAACAACGTAACTAAGACATGAACCCTCTAACAAACAAACACAAACAACGTAACTAAGACATGAACCCTCTAACAAACAAACACAAACAACGTAACTAAGACATGAACCCTCTAACAAACAAACACAAACAACGTAACTAAGACATGAACCCTCTAACAAACAAACACAAACAACGTAACTAAGACATGAACCCTCTAACAAACAAACACAAACAACGTAACTAAGACATGAACCCTCTAACAAACAAACACAAACAACGTAACTAAGACATGAACCCTCTAACAAACAAACACAAACAACGTAACTAAGACATGAACCCTCTAACAAACAAACACAAACAACGTAACTAAGACATGAACCCTCTAACAAACAAACACAAACAACGTAACTAAGACATGAACCCTCTAACAAACAAACAAACACAAACAACGTAACTAAGACATGAACCCTCTAACAAACAAACACAAACAACGTAACTAAGACATGAACCCTCTAACAAACAACTGGAGACAAAGACGAACCGAACATCGCCTACTGCATCAGTGTTGTAATGGTTTACGTACCCATCTCGAGTGTGGTAGATCGTGGGGTTCGAACAACGATGTCAGTAAGTTCACACTAAAACAAGTCAACTATGCGTGTTGATCTAGTATAAAATGGCCATCATCATCATCATCATCATCATCGTCTCATCCAATTTAAATTGTTCTCGCCAGATAAAGCTGGAAATTGTTCTCGCCAGATAAAGCTGGAAATTGTTCTCGCCATGATAAAGCTGGAAATTGTTCTCGCCAAGATAAAGCTGGAAATTGTTCTCGCCATGATAAATCTGGAAATTGTTCTCGCCATGATAAAGCTGGAAATTGTTCTTGCCATGATAAAGCTGGAAATTGTTTTCGCCTGATAAAGCTGGAAATTGTTCTCGCCAGATAAAGCTGCAAATTTGTATCACTCACTCGTTCATCACTGTTCTCGCCAGATAAAGCTGGACATTTGTCTCACTCACTCACTCACTCACTCACTCACTCACTCGTTCATCACTTACTTGTTATATTGACGTAGGTTAAAAATTAAAAGTTTCCTTACAACATGTTTATTACATTTTTGCTTGACAGTAAAACGAAAGAAAAGTATTGATGATGAACGAAGACACAGTTTTGACATGGAAGGTGGGAAACGATTTGACGTCGATGGAGCAAAACATATTACTGAAAAGGTATAATTATGTTTACATTGTGCAATTCATACATTATAATCTAACGGATTTCATTAAATCAGACATACATAGTAAACATTAAGAAGAGTTTGAAGATACCAAAAGGGTAATCAGAATCCGTAAAGAAGGACAGACAACACAATGGACAAAAGAAAAAGGACATAAGGACAAACAATGATCTACAAAACATTACACATAAAACTAAAGATCGAGTAACACGAACCCAACTAAAAACCGGGGGTGAACTCAGATGAAAACTAAAATCCTGATGAGGCCAATAAATAAAAATTCTTGAAAATAATAATTGTATTAATTCTATAGTCTGGTGAATATGATATTCAAGTTGTTTGCAAATGCAATGTTAGTTTTTTCTGTCATCAACTGACGTCGTAATCCGCTTTTAAACTAAAGTCTATATGCGGTTCCATTATATCTGAAAGTTTCGGTGACCACACAAAACAGTTGCTGCGGGAGGTGGTGGGTGGTCAGAACGGCTTACCCTTCCAGATCCTCTATTTTATATTAGCGTTCGTGTTGCTCAGTCTTTTGTTTTCTGTGCATTGTTTTGTAGATTATTTTTGCACTTTTTCCTTTGGTCATCGCATTGTCGCTCCTTCAATTTACTGCTTCTGACTACCGCTTTGGTCGATCCTTCAATTTACTGCTTCTGACTACCGCTTTGGTCGATCCTTCAATTTACTGCTTCTGACTACCGCTTTGGTCGGTCCTTCAATTTACTGCTTCTGACTACCGCTTTGGTCGGTCCTTCAATCCTCTGACTACCTCTTTGGTCAGTCCTTCAATTTACTGCTCTGACTACCTCTTTGGTCAGTCCTTCAATTTACTGCTTCTAACTACCGCTTTGGTCGATCCTTCAATTTACTGCTTCTGGCTACCGCTTTGGTCGATCCTTCAATTTACTGCTTCTGACTACCGCTTTGGTCGGTCCTTCAATTTACTGCTTCTGACTACCGCTTTGGTCGGTCCTTCAATTTACTGCTTCTGACTACCGCATTGGTCGGTCCTTCAATCCTCTGACTACCTCTTTGGTCAGTCCTTCAATTTACTGCTTCTGACTACCTCTTTGGTCAGTCTTTCAATTTACTGCTTCTGACTACCGCTTTGTTCGGTCCTTCAATTTACTGCTTCTAACTACCGCTTTGGTCGGTCCTTCAATTTACTGCTTCTGACTACCGCTTTGGTCGGTCCTTCAATTTACTGCTTCTGACTACCGCTTTGGTCGGTCCTTCAATCCTCTGACTACCTCTTTGGTCAGTCCTTCAATTTACTGCTTCTGACTACCTCTTTGGTCAGTCCTTCAATTTACTGCTTCTGACTACCGCTTTGGTCGGTCCTTCAATTTACTGCTTCTGACTACCGCTTTGTTCGGTCCTTCAATTTACTGCTTCTAACTACCGCTTTGGTCGGTCCTTCAATTTACTGCTTCTGACTACCGCTTTGGTCGGTCCTTCAATTTACTGCTTCTGACTACCGCTTTGGTCGGTCCTTCAATCCTCTGACTACCTCTTTGGTCAGTCCTTCAATTTACTGCTTCTGACTACCTCTTTGGTCAGTCCTTCAATTTACTGGTTCTGACTACCGCTTGGTCGGTCCTTCAATTTACTGCTTCTGACTACCTCTTTGGTCAGTCCTTCAATTTACTGCTTCTGATTACCGCTTTGGTCGGTCCTTCAATTTACTGCTTCTGACTACCTCTTTGGTATCTTCAGACTTTTTTACCTTTAAGTTTCAAACTTTCACAAATTATATGCTATCAAAATAGAATTGTTTGAAATGTAAGCTGCTTAAAACGAATTGTTTAAAAAATATATTCCAAGTAGTTCTTTGGAATTTTATTTTTGTCGAGTATGGAGATTATGCCTATTCAGGCTAAATATTATACACATTTCTTCTCCTCTGAATCAACGTTGCTACTTTAATTAATCTTGTGTTGAATAGTTCATTTCCATATTGTCTGTTAATAGCTTCTCCTCCATTCAGGGAATTACTTCAAATAGTCATAACGTCTACACTTTAATGTTAAATAATGATTTAACTTAATAATTACGTATTTAATGTACATATGTATCAACATCTAACCGAGGCTAGATTCCTATGTCTACAAAATTAATCCTGAATGAGCCGCCATATTTCAATTTAAAATTTGATCAATGGGTATGGCGTGTCAAGAAAAGTGAAGGTACTAAATTGGTTATCAGAAGTGGTAAACCGAAATAGGAAAGACAGCACAGTGACCAAAAAAAAAGGGGAAAAAAACAATGCTCGACAAGACACGAAACAGAAAACTAAATATTTAGCAACACGAACCGTACTAGAAACCGGGGACTAATCTAGGTTCTTCGGAAGGGTAAACAGTTAATAGTTCACTAATAGCATCCGTCATGTTAATGTTAAACTACGCAACAAATCTGATATGATATAAACGTGATTACATTTAGTAATTCTAATATTAAACCCTAGTACAAAAATATTTTCAGTGGCTACTCATCATATAACATACTTAGAAATTGATTGACGTTCATTGTTTCGTACCTCTTCTTGTTAATTATCGTACTTCTTATTGTTAATTATCTCATTTCTTGTTAATTTGTGGTGATGAGAAGATCTTTCAAAATACAAGTCAGTGGTGAAGATGCCAACATATCACTTTAGAGTATGTTTTTCCCATGTTTGAGGTCGCTCAACGGTTAAAAGTGTGTTGTATTTTTTCATACAAAAATAGTTACATTCAATAAATATATTTTTGCGCCTTTCTGTTGTTGTTGAATTGTTCCGACAATGTTGTATTGTTGTATTGTTCCGATAGTGTTATAGTGTTGAATTGTTCCGACAATGTTGTATTGTTGAATTGTTCCGTCAATGTTGTATTGTTGTATTGTTCCGATAGTGTTGTAGTGTTGAATTGTTCCGATAGTGTTGTATTGTTGAATTGTTCCGACAGTGTTGTATTGTTGTATTGTTCTGATAGTGTTGTATTGTTGAATTGTTCCGACAATGTTGTATTGTTCCGACAGTGTTGTATTGTTGAATTGTTCCGACAGTGTTGTATTGTTCCGACAGTGTTGTATTGTTCTGACAGTGTTGTATTGTTCCGACAATGTTGTATTGTTGCATTGTTCCGATAATGTTGTATTGTTATATTTTTCCGACAATGTTGTATAGTTGTATTGTTCCAACAGCGTTGTATTGTTCCGACAGTGTTGTATTGTTCCGACAGTGTTGTATTGTTCCGACAGTGTTGCATTGTTGCGACAATGTTGTATTTGTGTATTGTTCCGACAGTCTTGTATTGTTTCGACAATGTTGTATTGTTCCGACAGTGTTGTATTGTTCCGACAATGTTGTATTGTTCCGACAGTGTTGTATTGTTCCGACAGTGTTGTATTGTTCCGACAATGTTGTATTGTTCCGACAGTGTTGTATTGTTCCGACAATGTTGTAGTGTTGAATTGTTCCGACAATGTTGTATTGTTGAATTGTTCCGTCAATGTTGTATTGTTGTATTGTTCCGATAGTGTTGTAGTGTTGAATTGTTCCGATAGTGTTGTATTGTTGAATTGTTCCGACAGTGTTGTATTGTTGTATTGTTCTGATAGTGTTGTATTGTTGAATTGTTCCGACAATGTTGTATTGTTCCGACAGTGTTGTATTGTTGAATTGTTCCGACAGTGTTGTATTGTTCCGACAGTGTTGTATTGTTCTGACAGTGTTGTATTGTTCCGACAATGTTGTATTGTTGCATTGTTCCGATAATGTTGTATTGTTATATTTTTCCGACAATGTTGTATAGTTGTATTGTTCCAACAGCGTTGTATTGTTCCGACAGTGTTGTATTGTTCCGACAGTGTTGTATTGTTCCGACAGTGTTGCATTGTTGCGACAATGTTGTATTTGTGTATTGTTCCGACAGTCTTGTATTGTTTCGACAATGTTGTATTGTTCCGACAGTGTTGTATTGTTCCGACAATGTTGTATTGTTCCGACAGTGTTGTATTGTTCCGACAGTGTTGTATTGTTCCGACAATGTTGTATTGTTACGACAGTGTTGTATTGTTCCGACAATGTTGTATTGTTCCAACAGTGTTGTATTGTTGTATTGCTCCGACAGTGTTGTATTGTTCCAACAGTGTTGTATTGTTCCGACAATGTTGTATTGTTGTATTGTTCCGACAATGTTGTATTGTGGAATTGTTCCGACAGTGTTGTATTGTTGAATTGTACCGACAATGTTGTATTGTTGAATTGTTCCGACAGTGTTGTATTGTTCCGACAGTGTTGTATTGTTGTATTGTTCCGACAGTGTTGTATTGCTGTATTGTTCTGACAGTGTTGCATTGTTGTATTGTTCCGACAGTGTTGTATTGTTCCGACAATGTTGTATTGTTGCATTGTTCCGACAGTGATGTATTGTTGTATTGTTCCGACAGTGTTGTATTGTTGAATTGTTCCGACAATGTTGTATTGTTCCGACAGTGTTGTATTGTTCCGACAATGTTGTATTGTTGTATTGTTGCGACAGTGTTGTATTGTTGTATTGTTCCGACAGTGTTGTATTGTTGTATTGTTCCGACAGTGTTGTATTGTTGAATTGTTCCGACAGTGTTGTATTGTTGTATTGTTCCAACAGTGTTGTATTGTTGAATTGTTCCGACAGTGTTGTATTGTTCCGACAGTGTTGTATTGTTCCGACAGTGTTGCATTGTTGCGACAATGTTGTATTTGTGTATTGTTCCGACAGTCTTGTATTGTTTCGACAATGTTGTATTGTTCCGACAGTGTTGTATTGTTCCGACAATGTTGTATTGTTCCGACAGTGTTGTATTGTTCCGACAGTGTTGTATTGTTCCGACAATGTTGTATTGTTACGACAGTGTTGTATTGTTCCGACAATGTTGTAGTGTTGAATTGTTCCGACAATGTTGTATTGTTGAATTGTTCCGTCAATGTTGTATTGTTGTATTGTTCCGATAGTGTTGTAGTGTTGAATTGTTCCGATAGTGTTGTATTGTTGAATTGTTCCGACAGTGTTGTATTGTTGTATTGTTCTGATAGTGTTGTATTGTTGAATTGTTCCGACAATGTTGTATTGTTCCGACAGTGTTGTATTGTTGAATTGTTCCGACAGTGTTGTATTGTTCCGACAGTGTTGTATTGTTCTGACAGTGTTGTATTGTTCCGACAATGTTGTATTGTTGCATTGTTCCGATAATGTTGTATTGTTATATTTTTCCGACAATGTTGTATAGTTGTATTGTTCCAACAGCGTTGTATTGTTCCGACAGTGTTGTATTGTTCCGACAGTGTTGTATTGTTCCGACAGTGTTGCATTGTTGCGACAATGTTGTATTTGTGTATTGTTCCGACAGTCTTGTATTGTTTCGACAATGTTGTATTGTTCCGACAGTGTTGTATTGTTCCGACAATGTTGTATTGTTCCGACAGTGTTGTATTGTTCCGACAGTGTTGTATTGTTCCGACAATGTTGTATTGTTACGACAGTGTTGTATTGTTCCGACAATGTTGTATTGTTCCAACAGTGTTGTATTGTTGTATTGCTCCGACAGTGTTGTATTGTTCCAACAGTGTTGTATTGTTCCGACAATGTTGTATTGTTGTATTGTTCCGACAATGTTGTATTGTGGAATTGTTCCGACAGTGTTGTATTGTTGAATTGTACCGACAATGTTGTATTGTTGAATTGTTCCGACAGTGTTGTATTGTTCCGACAGTGTTGTATTGTTGTATTGTTCCGACAGTGTTGTATTGCTGTATTGTTCTGACAGTGTTGCATTGTTGTATTGTTCCGACAGTGTTGTATTGTTCCGACAATGTTGTATTGTTGCATTGTTCCGACAGTGATGTATTGTTGTATTGTTCCGACAGTGTTGTATTGTTGAATTGTTCCGACAATGTTGTATTGTTCCGACAGTGTTGTATTGTTCCGACAATGTTGTATTGTTGTATTGTTGCGACAGTGTTGTATTGTTGTATTGTTCCGACAGTGTTGTATTGTTGTATTGTTCCGACAGTGTTGTATTGTTGAATTGTTCCGACAGTGTTGTATTGTTGTATTGTTCCAACAGTGTTGTATTGTTGAATTGTTCCGACAATGTTGTATTGTTCCGACAGTGTTGTATTGTTCCGACAGTGTTGTATTGTTGTATTGTTCTGACAGTGTTGTATTGTTGTATTGTTCCGACAGTGTTGTATTATTGTATTGTTCCGACAATGTTGTATTGTTGTATTGTTCCGACAGTGTTGTATTATTGTATTGTTCTGACAGTATTGTATTGTTGTATTGTTCTGACAGTGTTGTATTGTTGTATTGTTCTGAGTGTTGTATTGTTGTATTGTTCCGACAGTGGTGTGTTGTATTGTTCTGACAGTGTTGTATTGTTGTATTGTTCCGACAGTGTTGTATTGTTGAATTGTTCCGACAGTGTTGTATTGTTGTATTGTTCCGACAATGTTGAATTGTTGTATTGTTCCGACAATGTTGTATTGTTGAATTGTTCCGACAGTGTTGTAATGTTGTATTGTTCCGACAGTGTTGTGTTGTATTGTTTTGTTTTTCATTTTACATCCACAAATGAACGTAAAATCCAGTATCCTTTGAAATAGTTATTCAAGTTATGAAGAGTGATTCACATTAATTTTAAGCGCAGTAACATGTAGCTGACACTAGATTCAGAAAACGAATAGCGTTGAAAATGTCCCAAACCACCTATATATTCTATTAAAGGTATAATAGCATACATAGGTGTTTTATATCAGACATAGTTTGAGGCCCTCCCCATGTGATGTAGCCCAACTAACCAATGTTTCCTTTCTTTTTTATTCCTAGGACAGAGAAGTATTTTTATCGTATGGATTATTTAACATAGTGGCTGGAAAACGCACGGCAGAACTGCTTGAAAAACAACATCGTCACGAACACGTTGACGACGGGAGGTGGGGGACACACGGAGTTCGTAGAGGGTCAGAACCGGAAACACTTCGTTTTTCTACCAGACACGACTTTCTTGTTGTTCCACAAACAAAAGATACGACATCAGATAAAAGAAAAACGTATAATGAAATGCCCTCTAAAAACTTGGAGGTCAAACCCGTGTCAGAAAAGCCAAGTTTAAAACGAGTTGCAAAGACTACAAGTCGCAATCTCCAGGAGTTCTTCAAAAAGTTTTGAAAATATACATTGATTTTGTTTAACTATTCAATCTCATGCAGGCTGCACCGTCTTTTACGTTCATAACAGGAAAGAAACATTTCTTCCCCAAAATATATTTATGTAACATAAAACTAGTACCGTTATGTTATAACACAAAGATATATAGTGTCGTCTATATTGTCCACATGTGTAAATAATTCACACTAGAATAATAATATCACCCACTCAATTATTCCAAGCAGACGGTAAGCATATATACCTCCTCGCATGAAAATATCAATGTAATTATTTGCATTTGAAAGTACAATCATTCGAACCATGCCAAGTTTGATATTAAGTGTCGAGAAGTCTTTCAAACATGTTGTGAATATTATTACAAATTGTAAAATAACCATGCGATGTGTCATTACGTAATCTCTTCACTACAGATGCTTCAAAGTCTGTATATTTATCTATGTTTTGTAAAAAGTATTATTGCACTTAAGTTTTACACATAAAAGCTTATTATAAATAGACTAGTTGTTATTTATTATCTTAACTAATTATCTGTAGCCATTATAAACACTCATAACACTTTTATCAACACCTTGTCAAAAACAAAACATGGCGTCGTTAATATTATACTTTGAACATAGTCATCACAAATGTATTTCTTCTTCTTCTTTGATATAGTAGTTAAACTCAATAATGAGTACTCAATACTTTTGGTCATGCGTAGGTGCTGGTGATGTCTATCTACAAAATATTTACATGAAAATCCAAAACTGTGCATACTGTACAAAAGGTGCAGGATAAAAACATTCTGACATCTAAGCATGTACAATGTATCTGTGTCTTGAAAGCTTCCAACGTGGAAGCTTTCATTGTCATGTCCGGTAGATGGTTCCAGGCTATCACGGTTCTGGGAAAGAATGAGTACTTATAATAATCATGTCTCGGACTGAAGATGGTGTAGGCCATGGAATTGTAATGTCGAGATGGTCGTAATTGTGGTACAAGGTAGTTCTCTGTTGGTACTACTACAAGTCTGTTGACAATCTTGTAGAACAAGCAAAGCCTGATGTTAAATAAACATACGATCTGCATGTTTTGCATACCATACGGATAAATATGTACTGATGCACAATGGTGCACCTGACAACATTTTGGAGTATGTTTCTTATTTTTATACTAATAATGAAATATAGCCAATCACCATACTGAATTGTGTCTAGAGAACATATTAGACATGAAATTAAACATAAAAGAAAAATTGAACGGCGATGGCTATTACTCAAGCAATCTGATTAAAATCAGATCTCTCACTAATCTCCCTTTTTTGCTGCCATGCCGTGGCGTGGGAGATCTGAGGAAAACCCATAAGGGACACACATGTGACCTTAAGTCAGTGTAGTAGTTTTTGTGCTTCACCTTTTTTATAAGTAATGATATGAAAAATACGGTTATGACTTTTTTTCGGCCAATCGGAATGCTCGTAGCATGAAAAGGGGCGTAGTAATATTTTTGCAGTCTCACAATGGCCATTTTCATTGGATGGTACATAGGGTCACTCATACATGAATCGCAATAAGGCTTCCTCTGATCTCCCCGCGACATATTAGTAAAGGGGAGCAAGTGAGAGATCTGATTTTAATGATTGTTACTCTGGCTGAATACAACATTAATGAAGTGTGGTGTATATATTTTACAACTTTCGGGATATTCCATACGTGTCAACCTATTGTGGAATAAAATATTTAGTTGGACGATGTTGGAGAATTTCCGGGGGAAAGAGAAATAGAGTTTATTAATTGAAATTAAGGGTACAGTTATTCTGCAGAAGAGTTATCTCCTTACAGGAGTCATGTTGTTTATAAAAGACATTGTGCTGATCTGAATTTGACTGAACAAAGTACGTTGTTGCATACACACGTAAGCTATCAGGAGAGATTGGAATACGGTAAAAATGTTCGGAGTAGTGCTAGAATCTATTCCAGATATAACCACCTTGGTGATGTAATTGTTAGCCAACTCGCTTCGATCGATCGAGGTTGTTGATACGATATTCCAGAGCTTGTGGCTCCTACCATGATTTTCGCAATAGATAGTTGCTACTAACAAGGGAGCTACTGCACCAAGGTTCCTATAGGTTGAAGTCATGACTCAGTTAACCATTACGGAATAACAAATGACGACGGATACGTTCTGTTTGTCGTAATCACAATCAGGTCATTTCCTCATTCAAGATTTATCGTCGGGTTTGTAACAAGAGTAACACCACGGGTGTCACACTTTCGGAGCACCCGAGTTCACCTCTCAGTTTTAATGTGGGTCGGGTTGTTCAATCTGTAGTTTTCTGTGTAGATTTACAGGTTTTTATTACACTTTGGTATCGTCAAACATTTCTTACAGCCTTACAGTCTAATACAAATATTTTTCCGATGAATCATTGTATCCAATCATCGGTCTTTATTTACCAACATTCGGTGAATCATTGTATCCAATCATCGGTCTTTTCTTTACCAACATTTGGTTGATGAAGGAAAACGAAAACCTCCATTGTTCCAGTGAGCTACACAGGGGTTCGCAGTTATATTTTCACATCGCCAGGTATATGTTAAAAGAGAAGAGAGAACACTTTTTTTGCTGCCCAAAGTGAAAGTAGAATTTCGGCACCTTTTTTCGCTTCAAAAACGGTTTAGTCTTTGTTCTTATCATAATATTAATGCAAATATCGTTGTTTTTTGCTGATTGGCTGGTTTACAGTGGAATAACACTCGTTTTTAAATTCCAAGCGGTCTGGACAACTTCTTATCATACTCATTTCCGGTTTATACGGACTTAATAATATTGATAGAAATAAAAAAATCGAAATATAATTTTAAAAAGTAGGGAAAAAGACAACTTAAATCTCTTGCATTAAAATATATTTTTTCCTTGTCTCAATCAATCTGGAAATATAGGAAGACAGCATTTTAAGAATATCTTTTGACAAGATGACTAAATAATTTCCCGCAAAAATGCCAGTTTAAATCCTTCGACCAATGAAAACTCACCTTGATATTTAGTCCGTATAAACCGGAATTAAGTATGCTAAGAAGTTATCCAAACCGCTTGGAATTTAAAAACGAGTGTTATTCCACTGTAAACCAGTCAATCAGCAAAAATTATCGATATTTGCATTAATGTTATGGGAAGAACAAAGACTAAAGCGTTTTTGAAGCGAAAAAAGGTGCCGAAACTCTACTTTCACTTTTGGCCCCCCAAAAAGTGTCCTCCCTTCTTCTTTTTAATACATACCTGGTGATGTGAAAATATAACTGCGAGCCCCTGTGGTGAGCTATGACAACAAGACACCCAAACTCAGTATGTTGTTCTAATACAAAACAGACACCATCATCATGATCTCATCAAACAAGAATTTAAGTTATACTAGCTGAGAATGTGCTCACCTGACATTGAATAACAAATTACACGAGAAAACATTAGAGACGCATTTCATTTTGTATATATAAATCTGACGATTAAAAAAAGAAGACAAATCACCGCCCACAATTTTCCTTGTGCTACCATTTTATTCAAAATAGAAAGTATGTCTTCTTTATGTCATAATTAATTACATTCTAGTTAATTAGATAATTCATTCAGTAGACACTTGTGTTGATGTAACCTTCTCGTACTTTCGTATGCTATTTTCTTTGTGTATATTTATCAATGTGTGTACACGTCATTACCGTCTATTCCATCATTACTTATATATTTATTCTCTCATTACGCTTGTTTTCCATTGTAAATACAGAATCTAGAACACAAACAGCCTTAGCCTTTGATTTTATGTTTCAACACACGCAAAGGCCTCGTTACCGAAAGGCTAAGGTCCTGGCTTTATGATCACACATCGAATTTACTCACTTCAAGTGTTAACTTTTTTAGACACCTACACAGGGCCGCGAGTTCCACTGGTCAGCTTGTTAAAAAATATCCTGGATTATTCTCACAATTAGTTTGGTAGTCACGATATTATGTCAAATAAAATTCTGAAATTGATGATAAACACCCAGACACCAAACGAACTACAGAACGCAAGGACGCACTTGTATATTTAGCTACATGTTTTACACACATGCGTGAAAACATATTAGGATAAAAACATAAACATTGCGTAGAACCAATAATGTAATCAGTAGGCTTTCTTTGTATTTTTGTTTCTCAATTGTCAGTCATCCTTTGCTTTTACACATGATTGTCAATATTAAGCGTTAAATCGAGACCACTCGCTTTAAAGTTGATACTACTGATCTAAGTCCTTTCAAAGTCAGGCAATATAAAGATAAGATACTCGTTGTAGTCACGAATGATGCTTTACAAAATTACTTGTATTTGTAAGGCGACGTTTATCAACAACAACAAATAAAACGTTTGAGGGTAAAATCTGATTTTTCGTCAACAATAATTATTTCTTTAGATACTTTTCTAATAACTTGTTCATCATCACCATCGTCGTATTGTAGGTTCTTAATCTCAACTTGTTCTTGTACAACACAGTTTTCGTTTCTTTTACTGTAGACTACTGGGTATTGTGTATTATCAAGATAACCATCCGTTTGCTTTTGTTCTACATGGTCATCGTCTTCAGCTAAATGAAATGGTTGATTGTTTTTCTGTAGATTATTACATTTGCTATCAAACTTCACTTTGTTCTCACCGCCTTTAAAAACCAGATTTATTTGGTCGCTACCAGACGAGTGCTTGAATTGAGAAAATTCCAAATGAGGTTGAATATTTGACGATTCGTCTGTGGTGATTTCAATTACAGCATGGTCAGGTTCTGTTGTCATTCTTCTTGAAAATCAACAGAAGGTAGACATATACTCTCAGTAACACAGCAAAATTTTGTCTTTCAGAATTGTTATTTTTCCGAAGTTGCATTTCACTATATACATGTATAAATATTTGGAAATAAATCAGTTGAACATAAACGTGTAGCTCACCTCAATTAATTGCAAGTTGTAAAATGATTAATTCTGAGAAACAAAATCTCATTCTAGAAAGCTTCACATGTGAATATGTTCCCAATTGGTCGTTCTTCTGTGGTTTGAAATTTCATTCAGTGATTTTTACCATTATGTCGTGTAAATACAAAGGTTTCGATCATTGTTTAACAAGCGTATTGTTTACGCCATGAAAATAGTTTAATGGAACTTTTTAGACCGGTGAACATTTATTTGACTAACATCAGATTTTGTTATCTACTTGTGTATTATCTGTCTATATAGACATGTCTTGGTAAGATAAGTTGTAGACCTTGGAGTAGACTTCGGGTGTTGTTAGATAGGTATCTTCCTATTCCATGTTAAATCTGAGACAATAGAAGGAGAATAATAAATAGACTGTCAGTTTAATTCAATTTATTTTAAAACCATGGTGTTAACTATTTCTTTAAAGTTTATAGGAAAATCAAAGACATCGTTGAAGTCCCCACATTAAGTATAAATTAAAAGAAAGTAATATGAACATTAAAAAAGAAAATTTCTCTAAATAAACAATGTAGAGTACAAACTAGATTACTTTAAACCATGTAGATAGAAAACTTGCCAGAAGTCATAAAAATAGCTTTGATATAATTACCTAGTCAATTATCTTACATTATACAATACACTTTTACAACTGCTATATAATGTAACAGAATGAGATTGAAAAATCATTTACAGACTGTTTCTAATTGAAGGACAATTTAAACATTTGAATCATTGCTTCTTTTATGACTTTGTGAAGTAGGACTTCATAGCATATACACGCCAGATGTTGCAAATTCTGGAGCTCATGATATCATTTCCGGTTTCTGTTGCCATACGTGTTGTCCGAACGGGATTTTGTTCCGTTTTACCAGTTGTGTTTGTACTGTTGCTGGTTTTTTTAAAACATTGTTGTCTCTTTGCTTGAAAATCTATCCTTCAGATGGAGAACAACAATAAAAGTGATGTGTCAAGTTTTTATTTCTGTGTATGATTTTCTTTGATGTATGGGACCGTCGTGGTCATGATCGTATTGTAGTTGGATTTATAACTTCCTGTGCAATCAGTGCCTATCACAACTAAAGTTGTGAGTTCGAAGCTCGATACAAGCTCCATCAATAAAACTGACCGTCACGATTTAATTGAAATATGGTTGAAAGTGACGTTAAACACCGTAAACCAAACCAATCTTTGATGTTGATTGACGTTCATTTTCGTCTTATGAATTCTGATTTGGGTATGCCTTAATTGTGCATTCATATATAATTTTTTATAATATAGTATCAAATATTTCATGTAGATTTCTTTGTAAAATAAAAATACAATATTTTCCGATATTTTTACCAGTCTCCCTTTATAAATATACCTAAAAAGTAGAGCATTTCCGAAAGAATTAAAAATATTGCACCTTGACCGAGATTGCATTCCATTCTTTCTTCTTTGAGTTTGGTACGCACTAGAGAGGTTCCGAATACAACTATATTTGCACGCAGGCAAACGAGAGATAAACAAGACGGCGGAATTGTATTGAATACATGTTGCAAAGAAATATGGTTAAATGTAATTGTCACAGACTGAAATATTTGGTACTATATTATAAAAGGGTTATTGCACTAATATTGAGGAATATTATCCCTCGCAGTATATCATATTGCACTCACAAGCTCGTGCAATATGATATACTGCTCGAGGCAATATTCCTCAATATTCGTGCAATAACCCTTTAATACAACAGTAGCTATCAACCTACCTTGACCAATAGACAAATCCTTTATAATTCGTAATGTTTCAATACACATAACATGTTTGTTGTTAATGAAGGATGTCCGCATTAAGATTTAAGTAATGTTAACCATGTGACCTCAGTTATAGTTAAAAGTGGACACTTTCTTCAACTATGATATAAATAAATATATTAACTAAACATTCGACTAATGATAAAGGTAACATACAAACATGACTATACGCGGCCGGTGTGGTGCTGAGAATATCCCTTGTCGTATGTCATGTTTACGTTCGTTCTGACAGTCAATGAGATCTCCCGTGATACTGGTCCATTTAGGAAATCGTAATGATATGTCCATGTTTATAGCATACCAAGACATCAAACAAAAGGTTACCAGAGCCTATTTTGGCTTCCTTGCTATGCCCTTTAATTTTCGTGGTCAAAAAGACGTTACCAGAGCCTATTTATGTCCTTTAATTTTCGTGGTCAAAAAGACTTTTTAAAATTATTTGGCTTTCCAATCTTTTTCCAGAAATGCGCCGTGTGCACTAAATTGGATATCTACGTATTTATGAATTAGTTCCTCCAAAGAATAAAATAACAGGCTAAATGTATTATCAAGCTTAAGTAAGGATACCGTCTACAATGCTGAAAAGGGCCATGTCTCCTTTAAATCCACACCTGCACAATTAACGGGAAAAGTTTTTAAAAAGTGTTGCAGTTGAATGTTGAGAAATAGATCTGTATATTTTAAATGACCATTGCGGCCAAATGGTGGGCAGAGGTTTCAGGACTGTGAGAGCAGCAAACTAATGAATGCCAAAAAAAAAAACCAAAAAACAAACAAACAAAAAAACGAATTTTTAGTGGTATCGATTTGTGTATGTAATCAAACTGTCTAAGAAGAGTTTGAAGATACCAAAGGGGTAATCAGAATCCGTATATCAAAGAAAAACAGACAACATAATGGCCAAAAGAAAAAGTACAAAAGGACAAACAACGATCTACAAAACATACACATAAAACTAAAGATCGAGTAACACGAACCCCACTAAAAACTGGGGGTGAACTTAGGTGCTCCGGAAGGGTAAGCAGTTCCTACTCCACTAGTGGCACCCGTCGTGTTAATCTAGTTACAAACCCGGTGATAAGTATTTTGTTTCTATCCTAGGATTAGTGCGAGATTACAAATCGTACCAATAGTGGTCAAATATTAGTCAAATTTCACTTCCAATGTTTAAGGACGGTCACCAAACCTGAGTTTGTGGGTTTACTAATCCATTACCAGTTTGAGATAGTTTGACATATTTTGACCATGGACAAGTGATTTAATGGTACATAGGGGCGGATCCAGGATTTGTGGTTAGGGGGGGGGGGGCGTGAGTAGGCGAGGAAACTGGGGACCGCTTAAGGTCCCCAGTGGGTCAAGGGCAGAGCTCTGGTAGTGGACCCGGGGTGGGGGGTGGGGGGGGGGGGGGGGGGGGCAAAGCCCCCTGGAAGCTCTGGGGGTTTGAGGAATTACAGACATTTATTTGAACGACAATTTTGAACCAACCACACCATTTTTATCAAACCAAAAACTTGACTTAAACTTGTCTTAATTTTGTTGGATAATTGTTAACAGTATGTTTTTGTCAGATTATAAGAACCTAAATTAAAACTTTTTTTGAACAACCGTGATGCGAATTGTTCAATTCATGACTGATCAATCACGATATTTTAACCCTTCAAAGAACTATTGGTTTAATTTTAACGCATTCCTCATTTCACTAATTGGTCTGTACTTTAGGTGCTTGTCCTTTCGGGTGGTTCTAGTTAATACTGCCCGTCCGGATGGATCTTTTCTTTTCGTCGTTTGATTCATTCATTGAAAACGCATGATTCGACCGTTCTTGTTTATAGACAAACAAAAGCGGAAATTATCAATACATGAACTTGATTTCTGATTAGCTAACGTAACTAAATTAGATGGTCAGAATCGCTTCATGCAGCATCACTGTGTACAAACTGACCCGGCAAAAAATGCTTGGACTCGTGCATATCTAATTCCGGAACGGAACCGGACTGTAAGAAGGCAAGAAGAAGGTAAGAATTCTGTTTATTAACCATTTCCTGCTGTCAGATGAAACATTTTGGCTATGTCATCGTATGTTAATTGAGAAATAAGTGATAATGTGCCGCAAAATGACGATCAGCTTGATCCCAATCCCGAATTTCGCTCAGTTTCTCTTTGAATTGCTCACATTGAATGGAACGAAATGTATTGAAGGAACGATTGATGAATAAAGATGACAAGAATCGTCACTTTGTGCTTTTATTATTGATATAAGTAAGAACGGGGCGAAAGAAATGGGTCATGTCAAAATGGCAGGACCCGGTTTCGTGAATGATGTTACAGCATGATGACCCGGTTTTGTTCAAATTTTTTTTACGAACAAACACGAACCAAAGCAACAGAAATCCACAGCCACCATTGTTTATACTGTGATACAACATTTCCACAATTCGATGACTTAATAAAACATTCTTGAGAAAATCATCCGTACCATTGTTATTACTGCAAAACAACCTTCGTCCTATTTGAAGAAGTAATAAAACACTCGACGGAAAACCACGGCTCACTAATGTTGAAAGTCAAATACCTTGAACTGAATCCATCTAGTGGACATTATGGTTACAAAAGCCATAATTTCAATGTTATTCCAGAGAAAATAAAGGCTTTGGTTCCTGTTTGTTCGTAGTTTTTTTTGGGAACAAAACCGGGTCATCAGGTTTGTGACGAGTTAACCATTCATGAAAAAGTTGTTTGTTGAACTGCTTAATTAACGTTGTATAACATATGCTTTGCGAATTTTAGGAGGGGGGGGGGGGGGGGCGCACGCCCCGCACGCCCCCTCTAAATCCGCCTCTGGTACATGTATGCGATGCGAACTGATGGTCAAATTATGTACAATCTCTGAAAGACTTGGAGGGGAGACAAAAAATAAATAAAATATAATGATAATAGATTAGTTATCAGGAAGTTCAAACATATGTTGCATAATTGGTCTTTCATATGAAAAAAACTTTGACACAAATGAATATATATATATTATTTTTTTTATAAATATACATGTTTATAAACGAAATACTGACATTTGTTAGTAACATATAAGGGAACGACCATTTAACTTGAAAGGGGGGGGGGGGTATGTTTTTTTTGTAAAAAAATATTCTGATTCCCAATGTCGCTAAAAAAAATATTCTGATTTTGGTGGAGGAAAAAAAAAATAATGTGATTCAGAGTTTTTGTCATATAACCTAATGTTAAATTCTGGAAAAAAATTTCGCGCTTAGCGCCACAAAAAAATTAATATTCTAACTGATGTGTTGTCCGAAAAATTTTTTTTGAACGAAACAAAAAACCATAACCCCCCCCCCCCCCCCCCCCCCCTTCAAATTAAATGGTCGGTCCCTAACATAATTACATTATACCGGTATTGTGTCTAACGAATTGGCACATATTTATGGATATACATATTAAAGGTATAGCATCGGATAGGAGTTTTTCCTTTTACCTGCGCTATGGCAAATCAAGCTAAGAGTGACATGAATTTGCATGACATTTAGTTGTGAGGACAGATACGATTTTCAAGTGATTTTTTTACCTAATAAACAAAAGAAAAGTTGACTTTATACTTTCAATACGGTGTATTGGTCCTTGATTTATGTTTCAATATATTCTCTGTTGAAATATTTAGGTCGAAAAAAATAACTCAAATCGTAGACACTATGCCTTCAATTATTTACACAGATTTTAATACAATATATGATTTATATAACAACGAATATATATTATACAAATAGTCATCCATGACTTAGTGACCATCTCTAATAAATAAGTTACACTTTGTTTTATATTTATATCATTTTTTCAAAATCAATTAATAATTAGATGTGTCAGTCTGATTGACTGGATTATCTGTAGATTGAGTTTGTTAATTTACTACAATAGTCACGAGTATAAACTAAAGGGGATTAATTCAACTATCCTATTCAATTAATTAATACATGTGAAGGATAGATTATTTTGACATCATTTTGTTAAATTCTAAAAACATTTTAAATGTTAATTAAATTCTACACATATAGAAAAATATCATGCAAACCTATTTTCAATTAAATGCATATGCATTGAAATAAAAAATGACAGGGGATTAATAGTAATATAGAGTAAATGTATTACACAAATTTTACGTAAAATACTTCCTAAAAAATATTTATATCTTGACAAACTTCTGTATAAAGACCACCTTTCTCGCAACTTTTTTTTTTATTGTAAATATTTTGGTACATTTATTTATAAATTATTTCAATACATATTATTTTGTTTATTTGTGTATTTTCTTTTTCGTTGTACTAATATGGTGTATCCATTTTGTCTATAATTTGCTAAGACTATATAGATAATATCAACGTCTAAATTAACAAAAAAAGGTGAGATTCTAACAAACAAGTCCGTTTTTATTTTTGAAATGCAACGTACACCACTCTGATGTTCAAAGACCTTTGTATATACTTAGCAACAAATATTGCTTAATGAACAAATGATTTGTTCAAACGTTTTCAGCCTGGTAAGATACGATTGGACAATGTACTGTTATCATCGTCTGAGCTATTCAGTCTGTCTACCAATGAAAAAACAACTACGATTGTTAATATAGCAAATAGTCCAGCGAAAATGATCAGTTTTTCAGCCCGCCCAGCATATTTTTGAGCTTTGTCAATATTACCACTAATTATTCCAGCATCAAATTCTTTCTGTATTCTAAACGCAAAATAAGCAGCTGGTATTCCTAGAGGGAAATAAACAATCACAGCGATGACACTGAGAACCTTTAAAAGTAATATCCTATTTTTACGGAGAGGTCGTCGCTTCTTTCTATACGGATGTGAATCATAATGACAACATGGCTCCGTCCTTATCACTTTTGTGCCGTCTGGAGATTTAATAACAACCTGTTCCTGGACGACGCCATTTTGTCCACTATTGCTATATACTACAGGATAACTTGCAATGTGACTAGTTTCACTGATGTCTGTTGTAGGAGATGGCGTTTCGTCGCCGTGGTGTTTTAAAGGTTCATTTGAGCTGCCATTGGTATGTGTTCCTAATGACTGGTTGTCTGACTTAGATGTACATTTGTTATCGCCAAACCCAGCCTCGTCGATGTCGTCTTCGAAAGCGGGATTAATCTGTTCAAGAGCAGACGGGTCTTTGAATTCTAGCGATCCTAAGTGAGGTTGAATGTTGCGAAAGTCATCTTTGTCAACAAGATCGTTTACATCATGATCGAAATCTTCTGCCATTCTGCAAGAAATAAATACATAAATAGAGATCCATTGTATATTTTTGCTTTGAAGTTAACATCAATACAAATCAAGTCTGAACATAATAATAGATATTAGTGCGAACGACGCGTGCCTATCAGGAATTACCTCCATCAGTACTCTCATAGTTAAAAGATGGGGAAGGCGAAATAATTTAAGTCTTTGAGAGCAAGTAAGCTTAAACCGGATAAACAAAAAGAAAAGAAACGTGAAAATTGTCAACAGTAATAAAATGTTTGCGCTAAATGCAACTTTCAGCAATTACAAACAATTATGTGGGAATTTTTATCGGTGGATGAAAACGAAGTATCAGGAGAAAATCGCTGACCTTCTAAATTAATAGGTGGAAAACATGGCGAATAGAGATGAAGGTGTGAACACCTCATAATCTAGCATGTTCAGCACCCCTCTCAAGCGCTGCCTGGTAATTTGTCGCAATTCAAAATGCCACTGAAACTCTTAATTGATACAACGGTTTATCCAAAGTTCACCACTGTTCCCGACTAACCTACAGTACAATTTCCATCACATATATAAGCATCATCTCCTTTAATATAATCAGACATAATACTAAGGTATACCCAATGGTTACCAGCCTTGAATATGGCGGCATGAAATTTTGAGAGGTAACAAAAAGAGATAATATGGTGTGAAAATTATGTAAACAGCACATTAACTGATGTAGAAATAACTTGAAAGTGATTGGAACAATATATGATTGAAATGTGTGCTTAATAAATATTACCAGAACTCTTATTATCAGTGATTTGAATTTTGTAAACAAAGGATTTGATGTGAATATAAACAAATATGGCCGACGAACATAATACTCCGATAAAAACAGGTTTGAAAAGAGATTTACCATATAGTCCAAACGATATATCACCCTCTATAAAACAATCGGAAAAAGTAGCTAGAACAAACACCTTGTCTTCTTCTCCATCACTTTCCGAGACTGTGATGTCCAACCAAACGGTCTCTACATCGCCATCGGAAGGTGAAACGGTATTGAAATTGTCAGATGTGGTATGTGCAGTTATAAATAATCCGCAATTTGTGGATGCTATCATCCCAATGGTACTAGACAAAGTCCTCGAAGCCATGAGACCGCACGTCGAAAAAATTGTTAACGATCGTCTACAGCCCTACATAGAAACAATTGAACATACTAAAACTACTGTACTAGCACAGGAAGCTGTTATACAACAACAGAACCAAACAATAAATCATCTTACAAACAAAATCAACAAACTGGGCTCTAGAATAGAAGAACAAGAACAGTACTCGAGACGAACGAGTCTGCGTTTTAATAACGTAAAAGCACCAACAAATGATCGGGGCGAAATACGCAGGCCAATAGATACTGATGCTCTAGTCCTAAAAATATGCAACACTAAGCTAGGACTACAACTTAATACCAAGGACATAGGCAGATCGCATCCCATTGGCGAAGTTAGAAATGGTAAAATCTCCATCATCACACGTTTCCTTTCTTATCGGCAAAGACATATGGTATTTTCATACAAGAAAAAGCTGAAGGGACATCCTGATAACCTTTTCATTACCGAAAATCTTACTGGATACCGTTACGGACTATTAAAGAAGCTCAACTCTCTACGAGCAGATGGAAAGCTACATTCTTTTTGGACTCATGATGGGTCAATAATTGTGAAACGTTCTGAGAATTCTGGATTCATGACTGTCAAAACAAAGGCTGATATACAAAAACTTGGCGGTGTATTTACTGACGAAGAAATTGTAGATGATTATTAAACATTTTATATATAAATGATCTGTCAGTTAAGTTTGTTTTGAAAGACCATGTGCGTTTGTTTACTAACAATATGTGTATGTTAACTGTACTAACAATAGTTTTCCAGTTTCATTGTTTAACCTTGTACGCATGAACGCACGTTAGGAATACCGCGGCTATGTCAATCATAAAATTACCTGAATCAAAAGGATTTAAATCTACCCTTTTTTGTTGTTGTTGTTAAATGTCCATCTATGTTAAACAACAGTAATATTTATTTATTATAAATACGAAATGCTACCATATTTTTGTGGAATAATCTACTGTTATATATATTCTACTTAGTACTACATTTTTTTTTTTTTGTATTGTTAGCAGTTATATCATAATAAAAACGGCAATTTCATTGTAATTGAACGGTTATACTTTATATATATATATATATATATATATTTATTGACGTAATTATTTAATCAGTCACGGAAATAGTTGCCGTGTTATCTTGTTATTCTGCATAAATCGTGTAAATGTTCTCTTATATATTAGTAGAAAAATAAGTTGGCATTTTGACATAAAAATCCGTTATCCTATGTTGATAATATGAATCACGGTCGGTTCGATAAGTAATATCTTGTGTAAATAGTCACGGTTGAAAGCTTGCTTCTCTAAACGTTAAACATAATGTTTCATGTCGGATATTCCTTTTTCAACAGTAAATTGAAAACAATTTAGTTGATTTTATTGTCAAATCAATACTGAACTACATGTGTGTAATATTATGTGAGATGGTCAGTATGTTACACTTGTATACGTTTATTATTCAGGTCTATCTTCTCAGTTATTTTTCTTGAATAATTAAGCAATGCATATACTAATGTTCCTTATATATATGTGTATATATAATTATTTTGTTCTTTTGATTAACTAGAGTATATTGTAAGAATATGATACCACCATTTTTTTCTCTTTTGAATTCGTGTTTTTGTCAATTTCTACAAAAATGATTTGTTTTTTGTACATATTGTTTGTAACGTTTTTAACACCGTTTGATTTTTTTGCACTTATCATGATTTGCCCTAGGTAGGCCACAACTTGTCACATTTATTATTATATTTTTATGATAGACCAACCATTTTTATTTTGCAGACATCTTATTTTTGACAATGGGTAGTGATATCATATCACATAGAATTGCTATAGGGTTGTTCTATCATACAATTAGCATTGCTTGTAAAAAGATGTCATTTATTCATTTTCGATTTAGCGACATACTGTTTTCACTATATGTTAGATATTTTAAGTTTATCAAAGCAGGGTTGACTATGTTCCGGTCTAATTTTACGGCAATGTCATTTTGTTTGATTATTATTTATATGCTTATAATCGCTGGGGATGTGGAACTGAATCCTGGCCCCGGGGAAACACCAGTAAATTTTGATGATCACTGTTTGTCAATTTTTCACGGCAACATTAGAAGTCTTTAATAAGGTAGATTATATTTCCAATATTATTGAAGATTATGATATTGTATTTTTTACAGAGACACATCTTGATAAATTGGTATTAGACAAAAATATACATGTTTCGGGTTACGATATTCCAGTGCGAAAAGATAGAAACTCCGATGGAGGTGGTATAATAATGTATTATAAAACTCATGTTAATATCAAAAGACGCGTAGATTTAGAGAACCCACTTGTTGAATGTATGTGGTTCGAATTAAAAACCAAGCTACAAAATATTTTAATAAATATAATTTACAGATCTGAGAGACAGTCTCATCATCGTTTTTGGGACTTCTTTGATGCTATGTTGAAAAATGCAATGGAAGAATCTAATCATTTGATATGCATGGGTGATTTGAACAAAAACTTTTTAAATTTACCGTCAAATATAAATGATTTGATTAGTATTAATGGACTTTTCAATGCAATACACCAGCCTACTCATTTTGATTCACGCACTGGTAGCTCTTCATTACTTGATCCGATTTTGATAACGGACTCTATTCAGTATGTGGACTCTGATACTATACATATTGACAGATCTATTAGTGACCATGATGGTACTTATATAACAATAAGAAGTGGTTATAGTAACTCAAAAAGTTTTAAGAGACTTATCTGGGATTATAAAAAAGGGGACTATAATATTATGAAACAAATATTTTTGGAATTTGATTGGGATGCCTTAATTAAAAGAGAACCTGATATTGACAAAGCATGTATTAATTTTACCAATGTAATTCTTTCTGTGTCAGAAGAGTGTATTCCTAGACGAGAGGTTACTATTAGATGTAATGATAAAATATGGTTCGATTCAAATATTCGGAGGGAGATACGTAAACGAGACCGATTCCGCAGAAAATACTTAAAACTCAAGACTGCATTATCTCAAACTATTTTCAAACAACAAAGAAACCGGGTTAATAATTTAAAGAAACAATTAAAAGAAAAATTTTATACTAATATAAATGAAAATTTGAACGAACTTAAAACTATAAATAGTAAAACTTATTGGAAGACCATCAATACACTTCTGAAGGGGGAGTCTACAATGAACGATATTCCTCCTATTCAAGACCCCAAAAATAATTATTGCTTGTCTTATGAAGGTAAAGAAAAGGCAGATGTCTTAAATAAATATTTTTGTTCGATCACTAATTTAGTCGACGAAAACAAAACTTTACCAGATTTTGATGACAGGGGAGGTAATGTGCTTGAAACTATTTGGGTGAGAGAAGAAGAAATCATTGATATAATTTCTATTTTAGATAGTAATAAGGCTACTGGTCCTGATAAAATTAGCAACAAAATGATTATATCTATAAAAAACGAAATAGCCAAACCCCTATGTTTACTTTTTAACAAATCTTTACGCCTAAAAAAATATCCACGGTCCTGGAAAATTGCTCATGTGATTCCTTTATTCAAAAACGGCGACAAATCCTTACCCTCAAATTATAGACCAGTTTCATTATTATCTTGTGTAAGTAAAATATTTGAAAAAATTGTATATAAAAACATTTTTAACCATTTACATAAAAATAAACTTCTATACAAATTCCAATCAGGTTTTATCCCTGGCCTTTCGACTACTCACCAATTACTTGAGATCTATCACACTATTTTGACTGCACTTGATAGCAAATTTTTTACAAGTATCACTTTTGCTGATGTAAGTAAAGCGTTTGATCGTGTTTGGATTGGGGGGCTACTATTAAAATTAGAAAGATATGGCATTAAGGGAGATTTACTCATGTGGCTTAAAAGCTATCTTACTAACAGATCACAAAAAGTAGCTATCAAAGAAGCATTATCTGAGTTAGATGATTTAAAAGCTGGTGTTCCCCAAGGGTCAGTCCTCGGTCCTCTGTTATTTTTAGTATTCATAAATGACATTGCCGATGACATGCTTGGACTCAGTAGACTTTTTGCCGACGATACATCTATTGGACATACAGCCTTAGACGAATCTACTTTAAAAAATATGATTAATATCGACCTAAACAATATAAAAAAGTGGGGGGATACTTGGTTAGTAAAATTTAATCCTAATAAAACTGAGATAATGATATTCAATATTAGAAACCAACAAGATGAACTCAGCTTTGATTTCGATGGAATCGTCCTTAATTCCGTTAATAAGCACAAACATTTAGGCATAATTATCAGTAGTGATTGTAAATGGACAAAACATATAGACAGCCTAATTCAGAAAACTTCAAAGCAACTTAATGTCTTGAGGAAGCTTAAATTTAGATTAAAGAGGGAATATCTGGAAAATATTTATTTTACTTTCATTAGACCAATTTTGGAATATTCATCTGAGGTATGGGATAACTGCGGGCAAGTCAATTCTGATAGACTAGAAAAACTACAATTGGAAGCGGCTCGTATTGTTACAGGGCTAACATGCTACACAAGTTTGGATTCAATATACAGGGAGGCGGGTTGGGAGAAACTTAGCACTAGGCGAGAGGTTAAAAAATTATGTATGTTTTATAAATTAAATGTTGGTAATTCTCCTGAGTTTTTATGTGATTTGATTCCTCCCAGTGTTGGAGAAACTAACAACTATAATTTACGAAATAGTTATAATATTAGTCAAACTACAAACAGATTATCGATATCCCAACAGTCATTTTTTCCGTCGACGACCAAGTTATGGAATTTATTAGACCTGAGAATACGCCAACTTTCAACTTTTGAATCCTTCAAGTACAAATTGAAACAACACTACTATAAAAATGCTAAACCCCCATCCTATTATAATATTGGCAACAGATATTTAAATATACTGCATACTAGAATAAGGAATAATTGTAGTGCATTACATAATGATCTATTTCATGCTAATTTGATTCATAGGCCATCTTGTTCTTGTGGATATTCCACAGAGAATGCTGAACATTTTTTATTGTACTGCAAGAGGTTTGATGCACAAAGAAATATTTTGTACCGTTCTTTATTAGCTGCAAATGTACACATTGACTTAAACACCTTGCTGTTTGGAAGTCAAATTTATAATATTGACACAAATAAGCATGTATTCATTACTGTACAGACATATATTAAGGAAACATGTCGCTTTTCTTTCCGCTAATTATCGTGAATGTAATCAGGTGACAATTGGTTTGTGGCTGACCTGGTGTGAATTAGTAAATGTTGCAATACACACGTGTGAGCTCTTTATGTTAAAATTATTACTGAATAAATAATGATATTGTTATATATTTTGAAACTAAAATTTAAAAGATCCTACCTTTACCGAATTAATAATCCCACTACATTGTATAACAATTATTGATTTTCTTCATTCTAGGTGTGTTCTATCAACTAGTCCATTTATTGTAAAGGTCTGTTCGATTTGTCATTGGGTAAATTTCAAATTGTGTTGCACTCGTACATTTCATGTTGTTGTTTTTTGTTGTTTTTCTAATTATTAAGAAAGACTGTAGCTTTTGTATTTATGTTCAATTGTATTTGTATATTGTTTATATAAAGGAGAAGATGTTCTAAGTTGAAAAACTTGTATCTGATCCTATTGTCATGTTTTTGGACAATAAAATATGTTTAAACTAAGGTATACAAAAATAAGACAGCATTTCCAGAAAGCCTTCGACAATCCTACTTGCATTACACTGATTCCATTGTCACTATATAGAAGACTAATGATAGCAGAGCTATCATACTACACTGGAGTAGTACACCATTTCTAACTTTTCGTATTAAAATCTAGACTATATGATAAATAAACGTTAGACAATACCGAAGGGGCAATCAAAAATGGACAATCCAGAGAAACTGGCAACATATGGTACACAAGACGAAGACAAACAAAACAAAAACACAACACAATATGTGTTGGACACCACTATACACAAACAAACACAAATAACGTAAATAAGACATGAACCCTCCTACAAACAACTGGAGGTAAATACGAACCGAACATCGTTTTATGCGGAAATCGTAACGGACATCACAACACGGAACTCAAAACGTAACGGACATCACAACACGGAACTCAAAACGTAAAGACACATAATAGGACAAAAAATTAAATAAGATTAGCAACACGGGTCCCACTAATAAACTTGTCCGCCTCATTTGACACTGGACAACAAAGAACATTATCTGACGGAAGAAGTTTGATCGTCTGCAGATCCCAGATTTTTCATATTTTCTTAATGAGATAGGAATAAACGTTAACTGGTATTTCGGTTATTAGCATTGACATCAATATGGGAAACAACATTATAAACAATTACTAAACTGAATAATATATGATTTAAATCTCCTCAATTGTTGAATTGTAGCATTGACGAGACAAGTGTCGATGGCGGTGTTACCTTAAATCTACAAGATAGAAACATTAAGCATTGCTTTATATCTACAGAAACCAAGAATGCTATATTAATAGTGCAAAGTTACAATAAAATGGGACATAAAATAAAATGTTCTAGGAAAGAGAACTCTAATCTATAAATGAAGATTACTTTAAAACTTCAACTGGTTCTAAGGGTGGGTTGACGGATTTTTTTAATAACATAGGACGACCCAAAGACTATCTCAGCTGTTTTGGTTGAATATTGGTTCAGTTGTTTCAGGAGATAATATTTTAAATGATATCAAAGTGGCAAAACATCCATCATCGGCAAAATTATAAAATTCACAGAAAAAAAGAAGATTATATGTCCGCCTCATTATCATATTGCTACAGGTCACACATCAGCTCACTCCAGAACTAAGTGCAGTAGTGTTGGCCATTGAAAGAAACTTTTATTTTATTTACAGTGGGAGGGACTACCAGTCAGATGAGGAAATGGTTCCAAACAAGGACCATCCAAAGCAACGGTTGGCAGAGTAGTTCCAGAAGATAAGATTCAATCTTTAAAACCGTATAATAACGATCGACAGACAACGCATGCCACAAGAAGTGGTCATGGTAACAGTTTGACGCACCATTGAAATATATATCGTATTTAAAACGATACCCTTGATTGTTAACAAACTTACTCAAAACGTGACAGGATAAAAAAGGGAAGGCTTGAAGATACCAAACAGGTTATCAGAAAGTAAATCAAAGGACAGACAATGGTTAGAAAAGAAGAAAAAGACAAACAATCGTTCACACACCACTTCACATAAAACTGTAGATTGGAGCAACACGAACCTTACTAAAAACTTCACATAAAACTGTAGATTGGAGCAACACGAACCTTACTAAAAACTTCACATAAAACTGTAGATTGGAGCAACACGAACCTTACTAAAAACTTCACATAAAACTGTAGATTGGAGCAACACGAACCTTACTAAAAACTTCACATAAAACTGTAGATTGGAGCAACACGAACCTTACTAAAAACTTCACATAAAACTGTAGAATGGAGCAAAACGAACCCTACTAAAAAGTTCACATACAATTGTAGATTGGAGCAACACGAACCCTACTAAAAACTTCACATAAAACTGTAGATTGGAGCAACACGAACCCTACTAAAAACTTCACATAAAACTGTAGATTGGAGCAACACGAACCTTACTAAAAACTTCACATAAAACTGTAGATTGGAGCAACACGAACCTTACTAAAAACTTCACATAAAACTGTAGATTGGAGCAACACGAACCTTACTAAAAACTTCACATAAAACTGTAGATTGGAGCAACACGAACCCTACTAAAAACTTCACATAAAACTGTAGATTGGAGCAACACGAACCTTACTAAAAACTTCACATAAAACTGTAGATTGGAGCAACACGAACCTTACTAAAAACTTCACATAAAACTGTAGAATGGAGCAAAACGAACCCTACTAAAAAGTTCACATACAATTGTAGATTGGAGCAACACGAACCCTACTAAAAACTTCACATAAAACTGTAGATTGGAGCAACACGAACCCTACTAAAAACTTCACATAAAACTGTAGATTGGAGCAACACGAACCTTACTAAAAACTTCACATAAAACTGTAGATTGGAGCAACACGAACCTTACTAAAAACTTCACATAAAACTGTAGATTGGAGCAACACGAACCTTACTAAAAACTTCACATAAAACTGTAGATTGGAGCAACACGAACCCTACTAAAAACTTCACATAAAACTGTAGATTGGAGCAACACGAACCTTACTAAAAACTTCACATAAAACTGTAGATTGGAGCAACACGAACCTTACTAAAAACTTCACATAAAACTGTAGAATGGAGCAAAACGAACCCTACTAAAAAGTTCACATACAATTGTAGATTGGAGCAACACGAACCCTACTAAAAACTTCACATAAAACTGTAGATTGGAGCAACACGAACCCTACTAAAAACTTCACATAAAACTGTAGATTGGAGCAACACGAACCTTACTAAAAACTTCACATAAAACTGTAGAATGGAGCAAAACGAACCCTACTAAAAAGTTCACATACAACTGTAGATTGGAGCAACACGAACCCTACTAAAAACTTCACATAAAACTGTAGATTGGAGCAACACGAACCCTACTAAAAACTTCACATAAAACTGTAGATTGGAGCAACACGAACCCTACTAAAAACTTCACATAAAACTGTAGATTGGAGCAACACGAACCCAACTAAAAACTTCACATAAAACTGTAGATTGGAGCAACACAACCCAACTAAAAACTTCACATAAAACTGTAGATTGGAGCAACACGAACCCTACTAAAAACTTCACATAAAACTGTAGATTGGAGCAACACGAACCCTACTAAAAACTTCACATAAAACTGTAGATTGGAGCAACACGAACCCTACTAAAAACTTCACATAAAACTGTAGATTGGAGCAACACGAACCCTACTAAAAACTTCACATAAAACTGTAGATTGGAGCAACACGAACCCTACTAAAAACTTCACATAAAATTGTAGATTGGAGCAACACGAACCCAACTGAAAACTTCACATAAAACTGTAGATTGGAGCAACACGAACCCTACTAAAAACTTCACATAAAACTGTAGATTGGAGCAACACGAACCCTACTAAAAACTTCACATAAAACTGTAGATTGGAGCAACACGAACCCTACTAAAAACTTCACATAAAACTGTAGATTGGAGCAACACGAACCCTACTAAAAACTTCACATAAAACTGTAGATTGGAGCAACACGAACCCTACTAAAAACTTCACATAAAACTGTAGATTGGAGCAACACGAACCCTACTGAAAACTTCACATAAAACTGTAGATTGGAGCAACACGAACCTTACTAAAAACTTCACATAAAACTGTAGATTGGAGCAATACGAACCCTACTAAAAACTTCACATAAAATTGTAGATTGGAGCAACACGAACCCTACTAAAAACTTCACATAAAACTGTATATTGGAGCAACACGAACCCTACTAAAAACTTCACATAAAACTGTAGATTGGAGCAACACGAACCCTACTAAAAACTTCACATAAAACTGTAGATTGGAGCAACACGAACCCTACTAAAAACTTCACATAAAACTGTAGATTGGAGCAACACGAACCCTACTAAAAACTTCACATAAAATTGTAGATTGGAGCAACACGAACCCAACTAAAAACTTCACATAAAACTGTAGATTGGAGCAACACGAACCCTACTAAAAACTTCACATAAAACTGTAGATTGGAGCAACACGAACCCTACTGAAAACTTCACATAAAACTGTAGATTGGAGCAACACGAACCCTACTAAAAACTTCACATAAAACTGTAGATTGGAGCAACACGAACCCTACTAAAAACTTCACATAAAACTGTATATTGGAGCAACACGAACCCTACTAAAAACTTCACATAAAACTGTAGATTGGAGCAACACGAACCCTACTAAAAACTTCACATACAACTGTAGATTGGAGCAACACGAACCCAACTAAAAACTTCACATAAAACTGTAGATTGGAGCAACACGAACCCTACTAAAAACTTCACATAAAACTGTAGATTGGAGCAACACGAACCCTACTAAAAACTTCACATAAAACTGTAGATTGGAGCAACACGAACCCTACTAAAAACTTCACATAAAACTGTAGATTGGAGCAACACGAACCCTACTAAAAACTTCACATAAAACTGTAGATTGGAGCAACACGAACCCTACTAAAAACTTCACATAAAACTGTAGATTGGAGCAACACGAACCCTACTAAAAACTTCACATAAAATTGTAGATTGGAGCAACACGAACCTTACTAAAAACTTCACATAAAACTGTAGATTGGAGCAACACGAACCCTACTAAAAACTTCACATAAAACTGTAGATTGGAGCAACACGAACCCTACTAAAAACTTCACATACAACTGTAGATTGGAGCAACACGAACCCTACTAAAAACTTCACATACAACTGTAGATTGGAGCAACACGAACCCAACTAAAAACTTCACATAAAACTGTAGATTGGAGCAACACGAACCCTACTAAAAACTTCACATAAAACTGTAGATTGGAGCAACACGAACCCTACTAAAAACTTCACATAAAACTGTAGATTGGAGCAACACGAACCCTACTAAAAACTTCACATAAAACTGTAGATTGGAGCAACACGAACCCTACTAAAAACTTCACATAAGACTGTAGATTGGAGCAACACGAACCCAACTAAAAACTTCAAAAAAACTGTAGATTGGAGCAACACGAACCCTACTAAAAACTTCACATAAAACTGTAGATTGGAGCAACACGAACCCTACTAAAAACTTCACATAAAACTGTAGATTGGAGCAACACGAACCCTACTAAAAACTTCACATAAAATTGTAGATTGGAGCAACACGAACCCAACTAAAAACTTCACATAAAACTGTAGATTGGAGCAACACGAACCCTACTAAAAACGTCACATAAAACTGTAGATTGGAGCAACACGAACCCTACTAAAAACTTCACATAAAACTGTAGATTGGAGCAACACGAACCCAACTAAAAACTTCACATAAAACTGTAGATTGGAGCAACACGAACCCTACTAAAAACTTCACATAAAACTGTAGATTGGAGCAACACGAACCCTACTGAAAACTTCACATAAAACTGTAGATTGGAGCAACACGAACCCTACTAAAAACTTCACATAAAACTGTAGATTGGAGCAACACGAACCCTACTAAAAACTTCACATAAAACTGTAGATTGGAGCAACACGAACCCTACTAAAAACTTCACATAAGACTGTAGATTGGAGCAACACGAACCCAACTAAAAACTACAAAAAAAACTGTAGATTGGAGCAACACGAACCCTACTAAAAACTTCACATAAAACTGTAGATTGGAGCAACACGAACCCTACTAAAAACTTCACATAAAACTGTAGATTGGAGCAACACGAACCCTACTAAAAACTTCACATAAAACTGTAGATTGGAGCAACACGAACCCTACTAAAAACTTCACATAAAATTGTAGATTGGAGCAACACGAACCCAACTAAAAACTTCACATAAAACTGTAGATTGGAGCAACACGAACCCTACTGAAAACTTCACATAAAACTGTAGATTGGAGCAACACGAACCTTACTAAAAATTTCACATAAAACTGTAGATTGGAGCAACACGAACCCTACTAAAAACTTCACATAAAACTGTAGATTGGAGCAACACGAACCCTACTAAAAACTTCACATAAAACTGTATATTGGAGCAACACGAACCCAACTAAAAACTTCACATAAAACTGTAGATTGGAGCAACACGAACCCTACTAAAAACTTCACATAAAACTGTAGATTGGAGCAACACGAACCCTACTAAAAACTTCACATAAAACTGTAGATTGGAGCAACACGAACCCTACTAAAAACTTCACATAAAACTGTAGATTGGAGCAACACGAACCCTACTAAAAACTTCACATAAAATTGTAGATTGGAGCAACACGAACCCAACTAAAAACTTCACATAAAACTGTAGATTGGAGCAACACGAACCCTACTAAAAACTTCACATAAAACTGTAGATTGGAGCAACACGAACCCTACTAAAAACTTCACATAAAACTGTAGATTGGAGCAACACGAACCCTACTAAAAACTTCACATAAAACTGTAGATTGGAGCAACACGAACCTTACTAAAAACTTCACATAAAACTGTAGATTGGAGCAACACGAACCCTACTAAAAACTTCACATAAAACTGTAGATTGGAGCAACACGAACCCTACTAAAAACTTCACATAAAATTGTAGATTGGAGCAACACGAACCCAACTAAAAACTTCACATAAAACTGTAGATTGGAGCAACACGAACCCTACTAAAAACTTCACATAAAACTGTAGATTGGAGCAACACGAACCCTACTAAAAACTTCACATAAAACTGTAGATTGGAGCAACACGAACCCTACTAAAAACTTCACATAAAACTGTAGATTGGAGCAACACGAACCTTACTAAAAACTTCACATAAAACTGTAGATTGGAGCAACACGAACCCTACTAAAAACTTCACATAAAACTGTAGATTGGAGCAACACGAACCCTACTGAAAACTTCACATAAAACTGTAGATTGGAGCAACACGAACCTTACTAAAAACTTCACATAAAACTGTAGATTGGAGCAACACGAACCCTACTAAAAACTTCACATAAAACTGTAGATTGGAGCAACACGAACCCTACTAAAAACTTCACATAAAACTGTATATTGGAGCAACACGAACCCTACTAAAAACTTCACATAAAACTGTAGATTGGAGCAACACGAACCCTACTAAAAACTTCACATAAAACTGTAGATTGGAGCAACACGAACCCTACTAAAAACTTCACATAAAACTGTAGATTGGAGCAACACGAACCCTACTAAAAACTTCACATAAAATTGTAGATTGGAGCAACACGAACCCAACTAAAAACTTCACATAAAACTGTAGATTGGAGCAACACGAACCCTACTAAAAACTTCACATAAAACTGTAGATTGGAGCAACACGAACCCTACTGAAAACTTCACATAAAACTGTAGATTGGAGCAACACGAACCCTACTAAAAACTTCACATAAAACTGTAGATTGGAGCAACACGAACCCTACTAAAAACTTCATGTGTAAATGTCACACAATAATTTATATTATAATGCATGGAATTGCCTACAACTAAATAACCAATATTGATTTTACAAAAACATTCATCGGATTATTAAAGATAAATAAAAACAACATCTGGGTGATGTAGAATTATATAAAATAAATTGTAATTTATTCGCACTATTATATAGATTAATTATACTAGACCGATATAAGGAACAGCTATAAATATATGTACAACTTGACATGAACCATGAACAAATGTCACTGTTCATTCAATTGTGACTTGTGACTCGTGTATTGTATTCGTCAAGCACACGTGGATAAACAAATATAAGTTTTAATCGATGTAATATCATTAGTATCGACTAGGACGTGGCTAACATTATACTCTGTGTATGTAGATATTATATAAAACGATTACCCGCCAAAAGAAACATGTAATTTGGGGTATCTTCTAAAAAAGTTTACCTTTTTATTTTCTTTACCTGTCCTGAAGAGGGCGCTGTGGCAATAGTAAATCATTGAATGACGTGTTAATTAAGCCTTTAACAAATACCACCGGATTATAAAGTCCTGTACAACAAGTTTTAATCAATAGATGTTTACCATAACATTTTAATTCTCTGTTCCATTCAATTGTTAGGAGACATTACCAATTTTATAAATAAGTAATAGTTTAAAATATTTATTGCAAGTTCAAATGCATGCAAATAATCCTAGAGTGAAAGTATAAAAAGTACGTTAGCTTGTTTGTTATTATTTTGTTTACACATACTGTTTTTTCGATGTTAACTTTAAACAGATTATTTTATTTGAATCTTACTATGTTAGATTAATGAAAGTAAATATAAGGAAACATGATAATAAACAGTTTCTCCGTTTTCTCGTGAAAACATTTCAATGTATAACAATAAATCTATTTTTATAGTTTTCCATTTTTCCGGAAGTTCTCCTCTACTTTACCGGTCGAAAAAAGTATAGAGACTGATGATTCTCGTTATCAGTCAATATTCAGGCAGGCAATATTACGGAATCAGTTTCCGCTAGCCCTCCAAAGTAAGACATAGAATGTGGACTTTGATACTAAATTTATTTCGAAATATACGTGTCTATTATCATTTAAGTAAAGGATTTCAATGTATATCTGTGTGTATTTATATAGTTGTTTTAATTCCAATTCTAACAAAATAGTTTGCTCAAGGACAATCATTTACTATAGTTTTGTAAAATCATTCCTGTGTCTATAATAAATTAATTAATTCAATAATTTGAAATGAACAATTCTTACGACGTGGATAAAACAAGTCAACTTGTACAAAATCACAACCTGCAATACTAACAGACCTCTGTACTTTGTTTCATTAAGAAATCATATTTTCCCTCAAGTTACTTTTAAAACTTACCGTGACCACCCTTCATGTCGTTTAAACGCTTTCTTCAGGTCCATCGTAAACACCATTGTTTTTTTCTGCTACATTTTAATAGTGCACAATGTGTACTGGTATAAAGGATATCCGTATTAACAGATTAAACACTATATATATATATATATACATACTGTAATTCAAATCTAAATAGTAAAAGATAAACCCATGTTGTTAGAAAAACTATCCCTTAATCTTAAATAAATTTTATTTGAAAAATAAAGCATGCACTGCAGGATTTTATGTCATGTGGTTCATGTTGTAGACGAGGAACCGTGTGATTGTTTGATGTTTTTATTTGACCCAGGGAAGTACCCACCATAGGCACAGGAGAATCAAAGATTAATAGCATGTAAATGGCTATAGCGAACATTGCATTGCCACTGATTTAACAGCAGACGATCCGCAGCAGAAAAAAGGGGACGTGCAGCTCGTCTGAATCCGCACATAAATTTGCCATGCTAAACAACTAATTTCCAAGTGTATTCGGTGGGTTCAAGCATGTGTATGGGATATCGTTTAATCATAAAAAAAGGAATTGTTTAATGATTAAAGTAAAGATAATTTTGCTGTTTGGATTTGAAATGAAGACTATAATGTACATAGTGGCCGATATTACACCTCTTAAGCCGACATGATGACAAGTACCTCACTATTCGCCCAACGTCAGCTTCAATCATTTTCCACACCCTCCCTAAACATTATCTAAACTATTACCTGTTCAGAGACAGATGTTCCAAAAAACTACGACTGAAAAAGAATTCCGTGTATCTCCAAGATTAATGCATATAAAACAATAAAAGTTATAAATACATTAAACAATTACTACACGTATCAATAGGAAGTGAAACACTCACATTTTACCGGTAAATAAATGTACATTACAAACCTGTGTGTAATATCCCCTGATTGTTTGTCAAAGGACTATACCAACAAGATGAGTAAACAGAAGCTCCCAGAGACTTGTACCACTACATCTTATTTCATAGAGGAATACGGAATACAAAATAAGAAAGAACGTGTGTAACGCATTGACTGATATCTGGTTTAACTGTCCGTCAAAGCATGACATACGACGTTTGTAGACGGATAAGGTACGGAAAGTTTGAAGATACCAAAGGGAGATAATGAGAAGCTGTAATTCACGAAGGACAGACATTACAATGGTCAACCGACAAAAGACAAAAAGACAAACAATGGTTCACTCAACACTTCACATTCAGGTTCAAGTTCAAGTTCAAAGCTTTATCTATAGTCGGTTCATGAATAAATATTACACAATAACGCAAGCTCTGATGAGCTTTTAAAACCAACAATAATAGCAAAATAACAAAGTTAAGACATGCATAAAAACATACGGTGAGAACAAACATGCATGCAAATGTTAATATAATCAGTCAGAACACATGTGGCAAGAGCCTTTATGTGTTGTACCTTTAGAGATATAGGAGCCAGACATAAAGAATACAAAAACAAACTTTAAGCATATTTAGGCTAGTTATTCCTTTGGTATCTTGAACATTTTCTAATGACTAAATAACATGTCGAGAACAAGCTACACATTGATAAGGGGATGAAGTCGCCTATTTTGACCATACAAACACACTAAACTGTTGTTTATAATATATAAACATTAGAGAATACCGAAGGGGCAATAAAAAAGCAACAATCCAGAGAAATTGGCAACATAGGGTCCACAAGACGATGAAAAACAATATGTGTATTAGGCAAGCTCACAGAAACCTGTTAAAAGCATTCAATAAAATAGACAAGAGTTATCGTTCATTGACCAGATATATCATCGACTGTATTATTTGTGAGTGCACGAAATACGTTATTTTCTAAAAGGGAAATTCAAGGCATTTTGCATTACACTAAAAAATTAAAAGGAATGGTCAAATATAATTATTTTAGTATTGTTCTACATTAATGCTGATATATTGTACAGAATGAGATTGACTCTCGACTTGGAACAATGAAGAAGAGTCTTTAAAGGAAAGTAAATACGTGAGCATCATGTGCAATTATTCATCATTGCATTATTTTGTACTGGACAATTTAAAGTTCCCATGATATGGAACCCTATAGTAATCGTGTTGACCGACCGTCAACAGGTTCCTGTCGGGTTCTAGTCCAGAATTCGCTAAAACCATACAGGAAATTTATGCAGTCAGAAAATGAACCTTATTGATATTGTAGTCCTAATACTAATAATGATAATAATAATAATAATAGTTTATTTACATTCTATATCAAAAGTGGCAGTCAACAGTCGTTGTCACACCCTTCCTCATTTCTATGCAGTTGCTTTGCTTGTACTCATCCTGAATATAGCTGCAATTCTGCTCCCTGGACGTTAAGCAACACCAAGTAATCAATCAATATATCTATATCAAACTGTACTTTAAACAAACCCACATCAAACATCACAACCACTATCGTAATTATCCTGGCCTTCTGTACCTTTATCTATCTACAATTCTTCTAGACAAGAAAGTTAGTTTTATTTGTATAACTGTCCTTGATATATATAGAAATGTTTCTATGGTAACAATATTTGCTGTCCTTGACAGTAATCGCTTGGCCTTTTCAAAGCTTTACGTGAAACTAATCAAGAGTAATCATGAACTTTGACCCAGCTATAGCTTAGCGAACATTACAGAACCAATCAGACAACAGTAATTTGATAATTTCAGCTGATTTCATTCTTCCCCATGGAAATCACTTGACCAATTTATTAAATTAAAAGGTAGGAGAAATAATCAATGAATTATCGTTTATTAAAGTTTTCTCCCTTAGGGACTATGAGATATCAGACATGACCGAAAAAGGAATATCTTTTATGATCGGATGAGATGAACGAATTATTTCAGGGATGACCACAGAATAATCCACTATTACGTTGTATATAATGTTGATTTACCATCAGAAATATATAGGGAATAAGATTGTGTGATTGACAGACATCATGTCTGAAAACATTTAGTTGATGACGAAATTGCTAAAAATAGAAATATTGATATATATTTTTTAATATTTGAGCTTTCATGTATCTAATACATCCACCATTATATTTATTACGTCGAATTCCTTATAACTCGAAAATATATAATCATAAGATTGGGATGCTCTTTAACTGCAGAAAAATAACGAAATTAAATAGGAAACCTAAATGATTATTGAAGTGGATGTACCGGGCCAAGAAAATGAACAGTCATGGACTTGTTTAAGTGTATTTATTTTGCTTCTTTCTACGATTTTTCAATCGGATTTGTTGAACTGTTCCGACAGTGTGGTATGTTTTCCATTTTATGATCATGTAATAGTAAAAATGTTATTCTTATCCTTTAAAAATTTTTAAAAATCTGGCTTTTAATCTTAAGGATAAATTTATCAAACATCCTACTTTGTCGCTCTTAATGTGTTAAGCGGGACAAGTATATAATATATTTCAATATAAGTTCTCATCAGCATTCAATTTTCTCTACTATTAATACTATGCAAAATGTCATTTTCCAGAAGTACTAAGCTCGGAATCAGGATAATATGTCCGAGTGAAGACTTATGCATATGCGCGGATTGTTGTGTCAGTGATTTAGCACTACACAAATTCCACAAAACTTGTTGGTATATGGGAAAGAGAACATTATCTGAAGTACCCGAGATCGCCGTGGTTCTAAGTGGGGTTCGTGTTACTCGATCTTTAGTTTTATGTGTAATGTTTTGTAGATCGTTGTTTGTCCGTTTGTCCGGTTTTTTCTTTGATTTACGGCTTCTGATTACCCCTTTGGTATCTATAAACTCTTCTCGCTACGATATAGCTGAAAATTTGCTGTTTAACATCGCTCACTCAGAAGTACTTTAAAGTTTATATATAACTCCTCAGTACATACTAATCAAATTCTAGTTCATATTTCGTTCTGTTATAATATATGAAATAAACTTGGAAATCAAATGTAGCTTAAAAAAAACAAAACAACAACAAAAAATAAAAATAAAAATAAAATGAAATGTAATGTACCCTTAACTCTGTAAAACATCAAACCGTCCACGAAAAGTTTGAAAATACCAAAGGAGTAAATCAGCAGCCGTAAGTCGAATAAAGATGGACAACATGATGGCCAAAAGAAAAACGACAAACGTACAGACAACGATCTACAAAACACAACACAGAAAACTAAAGACTGAGTAACACAAATAAAAACGTACCCACGAAATGTTCAAATGTGTGAAATCACACTAAAGTTTTCATTTCTATCTTTTTATTTATAGTTATAAAATAAGAGAATACTGCCAAGACTTTTACCGGACTTATCTGTATATATGAGTAACACGGCAGGTATCTTATAAGAAGACTTATCTGTATATATGAGTAACACGGCAGGCGTCTTATAAGAAGACTTATCTGTATATATGAGTAACACGGCAGGTATCTTATAAGAAGACTTATCTGTATATATGAGCAACACGGCAGGTATTTTATAAGAAGACTTATCTGTATATATGAGTAACACGGCAGGCGTCTTATAAGAAGACTTGACTCTATATATGAGTAACACGCAGGCGTCTTATAAGAAGACTTATCTGTATATATGAGTAACACGGCAGGTATCTTATAAGAAGACTTATCTGTATATATGAGCAACACGGCAGGTATTTTATAAGAAGACTTATCTGTATATATGAGTAACACTGCAGGTATCTTATAAGAATACTTATCTGTATATATGAGTAAGACGACAGGTATCTTATAAGAAGACTTGACTGTATATATGAGTAACACGGCAGGCGTCTTATAAGAAGACTTATCTGTATATATGAGTAACACGGCAGGCGTCTTATAAGAAGACTTATCTGTATATATGAGTAACACGGCAGGTATCTTATAAGAAGACTTATCTGTATATATGAGCAACACGGCAGGTATTTTATAAGAAGACTTATCTGTATATATGAGTAACACGGCAGGTATCTTATAAGAATACTTATCTGTATATATGAGTAAGACGACAGGTATCTTATAAGAAGACTTGACTGTATATATGAGTAACACGGCAGGCGTCTTATAAGAAGACTTATCTGTATATATGAGTAACACGGCAGGTATCTTATAAGAATACTTATCTGTATTTATGAGTAACACGACAGGTGTCTTATAAGAAGACTTATCTGTATATATGAGTAAGACGACAGGTATCTTATAAGAAGACGTATCTGTATATATGAGTAACACGGCAGGCGTCTTATAAGAAGACTTATCTGTATATATGAGTAACACGGCAGGTGTCTTATAAGAAGACTTATCTGTATATATGAGTAACACGGCAGGTATTTTATTAGAAGACTTATCTGTGTATATGAGTAACACAACAGGTATCTTATAAGAAGACTTATCTGTATATATGAGTAACACGGCAGGTATTTTATAAGAAGACTTATCTGTATATATGATTAACACGAAAGGCGTCTTATAAGAAGACTTGACTGTATATATGAGTAACACTGCAGGCGTCTTATAAGAAGACTTATCTGTATATATGAGTAACACGGCAGGTATCTTATAAGAAGACTTATCTGTATATATGAGTAACACGGCAGGTGTCTTATAAGAAGACTTATCTGTATATATGAGTAACACGGCAGGCGTCTTATAAGAAGACGTATCTGTATATATGAGTAACACGGCAGGCGTCTTATAAGAAGACTTATCTGTATATATGAGTAACACGGCAGGCGTCTTATAAGAAGACTTATCTGTATATATGAGTAACACGACAGGTATCTTATAAGAAGACTTATCTGTATATATGAGTAACACGGCAGGTATCTTATAAGAAGACTTATCTGTATATATGAGTAACACGGCAGACGTCTTATAAGAAGACTTATCTGTATATATGAGTAACACGGCAGGTATCTTATAAGAAGACTTATCTGTATATATGAGTAACACGGCAGGCGTCTTATAAGAAGACTTATCTGTATATATGAGTAACACGACAGGTATCTTATAAGAAGACTTATCTGTATATATGAGTAACACGGCAGGCGTCTTATAAGAAGACTTATCTGTATATATGAGTAACGCGGCAGGCGTCTTATAAGAAGACTTATCTGTATATATGAGTAACACGGCAGGTATCTTATAAGAAGACTTATCTGTATATATGAGTAACACGGCAGGTATCTTATAAGAAGACTTATCTGTATATATGAGTAACACGGCAGGCGTCTTATAAGAAGACTTATCTGTATATATGAGTAACACGACAGGTATCTTATAAGAAGACTTATCTGTATATATGAGTAACACGGCAGGTATCTTATAAGAAGACTTATCTGTATATGTGAGTAACACGACAGGTATCTTATAAGAAGACTTATCTGTATATATGAGTAACACGGCAGGTATCTTATAAGAAGACTTATCTGTATATATGAGTAACACGGCAGGTATTTTATAAGAAGACTTATCTGTATATATGAGTAACACGGCAGGTATTTTATTAGAAGACTTATCTGTGTATATGAGTAACACGACAGGTATCTTATAAGAAGACTTATCTGTATATATGAGTAACACGGCAGGTATCTTATAAGAAGACTTATCTGTATATATGAGTAACACGGCAGGCGTCTTATAAGAAGACTTATCTGTATATATGAGTAACACGGCAGGTATTTTATAAGAAGACTTGACTGTATATATGAGTAACACGGCAGGCGTCTTATAAGAAGACTTATCTGTATATATGAGTAACACGGCAGGTGTCTTATAAGAAGACTTATCTGTATATATGAGTAACACGACAGGTATCTTATAAGAAGACTTATCTGTATATATGAGTAACACGGCAGGCTTCTTATAAGAAGACTTATCTGTATATATGAGTAACACGGCAGGCGTCTTATAAGAAGACTTATCTGTATATATGAGTAACACGGCAGGCGTCTTATAAGAAGACTTATCTGTATATATGAGTAACACGGCAGGTGTCTTATAAGAAGACTTATCTGTATATATGAGTAACACGACAGGTATCTTATAAGAAGACTTATCTGTATATATGAGTAACACGGCAGGCGTCTTATAAGAAGACTTATCTGTATATATGAGTAACACGGCAGGTATCTTATAAGAAGCCTTATCTGTATATATGAGTAACAAGGCAGGTGTCTTATAAGAAGACTTATCTGTATATATGAGTAACACGACAGGTGTCTTATAAGAAGACTTATCTGTATATATGAGTAACACGGCAGGTGTCTTATAAGAAGACTTATCTGTATATATGAGTAACACGGCAGGTATTTAATAAGAAGACTTATCTGTATATATGAGTAACACGGCAGGTATCTTATAAGAAGACTTATCTGTATATATGAGTAACACGGCAGGTGTCTTATAAGAAGACTTATCTGTATATATGAGTAACACGGCAGGCGTCTTATAAGAAGACTTATCTGTATATATGAATAACACGACAGGTATCTTATAAGAAGACTTATCTGTATATATGAGTAACACGGCAGGCGTCTTATAAGAAGACTTATCTGTATATATGAGTAACACGGCAGGTATCTTATAAGAAGACTTATCTGTATATATGAGTAACACGACAGGTATCTTATAAGAAGACTTATCTGTATATATGAGTAACACGGCAGGTGTGTTATAAGAAGACTTATCTGTATATATGAGTAACACGGCAGGTATTTAATAAGAAGACTTATCTGTATATATGAGTAACACGGCAGGTATCTTATAAGAAGACTTATCTGTATATATGAGTAACACGGCAGGCGTCTTATAAGAAGACTTATCTGTATATATGAGTAACACGGCAGGCGTCTTATAATAAGACTTATCTGTATATATGAGTAACACGGCAGGTATCTTATAAGAAGACTTATCTGTATATATGAGTAACACGGCAGGCGTCTTATAAGAAGACTTATCTGTATATATGAGTAACACGGCAGGTATCTTATAAGAAGACTTATCTGTATATATGAGTAACACGACAGGTATCTTATAAGAAGACTTATCTGTATATATGAGTAACACGGCAGGTGTCTTATAAGAAGACTTATCTGTATATATGAGTAACACGGCAGGTATTTAATAAGAAGACTTATCTGTATATATGAGTAACACGACAAGTGTCTTATAAGAAGACTTATTTGTATATATGAGTAACACGACAGGTATCTTATAAGAAGACTTATCTGTATATATGAGTAACACTGCAGGCGTCTTATAAGAAGACTTATCTGTATATATGAGTAACACGACAGGTGTCTTATAAGAATACTTATCTGTATATATGAGTAACACGACAGGCGTCTTATAAGAAGACTTATCTGTATATATGAGTAACACTGCAGGCGTCTTATAAGAAGACTTATCTGTATATATGAGTAACACGACAGGTGTCTTATAAGAATACTTATCTGTATATATGAGTAACACGACAGGTATCTTATAAGAAGACTTATCTGTATATATGAGTAACACGGCAGGTATCTTATAAGAAGACTTATCTGTATATATGAGTAACACGGCAGACGTCTTATTAGAAGACTTTTCTGTATATCTGAGTAACACGGCAGGCGTCTTATAAGAAGACTTATCTGTATATATGAGCAACACGGCAGGTATCTTATAAGAAGACTTATCTGTATATATGAGTAACACGACAGGTGTCTTATAAGAAGACTTATCTGTATATATGAGTAACACGGCAGGCGTCTTATAAGAAGACTTATCTGTATATATGAGTAACACGGCAGGCGTCTTATAAGAAGACTTATCTGTATATATGAGTAACACGGCAGGTATCTTATAAGAAGACTTATCTGTATATATGAGTAACACGGCAGGCGTCTTATAAGAAGACTTATCTGTATATATGAGTAACACGACAGGTATCTTATAAGAAGACTTATCTGTATATATGAGTAACACGGCAGGCGTCTTATAAGAAGACTTATCTGTATATATGAGTAACGCGGCAGGCGTCTTATAAGAAGACTTATCTGTATATATGAGTAACACGGCAGGTATCTTATAAGAAGACTTATCTGTATATATGAGTAACACGGCAGGTATCTTATAAGAAGACTTATCTGTATATATGAGTAACACGGCAGGCGTCTTATAAGAAGACTTATCTGTATATATGAGTAACACGACAGGTATCTTATAAGAAGACTTATCTGTATATATGAGTAACACGGCAGGTATCTTATAAGAAGACTTATCTGTATATGTGAGTAACACGACAGGTATCTTATAAGAAGACTTATCTGTATATATGAGTAACACGGCAGGTATCTTATAAGAAGACTTATCTGTATATATGAGTAACACGGCAGGTATTTTATAAGAAGACTTATCTGTATATATGAGTAACACGGCAGGTATTTTATTAGAAGACTTATCTGTGTATATGAGTAACACGACAGGTATCTTATAAGAAGACTTATCTGTATATATGAGTAACACGGCAGGTATCTTATAAGAAGACTTATCTGTATATATGAGTAACACGGCAGGCGTCTTATAAGAAGACTTATCTGTATATATGAGTAACACGGCAGGTATTTTATAAGAAGACTTGACTGTATATATGAGTAACACGGCAGGCGTCTTATAAGAAGACTTATCTGTATATATGAGTAACACGGCAGGTGTCTTATAAGAAGACTTATCTGTATATATGAGTAACACGACAGGTATCTTATAAGAAGACTTATCTGTATATATGAGTAACACGGCAGGCTTCTTATAAGAAGACTTATCTGTATATATGAGTAACACGGCAGGCGTCTTATAAGAAGACTTATCTGTATATATGAGTAACACGGCAGGCGTCTTATAAGAAGACTTATCTGTATATATGAGTAACACGGCAGGTGTCTTATAAGAAGACTTATCTGTATATATGAGTAACACGACAGGTATCTTATAATAAGACTTATCTGTATATATGAGTAACACGGCAGGCGTCTTATAAGAAGACTTATCTGTATATATGAGTAACACGGCAGGTATCTTATAAGAAGCCTTATCTGTATATATGAGTAACAAGGCAGGTGTCTTATAAGAAGACTTATCTGTATATATGAGTAACACGACAGGCGTCTTATAAGAAGACTTATCTGTATATATGAGTAACACGGCAGGTGTCTTATAAGAAGACTTATCTGTATATATGAGTAACACGGCAGGTATTTAATAAGAAGACTTATCTGTATATATGAGTAACACGGCAGGTATCTTATAAGAAGACTTATCTGTATATATGAGTAACACGGCAGGTGTCTTATAAGAAGACTTATCTGTATATATGAGTAACACGGCAGGCGTCTTATAAGAAGACTTATCTGTATATATGAATAACACGACAGGTATCTTATAAGAAGACTTATCTGTATATATGAGTAACACGGCAGGCGTCTTATAAGAAGACTTATCTGTATATATGAGTAAAACGGCAGGTATCTTATAAGAAGACTTATCTGTATATATGAGTAACACGACAGGTATCTTATAAGAAGACTTATCTGTATATATGAGTAACACGGCAGGTGTGTTATAAGAAGACTTATCTGTATATATGAGTAACACGGCAGGTATTTAATAAGAAGACTTATCTGTATATATGAGTAACACGGCAGGTATCTTATAAGAAGACTTATCTGTATATATGAGTAACACGGCAGGCGTCTTATAAGAAGACTTATCTGTATATATGAGTAACACGGCAGGCGTCTTATAATAAGACTTATCTGTATATATGAGTAACACGGCAGGTATCTTATAAGAAGACTTATCTGTATATATGAGTAACACGGCAGGCGTCTTATAAGAAGACTTATCTGTATATATGAGTAACACGGCAGGTATCTTATAAGAAGACTTATCTGTATATATGAGTAACACGACAGGTATCTTATAAGAAGACTTATCTGTATATATGAGTAACACTGCAGGTGTCTTATAAGAAGACTTATCTGTATATATGAGTAACACGGCAGGTATTTAATAAGAAGACTTATCTGTATATATGAGTAACACGACAAGTGTCTTATAAGAAGACTTATTTGTATATATGAGTAACACGACAGGTGTCTTATAAGAAGACTTATCTGTATATATGAGTAACACTGCAGGCGTCTTATAAGAAGACTTATCTGTATATATGAGTACCACGACAGGTGTCTTATAAGAATACTTATCTGTATATATGAGTAACACGACAGGCGTCTTATAAGAAGACTTATCTGTATATATGAGTAACACGGCAGGTATCTTATAAAAAGACTTATCTGTATATATGAGTAACACGGCAGGTATTTTATAAGAAGACTTATCTGTATATATGAGTAACACGGCAGGCGTCTTATAAGAAGACTTATCTGTATATATGAGTAACACGGCAGGCGTCTTATAAGAAGACTTATCTGTATATATGAGTAACACGGCAGGCGCCTTATAAGAAGACTTATCTGTATATATGAGTAACACAACAGGCGTCTTATAAGAAGACTTATCTGTATATATGAGCAACACGGCAGGTATCTTATAAGAAGACTTATCTGTATATATGAGTAACACGACAGGCGTCTTATAAGAAGACCTATCTGTATATATGAGTAACACGGCAGGCGTCTTATAAGAAGACTTATCTGTATATATGAGTAACACGGCAGGTATCTTATAAGAAGACTTATCTGTATATATGAGTAACACGGCAGGTGTCTTATAAGAAGACTTATCTGTATATATGAGTAACACGGCAGGTGTCTTATAAGAAGACTTATCTGTATATATGAGTAACACGGCAGGTGTCTTATAAGAAGACTTATCTGTATATATGAGTAACACGGCAGGCGTCTTATAAGAAGACTTATCTGTATATATGAGTAACACGACAGGCGTCTTATAAGAAGACTTATCTGTTTATATGAGTAACACGCAAGGCGTCTTATAAGAAGACTTATCTGTATATATGAGTAACACGCAAGGCGTCTTATAAGAAGACTTATCTGTATATATGAGTAACACGCAAGGCGTCTTATAAGAAGACTTATCTGTATATATGAGTAACACGGCAGGTGACTTATAAGAAGACTTATCTGTTTATATGAGTAACACGCAAGGCGTCTTATAAGAAGACTTATGTGTATATATGAGTAACACGGCAGGCGTCTTATAAGAAGACTTATCTGTATATATGAGTAACACGACAGGTGTCTTATAAGAAGACTTATCTGTATATATGAGTAACACGGCAGGTGTCTTATAAGAAGACTTATCTGTATATATGAGTAACACGGCAGGCGTCTTATAAGAAGACGTATCTGTATATATGAGTAACACGCCAGGCGTCTTATAAGAAGACTTATCTGTATATATGAGTAACACGGCAGGCGTCTTATAAGAAGACTTATCTGTATATATGAGTAACACGACAGGTATTTTATAAGAAGACTTATCTGTATATATGAGTAACACGACAGGTATCTTATAAGAAGACTTATCTGTATATATGAGCAACACGATAGGTATCTTATGAGAAGACTTATCTGTATATATGAGTAACACGGCAGGTGTCTTATTAGAAGACTTATCTGTATATATGAGTAACACGGCAGGCGTCTTATAAGAAGACGTATCTGTATATATGAGTAACACGGCAGGCGTCTTATAAGAAGACTTATCTGTATATATGAGTAACACGGCAGGCGTCTTATAAGAAGACTTATCTGTATATATGAGTAACACGACAGGTATCTTATAAGAAGACTTATCTGTATATATGAGTTATACGGCAGGTATCTTATAAGAAAACTTATCTGTATATATGAGTAACACGACAGGTATCTAATAAGAAGACTTATCTGTATATATGAGTAACACGGCAGGTATCTTATAAGAAGACTTATCTGTATATATGAGTAACACGACAGGTGTTTTATCAGAAGACTTATCTGTATATATGAGTAACACGGCAGGTATCTTATAAGAAGACTTATCTGTATATATGAGTAACACGGCAGGCGTCTTATTAGAAGACTTATCTGTATATATGAGTAACACGACAGGCGTCTTATAAGAAGACTTATCTGTATATATGAGCAACACGACAGGTATCTTATAAGAAGACTTATCTGTATATATGAGTAACACGGCAGGCGCCTTATAAGAAGACTTATCTGTATATATGAGTAACACGACAGGCGTCTTATAAGAAGACTTATCTGTATATATGAGTAACACGGCAGGCGTCTTATAAGAAGACTTATCTGTATATATGAGTAACACGGCAGGTGTCTTATAAGAAGACTTATCTGTATATATGAGTAACACGACAGGTATCTTATAAGAAGACTTATCTGTATATATGAGTAACACGGCAGGCGTCTTATAAGAAGACTTATCTGTATATATGAGTAACACGGCAGGTATCTTATAAGAAGCCTTATCTGTATATATGAGTAACAAGGCAGGTGTCTTATAAGAAGACTTATCTGTATATATGAGTAACACGACAGGTGTCTTATAAGAAGACTTATCTGTATATATGAGTAACACGGCAGGTGTCTTATAAGAAGACTTATCTGTATATATGAGTAACACGGCAGGTATTTAATAAGAAGACTTATCTGTATATATGAGTAACACGGCAGGTATCTTATAAGAAGACTTATCTGTATATATGAGTAACACGGCAGGTGTCTTATAAGAAGACTTATCTGTATATATGAGTAACACGGCAGGCGTCTTATAAGAAGACTTATCTGTATATATGAATAACACGACAGGTATCTTATAAGAAGACTTATCTGTATATATGAGTAACACGGCAGGCGTCTTATAAGAAGACTTATCTGTATATATGAGTAACACGGCAGGTATCTTATAAGAAGACTTATCTGTATATATGAGTAACACGACAGGTATCTTATAAGAAGACTTATCTGTATATATGAGTAACACGGCAGGTGTGTTATAAGAAGACTTATCTGTATATATGAGTAACACGGCAGGTATTTAATAAGAAGACTTATCTGTATATATGAGTAACACGGCAGGTATCTTATAAGAAGACTTATCTGTATATATGAGTAACACGGCAGGCGTCTTATAAGAAGACTTATCTGTATATATGAGTAACACGGCAGGCGTCTTATAATAAGACGTATCTGTATATATGAGTAACACGGCAGGTATCTTATAAGAAGACTTATCTGTATATATGAGTAACACGGCAGGCGTCTTATAAGAAGACTTATCTGTATATATGAGTAACACGGCAGGTATCTTATAAGAAGACTTATCTGTATATATGAGTAACACGACAGGTATCTTATAAGAAGACTTATCTGTATATATGAGTAACACGGCAGGTGTCTTATAAGAAGACTTATCTGTATATATGAGTAACACGGCAGGTATTTAATAAGAAGACTTATCTGTATATATGAGTAACACGACAAGTGTCTTATAAGAAGACTTATTTGTATATATGAGTAACACGACAGGTATCTTATAAGAAGACTTATCTGTATATATGAGTAACACTGCAGGCGTCTTATAAGAAGACTTATCTGTATATATGAGTAACACGACAGGTGTCTTATAAGAATACTTATCTGTATATATGAGTAACACGACAGGCGTCTTATAAGAAGACTTATCTGTATATATGAGTAACACTGCAGGCGTCTTATAAGAAGACTTATCTGTATATATGAGTAACACGACAGGTGTCTTATAAGAATACTTATCTGTATATATGAGTAACACGACAGGTATCTTATAAGAAGACTTATCTGTATATATGAGTAACACGGCAGGTATCTTATAAGAAGACTTATCTGTATATATGAGTAACACGGCAGACGTCTTATTAGAAGACTTTTCTGTATATCTGAGTAACACGGCAGGCGTCTTATAAGAAGACTTATCTGTATATATGAGCAACACGGCAGGTATCTTATAAGAAGACTTATCTGTATATATGAGTAACACGACAGGTGTCTTATAAGAAGACTTATCTGTATATATGAGTAACACGGCAGGCGTCTTATAAGAAGACTTATCTGTATATATGAGTAACACGGCAGGCGTCTTATAAGAAGACTTATCTGTATATATGAGTAACACGGCAGGTATCTTATAAGAAGACTTATCTGTATATATGAGTAACACGGCAGGCGTCTTATAAGAAGACTTATCTGTATATATGAGTAACACGACAGGTATCTTATAAGAAGACTTATCTGTATATATGAGTAACACGGCAGGCGTCTTATAAGAAGACTTATCTGTATATATGAGTAACGCGGCAGGCGTCTTATAAGAAGACTTATCTGTATATATGAGTAACACGGCAGGTATCTTATAAGAAGACTTATCTGTATATATGAGTAACACGGCAGGTATCTTATAAGAAGACTTATCTGTATATATGAGTAACACGGCAGGCGTCTTATAAGAAGACTTATCTGTATATATGAGTAACACGACAGGTATCTTATAAGAAGACTTATCTGTATATATGAGTAACACGGCAGGTATCTTATAAGAAGACTTATCTGTATATGTGAGTAACACGACAGGTATCTTATAAGAAGACTTATCTGTATATATGAGTAACACGGCAGGTATCTTATAAGAAGACTTATCTGTATATATGAGTAACACGGCAGGTATTTTATAAGAAGACTTATCTGTATATATGAGTAACACGGCAGGTATTTTATTAGAAGACTTATCTGTGTATATGAGTAACACGACAGGTATCTTATAAGAAGACTTATCTGTATATATGAGTAACACGGCAGGTATCTTATAAGAAGATTTATCTGTATATATGAGTAACACGGCAGGCGTCTTATAAGAAGACTTATCTGTATATATGAGTAACACGGCAGGTATTTTATAAGAAGACTTGACTGTATATATGAGTAACACGGCAGGCGTCTTATAAGAAGACTTATCTGTATATATGAGTAACACGGCAGGTGTCTTATAAGAAGACTTATCTGTATATATGAGTAACACGACAGGTATCTTATAAGAAGACTTATCTGTATATATGAGTAACACGGCAGGCTTCTTATAAGAAGACTTATCTGTATATATGAGTAACACGGCAGGCGTCTTATAAGAAGACTTATCTGTATATATGAGTAACACGGCAGGCGTCTTATAAGAAGACTTATCTGTATATATGAGTAACACGGCAGGTGTCTTATAAGAAGACTTATCTGTATATATGAGTAACACGACAGGTATCTTATAATAAGACTTATCTGTATATATGAGTAACACGGCAGGCGTCTTATAAGAAGACTTATCTGTATATATGAGTAACACGGCAGGTATCTTATAAGAAGCCTTATCTGTATATATGAGTAACAAGGCAGGTGTCTTATAAGAAGACTTATCTGTATATATGAGTAACACGACAGGTGTCTTATAAGAAGACTTATCTGTATATATGAGTAACACGGCAGGTGTCTTATAAGAAGACTTATCTGTATATATGAGTAACACGGCAGGTATTTAATAAGAAGACTTATCTGTATATATGAGTAACACGGCAGGTATCTTATAAGAAGACTTATCTGTATATATGAGTAACACGGCAGGTGTCTTATAAGAAGACTTATCTGTATATATGAGTAACACGGCAGGCGTCTTATAAGAAGACTTATCTGTATATATGAATAACACGACAGGTATCTTATAAGAAGACTTATCTGTATATATGAGTAACACGGCAGGCGTCTTATAAGAAGACTTATCTGTATATATGAGTAACACGGCAGGTATCTTATAAGAAGACTTATCTGTATATATGAGTAACACGACAGGTATCTTATAAGAAGACTTATCTGTATATATGAGTAACACGGCAGGTGTGTTATAAGAAGACTTATCTGTATATATGAGTAACACGGCAGGTATTTAATAAGAAGACTTATCTGTATATATGAGTAACACGGCAGGTATCTTATAAGAAGACTTATCTGTATATATGAGTAACACGGCAGGCGTCTTATAAGAAGACTTATCTGTATATATGAGTAACACGGCAGGCGTCTTATAATAAGACTTATCTGTATATATGAGTAACACGGCAGGTATCTTATAAGAAGACTTATCTGTATATATGAGTAACACGGCAGGCGTCTTATAAGAAGACTTATCTGTATATATGAGTAACACGGCAGGTATCTTATAAGAAGACTTATCTGTATATATGAGTAACACGACAGGTATCTTATAAGAAGACTTATCTGTATATATGAGTAACACGGCAGGTGTCTTATAAGAAGACTTATCTGTATATATGAGTAACACGGCAGGTATTTAATAAGAAGACTTATCTGTATATATGAGTAACACGACAAGTGTCTTATAAGAAGACTTATTTGTATATATGAGTAACACGACAGGTGTCTTATAAGAAGACTTATCTGTATATATGAGTAACACTGCAGGCGTCTTATAAGAAGACTTATCTGTATATATGAGTAACACGACAGGTGTCTTATAAGAATACTTATCTGTATATATGAGTAACACGACAGGCGTCTTATAAGAAGACTTATCTGTATATATGAGTAACACGGCAGGTATCTTATAAAAAGACTTATCTGTATATATGAGTAACACGGCAGGTATTTTATAAGAAGACTTATCTGTATATATGAGTAACACGGCAGGCGTCTTATAAGAAGACTTATCTGTATATATGAGTAACACGGCAGGCGTCTTATAAGAAGACTTATCTGTATATATGAGTAACACGGCAGGCGCCTTATAAGAAGACTTATCTGTATATATGAGTAACACAACAGGCGTCTTATAAGAAGACTTATCTGTATATATGAGCAACACGGCAGGTATCTTATAAGAAGACTTATCTGTATATATGAGTAACACGACAGGCGTCTTATAAGAAGACCTATCTGTATATATGAGTAACACGGCAGGCGTCTTATAAGAAGACTTATCTGTATATATGAGTAACACGGCAGGTATCTTATAAGAAGACTTATCTGTATATATGAGTAACACGGCAGGTGTCTTATAAGAAGACTTATCTGTATATATGAGTAACACGGCAGGTGTCTTATAAGAAGACTTATCTGTATATATGAGTAACACGGCAGGTGTCTTATAAGAAGACTTATCTGTATATATGAGTAACACGGCAGGCGTCTTATAAGAAGACTTATCTGTATATATGAGTAACACGACAGGCGTCTTATAAGAAGACTTATCTGTTTATATGAGTAACACGCAAGGCGTCTTATAAGAAGACTTATCTGTATATATGAGTAACACGCAAGGCGTCTTATAAGAAGACTTATCTGTATATATGAGTAACACGCAAGGCGTCTTATAAGAAGACTTATCTGTATATATGAGTAACACGGCAGGTGACTTATAAGAAGACTTATCTGTTTATATGAGTAACACGCAAGGCGTCTTATAAGAAGACTTATGTGTATATATGAGTAACACGGCAGGCGTCTTATAAGAAGACTTATCTGTATATATGAGTAACACGACAGGTGTCTTATAAGAAGACTTATCTGTATATATGAGTAACACGGCAGGTGTCTTATAAGAAGACTTATCTGTATATATGAGTAACACGGCAGGCGTCTTATAAGAAGACGTATCTGTATATATGAGTAACACGCCAGGCGTCTTATAAGAAGACTTATCTGTATATATGAGTAACACGGCAGGCGTCTTATAAGAAGACTTATCTGTATATATGAGTAACACGACAGGTATTTTATAAGAAGACTTATCTGTATATATGAGTAACACGACAGGTATCTTATAAGAAGACTTATCTGTATATATGAGCAACACGACAGGTATCTTATGAGAAGACTTATCTGTATATATGAGTAACACGGCAGGTGTCTTATAAGAAGACTTATCTGTATATATGAGTAACACGGCAGGCGTCTTATAAGAAGACGTATCTGTATATATGAGTAACACGGCAGGCGTCTTATAAGAAGACTTATCTGTATATATGAGTAACACGGCAGGCGTCTTATAAGAAGACTTATCTGTATATATGAGTAACACGACAGGTATCTTATAAGAAGACTTATCTGTATATATGAGTTATACGGCAGGTATCTTATAAGAAAACTTATCTGTATATATGAGTAACACGACAGATATCTAATAAGAAGACTTATCTGTATATATGAGTAACACGGCAGGTATCTTATAAGAAGACTTATCTGTATATATGAGTAACACGACAGGTGTTTTATCAGAAGACTTATCTGTATATATGAGTAACACGGCAGGTATCTTATAAGAAGACTTATCTGTATATATGAGTAACACGGCAGGCGTCTTATTAGAAGACTTATCTGTATATATGAGTAACACGACAGGCGTCTTATAAGAAGACTTATCTGTATATATGAGCAACACGGCAGGCGTCTTATAAGAAGACTTATCTGTATATATGAGCAACACGACAGGTATCTTATAAGAAGACTTATCTGTATATATGAGTAACACGGCAGGCGCCTTATAAGAAGACTTATCTGTATATATGAGTAACACGACAGGCGTCTTATAAGAAGACTTATCTGTATATATGAGCAACACGACAGGTATCTTATAAGAAGACTTATCTGTATATATGAGTAACACGACAGGCGTCTTATAAGAAGACTTATCTGTATATATGAGCAACACGACAGGTATCTTATAAAAAAACTTATCTGTATATATGAGTAACACGACAGGCGTCTTATAAGAAGACTTATCTGTATATATGAGTAACACGACAGATATCTTATAAGAAGACTTATCTATATATATGAGTAACACGGCAGGTATTTTATAAGAAGACTTATCTGTATATATGAGCAACACGACATGTATCTTATAAGAAGACTTATCTGTATATATGAGTAACACGACAGGTATCTTATAAGAAGACTTGACTGTATATATGAGTAACACGGCAGGCGTCTTATAAGAAGACTTATCTGTATATATGAGTAACACGGCAGGTATCTTATAAGAAGACTTATCGGTATATATGAGTAACACGGCAGGCGTCTTATAAGAAGACTTATCTGTATATATGAGTAACACGGCAGGCGTCTTATAAGAAGACTTATCTGTATATATGAGTAACACGGCAGGTATCTTATAAGAAGACTTATCTGTATATATGAGTAACACGACAGGTATCTTATAAGAAGACCTATCTGTATATATGAGTAACACGGCAGGCGTCTTATAAGAAGACTTATCTGTATATATGAGTAACACGGCAGGTATCTTATAAGAATACTTATCTGTATATATGAGTAACACGACAGGCGTCTTATAAGAAGACTTATCTGTATATATGAGCAACACGACAGGTATCTTATAAGAAGACTTATCTGTATATATGAGTAACACGGCAGGCGCCTTATAAGAAGACTTATCTGTATATATGAGTAACACGACAGGCGTCTTATAAGAAGACTTATCTGTATATATGAGTAACACGGCAGGCGTCTTATTAGAAGACTTATCTGTATATATGAGTAACACGACAGGCGTCTTATAAGAAGACTTATCTGTATATATGAGCAACACGACAGGTATCTTATAAGAAGACTTATCTGTATATATGAGTAACACGGCAGGCGCCTTATAAGAAGACTTATCTGTATATATGAGTAACACGACAGGCGTCTTATAAGAAGACTTATCTGTATATATGAGTAACACGGCAGGCGTCTTATAAGAAGACTTATCTGTATATATGAGTAACACGGCAGGTGTCTTATAAGAAGACTTATCTGTATATATGAGTAACACGACAGGTATCTTATAAGAAGACTTATCTGTATATATGAGTAACACGGCAGGCGTCTTATAAGAAGACTTATCTGTATATATGAGTAACACGGCAGGTATCTTATAAGAAGCCTTATCTGTATATATGAGTAACAAGGCAGGTGTCTTATAAGAAGACTTATCTGTATATATGAGTAACACGACAGGTGTCTTATAAGAAGACTTATCTGTATATATGAGTAACACGGCAGGTGTCTTATAAGAAGACTTATCTGTATATATGAGTAACACGGCAGGTATTTAATAAGAAGACTTATCTGTATATATGAGTAACACGGCAGGTATCTTATAAGAAGACTTATCTGTATATATGAGTAACACGGCAGGTGTCTTATAAGAAGACTTATCTGTATATATGAGTAACACGGCAGGCGTCTTATAAGAAGACTTATCTGTATATATGAATAACACGACAGGTATCTTATAAGAAGACTTATCTGTATATATGAGTAACACGGCAGGCGTCTTATAAGAAGACTTATCTGTATATATGAGTAACACGGCAGGTATCTTATAAGAAGACTTATCTGTATATATGAGTAACACGACAGGTATCTTATAAGAAGACTTATCTGTATATATGAGTAACACGGCAGGTGTGTTATAAGAAGACTTATCTGTATATATGAGTAACACGGCAGGTATTTAATAAGAAGACTTATCTGTATATATGAGTAACACGGCAGGTATCTTATAAGAAGACTTATCTGTATATATGAGTAACACGGCAGGCGTCTTATAAGAAGACTTATCTGTATATATGAGTAACACGGCAGGCGTCTTATAATAAGACGTATCTGTATATATGAGTAACACGGCAGGTATCTTATAAGAAGACTTATCTGTATATATGAGTAACACGGCAGGCGTCTTATAAGAAGACTTATCTGTATATATGAGTAACACGGCAGGTATCTTATAAGAAGACTTATCTGTATATATGAGTAACACGACAGGTATCTTATAAGAAGACTTATCTGTATATATGAGTAACACGGCAGGTGTCTTATAAGAAGACTTATCTGTATATATGAGTAACACGGCAGGTATTTAATAAGAAGACTTATCTGTATATATGAGTAACACGACAAGTGTCTTATAAGAAGACTTATTTGTATATATGAGTAACACGACAGGTATCTTATAAGAAGACTTATCTGTATATATGAGTAACACTGCAGGCGTCTTATAAGAAGACTTATCTGTATATATGAGTAACACGACAGGTGTCTTATAAGAATACTTATCTGTATATATGAGTAACACGACAGGCGTCTTATAAGAAGACTTATCTGTATATATGAGTAACACTGCAGGCGTCTTATAAGAAGACTTATCTGTATATATGAGTAACACGACAGGTGTCTTATAAGAATACTTATCTGTATATATGAGTAACACGACAGGTATCTTATAAGAAGACTTATCTGTATATATGAGTAACACGGCAGGTATCTTATAAGAAGACTTATCTGTATATATGAGTAACACGGCAGACGTCTTATTAGAAGACTTTTCTGTATATCTGAGTAACACGGCAGGCGTCTTATAAGAAGACTTATCTGTATATATGAGCAACACGGCAGGTATCTTATAAGAAGACTTATCTGTATATATGAGTAACACGACAGGTGTCTTATAAGAAGACTTATCTGTATATATGAGTAACACGGCAGGCGTCTTATAAGAAGACTTATCTGTATATATGAGTAACACGGCAGGCGTCTTATAAGAAGACTTATCTGTATATATGAGTAACACGGCAGGTATCTTATAAGAAGACTTATCTGTATATATGAGTAACACGGCAGGCGTCTTATAAGAAGACTTATCTGTATATATGAGTAACACGACAGGTATCTTATAAGAAGACTTATCTGTATATATGAGTAACACGGCAGGCGTCTTATAAGAAGACTTATCTGTATATATGAGTAACGCGGCAGGCGTCTTATAAGAAGACTTATCTGTATATATGAGTAACACGGCAGGTATCTTATAAGAAGACTTATCTGTATATATGAGTAACACGGCAGGTATCTTATAAGAAGACTTATCTGTATATATGAGTAACACGGCAGGCGTCTTATAAGAAGACTTATCTGTATATATGAGTAACACGACAGGTATCTTATAAGAAGACTTATCTGTATATATGAGTAACACGGCAGGTATCTTATAAGAAGACTTATCTGTATATGTGAGTAACACGACAGGTATCTTATAAGAAGACTTATCTGTATATATGAGTAACACGGCAGGTATCTTATAAGAAGACTTATCTGTATATATGAGTAACACGGCAGGTATTTTATAAGAAGACTTATCTGTATATATGAGTAACACGGCAGGTATTTTATTAGAAGACTTATCTGTGTATATGAGTAACACGACAGGTATCTTATAAGAAGACTTATCTGTATATATGAGTAACACGGCAGGTATCTTATAAGAAGATTTATCTGTATATATGAGTAACACGGCAGGCGTCTTATAAGAAGACTTATCTGTATATATGAGTAACACGGCAGGTATTTTATAAGAAGACTTGACTGTATATATGAGTAACACGGCAGGCGTCTTATAAGAAGACTTATCTGTATATATGAGTAACACGGCAGGTGTCTTATAAGAAGACTTATCTGTATATATGAGTAACACGACAGGTATCTTATAAGAAGACTTATCTGTATATATGAGTAACACGGCAGGCTTCTTATAAGAAGACTTATCTGTATATATGAGTAACACGGCAGGCGTCTTATAAGAAGACTTATCTGTATATATGAGTAACACGGCAGGCGTCTTATAAGAAGACTTATCTGTATATATGAGTAACACGGCAGGTGTCTTATAAGAAGACTTATCTGTATATATGAGTAACACGACAGGTATCTTATAAAAAGACTTATCTGTATATATGAGTAACACGGCAGGCGTCTTATAAGAAGACTTATCTGTATATATGAGTAACACGGCAGGTATCTTATAAGAAGCCTTATCTGTATATATGAGTAACAAGGCAGGTGTCTTATAAGAAGACTTATCTGTATATATGAGTAACACGACAGGTGTCTTATAAGAAGACTTATCTGTATATATGAGTAACACGGCAGGTGTCTTATAAGAAGACTTATCTGTATATATGAGTAACACGGCAGGTATTTAATAAGAAGACTTATCTGTATATATGAGTAACACGGCAGGTATCTTATAAGAAGACTTATCTGTATATATGAGTAACACGGCAGGTGTCTTATAAGAAGACTTATCTGTATATATGAGTAACACGGCAGGCGTCTTATAAGAAGACTTATCTGTATATATGAATAACACGACAGGTATCTTATAAGAAGACTTATCTGTATATATGAGTAACACGGCAGGCGTCTTATAAGAAGACTTATCTGTATATATGAGTAACACGGCAGGTATCTTATAAGAAGACTTATCTGTATATATGAGTAACACGACAGGTATCTTATAAGAAGACTTATCTGTATATATGAGTAACACGGCAGGTGTGTTATAAGAAGACTTATCTGTATATATGAGTAACACGGCAGGTATTTAATAAGAAGACTTATCTGTATATATGAGTAACACGGCAGGTATCTTATAAGAAGACTTATCTGTATATATGAGTAACACGGCAGGCGTCTTATAAGAAGACTTATCTGTATATATGAGTAACACGGCAGGCGTCTTATAATAAGACTTATCTGTATATATGAGTAACACGGCAGGTATCTTATAAGAAGACTTATCTGTATATATGAGTAACACGGCAGGCGTCTTATAAGAAGACTTATCTGTATATATGAGTAACACGGCAGGTATCTTATAAGAAGACTTATCTGTATATATGAGTAACACGACAGGTATCTTATAAGAAGACTTATCTGTATATATGAGTAACACGGCAGGTGTCTTATAAGAAGACTTATCTGTATATATGAGTAACACGGCAGGTATTTAATAAGAAGACTTATCTGTATATATGAGTAACACGACAAGTGTCTTATAAGAAGACTTATTTGTATATATGAGTAACACGACAGGTGTCTTATAAGAAGACTTATCTGTATATATGAGTAACACTGCAGGCGTCTTATAAGAAGACTTATCTGTATATATGAGTAACACGACAGGTGTCTTATAAGAATACTTATCTGTATATATGAGTAACACGACAGGCGTCTTATAAGAAGACTTATCTGTATATATGAGTAACACGGCAGGTATCTTATAAAAAGACTTATCTGTATATATGAGTAACACGGCAGGTATTTTATAAGAAGACTTATCTGTATATATGAGTAACACGGCAGGCGTCTTATAAGAAGACTTATCTGTATATATGAGTAACACGGCAGGCGTCTTATAAGAAGACTTATCTGTATATATGAGTAACACGGCAGGCGCCTTATAAGAAGACTTATCTGTATATATGAGTAACACAACAGGCGTCTTATAAGAAGACTTATCTGTATATATGAGCAACACGGCAGGTATCTTATAAGAAGACTTATCTGTATATATGAGTAACACGACAGGCGTCTTATAAGAAGACCTATCTGTATATATGAGTAACACGGCAGGCGTCTTATAAGAAGACTTATCTGTATATATGAGTAACACGGCAGGTATCTTATAAGAAGACTTATCTGTATATATGAGTAACACGGCAGGTGTCTTATAAGAAGACTTATCTGTATATATGAGTAACACGGCAGGTGTCTTATAAGAAGACTTATCTGTATATATGAGTAACACGGCAGGTGTCTTATAAGAAGACTTATCTGTATATATGAGTAACACGGCAGGCGTCTTATAAGAAGACTTATCTGTATATATGAGTAACACGACAGGCGTCTTATAAGAAGACTTATCTGTTTATATGAGTAACACGCAAGGCGTCTTATAAGAAGACTTATCTGTATATATGAGTAACACGCAAGGCGTCTTATAAGAAGACTTATCTGTATATATGAGTAACACGCAAGGCGTCTTATAAGAAGACTTATCTGTATATATGAGTAACACGGCAGGTGACTTATAAGAAGACTTATCTGTTTATATGAGTAACACGCAAGGCGTCTTATAAGAAGACTTATGTGTATATATGAGTAACACGGCAGGCGTCTTATAAGAAGACTTATCTGTATATATGAGTAACACGACAGGTGTCTTATAAGAAGACTTATCTGTATATATGAGTAACACGGCAGGTGTCTTATAAGAAGACTTATCTGTATATATGAGTAACACGGCAGGCGTCTTATAAGAAGACGTATCTGTATATATGAGTAACACGCCAGGCGTCTTATAAGAAGACTTATCTGTATATATGAGTAACACGGCAGGCGTCTTATAAGAAGACTTATCTGTATATATGAGTAACACGACAGGTATTTTATAAGAAGACTTATCTCTATATATGAGTAACACGACAGGTATCTTATAAGAAGACTTATCTGTATATATGAGCAACACGACAGGTATCTTATGAGAAGACTTATCTGTATATATGAGTAACACGGCAGGTGTCTTATAAGAAGACTTATCTGTATATATGAGTAACACGGCAGGCGTCTTATAAGAAGACGTATCTGTATATATGAGTAACACGGCAGGCGTCTTATAAGAAGACTTATCTGTATATATGAGTAACACGGCAGGCGTCTTATAAGAAGACTTATCTGTATATATGAGTAACACGACAGGTATCTTATAAGAAGACTTATCTGTATATATGAGTTATACGGCAGGTATCTTATAAGAAAACTTATCTGTATATATGAGTAACACGACAGATATCTAATAAGAAGACTTATCTGTATATATGAGTAACACGGCAGGTATCTTATAAGAAGACTTATCTGTATATATGAGTAACACGACAGGTGTTTTATCAGAAGACTTATCTGTATATATGAGTAACACGGCAGGTATCTTATAAGAAGACTTATCTGTATATATGAGTAACACGGCAGGCGTCTTATTAGAAGACTTATCTGTATATATGAGTAACACGACAGGCGTCTTATAAGAAGACTTATCTGTATATATGAGCAACACGGCAGGCGTCTTATAAGAAGACTTATCTGTATATATGAGCAACACGACAGGTATCTTATAAGAAGACTTATCTGTATATATGAGTAACACGGCAGGCGCCTTATAAGAAGACTTATCTGTATATATGAGTAACACGACAGGCGTCTTATAAGAAGACTTATCTGTATATATGAGCAACACGACAGGTATCTTATAAGAAGACTTATCTGTATATATGAGTAACACGACAGGCGTCTTATAAGAAGACTTATCTGTATATATGAGCAACACGACAGGTATCTTATAAAAAAACTTATCTGTATATATGAGTAACACGACAGGCGTCTTATAAGAAGACTTATCTGTATATATGAGTAACACGACAGATATCTTATAAGAAGACTTATCTATATATATGAGTAACACGGCAGGTATTTTATAAGAAGACTTATCTGTATATATGAGCAACACGACATGTATCTTATAAGAAGACTTATCTGTATATATGAGTAACACGACAGGTATCTTATAAGAAGACTTGACTGTATATATGAGTAACACGGCAGGCGTCTTATAAGAAGACTTATCTGTATATATGAGTAACACGGCAGGTATCTTATAAGAAGACTTATCGGTATATATGAGTAACACGGCAGGCGTCTTATAAGAAGACTTATCTGTATATATGAGTAACACGGCAGGCGTCTTATAAGAAGACTTATCTGTATATATGAGTAACACGGCAGGTATCTTATAAGAAGACTTATCTGTATATATGAGTAACACGACAGGTATCTTATAAGAAGACCTATCTGTATATATGAGTAACACGGCAGGCGTCTTATAAGAAGACTTATCTGTATATATGAGTAACACGGCAGGTATCTTATAAGAATACTTATCTGTATATATGAGTAACACGACAGGCGTCTTATAAGAAGACTTATCTGTATATATGAGTAACACGGCAGGCGTCTTATAAAAAGACTTATCTGTATATATGAGTAACACGGCAGGTATCTTATAAGAAGACTTATCTGTATATATGAGTAACACGGCAGGCTTCTTATAAGAAGACTTATCTGTATATATGAGTAACACGGCAGGTGTCTTATAAGAAGACTTATCTGTATATATGAGTAACACGGCAGGTATCTTATAAGAAGACTTATCTGTATATATGAGTAACACGGCAGGTATCTTATAAGAAGACTTATCTGTATATATGAGTAACACGGCAGGCGTCTTATAAGAAGACTTATCTGTATATATGAGTAACACGGCAGGCGTCTTATAAGAAGACTTATCTGTATATATGAGTAACACGGCAGGTATCTTATAAGAAGACTTATCTGTATATATGAGTAACACGGCAGGTATCTTATAAGAAGACTTATCTGTATATATGAGCAACACGGCAGGTGTCTTATAAGAAGACTTATCTGTATATATGAGTAACACGGCAGGTATCTTATAAGAAGACTTATCTGTATATATGAGTAACACGGCAGGTGTCTTATAAGAAGACTTATCTGTATATATGAGTAACACGGCAGGTATCTTATAAGAAGACTTATCTGTATATATGAGTAACACGCAAGGCGTCTTATAAGAAGACTTATCTGTATATATGAGTAACACGGCAGGTATCTTATAAGAAGACTTATCTGTATATATGAGTAACACGGCAGGCGTCTTATAAGAAGACTTATCTGTATATATGAGTAACACGACAGGTGTCTTATAAGAAGACTTATCTGTATATATGAGTAACACGGCAGGTATTTTATAAGAAGACTTATCTGTATATATGAGTAACACGGCAGGTATTTATAAGAAGACTTATCTGTATATATGAGTAACACGGCAGGTATTTAATAAGAAGACTTATCTGTATATATGAGTAACACGGCAGGCGTCTTATAAGAAGACTTATCTGTATATATGAGTAACACGGCAGGCGTCTTATAAGAAGACTTATCTGTATATATGAGTAACACGACAGGCGTCTTATAAGAAGACGTATCTGTATATATGAGTAACACGGCAGGCGTCTTATTAGAAGACTTATCTGTATATATGAGTAACACGGCAGGTATCTTATAAGAAGACTTATCTGTATATATGAGTAACACGACAGGTGTCTTATAAGAATACTTATCTGTATATATGAGTAACACGGCAGGTATCTTATAAGAAGACTTATCTGTATATATGAGTAACACGGCAGGCGTCTTATAAGAAGACATATCTGTATATATGAGTAACACTGCAGGCGTCTTATAAGAATACTTATCTGTATATATGAGTAACACGGCAGGCGTCTTATAAGAAGACTTATCTGTATATATGAGTAACACGGCAGGTATCTTATAAGAAGACTTATCTGTATATATGAGTAACACGACAGGCGTCTTATAAGAAGACTTATCTGTATATATGAGTAACACCGCAGGCGTCTTAAAAGAAGACTTATCTGTATATATGAGTAACACGGCAGGTATCTTATAAGAAGACTTATCTGTATATATGAGTAACACGACAGGCGTCTTATAAGAAGACTTATCTGTATATATGAGTAACACGGCAGGTATCTTATAAAAAGACTTATCTGTATATATGAGTAACACGGCAGGTATTTTATAAGAAGACTTATCTGTATATATGAGTAACACGGCAGGCGTCTTATAAGAAGACTTATCTGTATATATGAGTAACACGGCAGGTGTCTTATAAGAAGACTTATCTGTATATATAAGTAACACGGCAGGCGCCTTATAAGAAGACTTATCTGTATATATGAGTAACACAACAGGCGTCTTATAAGAAGACTTATCTGTATATATGAGCAACACGGCAGGTATCTTATAAGAAGACTTATCTGTATATATGAGTAACACGACAGGCGTCTTATAAGAAGACTTATCTGTATATATGAGTAACACGGCAGGCGTCTTATAAGAAGACTTATCTGTATATATGAGTAACACGGCAGGTATCTTATAAGAAGACTTATCTGTATATATGAGTAACACGGCAGGTGTCTTTTAAGAAGACTTATCTGTATATATGAGTAACACGGCAGGTGTCTTATAAGAAGACTTATCTGTATATATGAGTAACACGGCAGGTGTCTTATAAGAAGACTTATCTGTATATATGAGTAACACGGCAGGCTTCTTATAAGAAGACTTATCTGTTTATATGAGTAACACGCAAGGCGTCTTATAAGAAGACTTATCTGTATATATGAGTAACACGCAAGGCGTCTTATAAGAAGACTTATCTGTATATATGAGTAACACGCAAGGCGTCTTATAAGAAGACTTATCTGTATATATGAGTAACACGGCAGGTGACTTATAAGAAGACTTATCTGTTTATATGAGTAACACGCAAGGCGTCTTATAAGAAGACTTATGTGTATATATGAGTAACACGGCAGGCGTCTAATAAGAAGACTTATCTGTATATATGAGTAACACGACAGGTGTCTTATAAGAAGACTTATCTGTATATATGAGTAACACGGCAGGTGTCTTATAAGAAGACTTATCTGTATATATGAGTAACACGGCAGGCGTCTTATAAGAAGACGTATCTGTATATATGAGTAACACCCCAGGCGTCTTATAAGAAGACTTATCTGTATATATGAGTAACACGGCAGGCGTCTTATAAGAAGACTTATCTGTATATATGAGTAACACGACAGGTATTTTATAAGAAGACTTATCTGTATATATGAGTAACACGGCAGGTATCTTATAAGAAGACTTATCTGTATATATGAGTAACACGGCAGGTGTCTTATAAGAAGACTTATCTGTATATATGAGTAACACGGCAGACGTCTTATAAGAAGACGTATCTGTATATATGAGTAACACGGCAGGCGTCTTATAAGAAGACTTATCTGTATATATGAGTAACACGGCAGGCGTCTTATAAGAAGACTTATCTGTATATATGAGTAACACGGCAGGTATCTTATAAGAAAACTTATCTGTATATATGAGTAACACGACAGGTATCTAATAAGAAGACTTATCTGTATATATGAGTAACACGGCAGGTATCTTATAAGAAGACTTATCTGTATATATGAGTAACACGACAGGTGTCTTATAAGAAGACTTATCTGTATATATGAGTAACACGGCAGGTATCTTATAAGAAGACTTATCTGTATATATGAGTAACACGGCAGGCGTCTTATTAGAAGACTTATCTGTATATATGAGTAACACGACAGGTGTCTTATAAGAAGGCTTATCTGTATATATGAGTAACACGGCAGGTGTCTTATAAGAAGACTTATCTGTATATATGAGTAACACGACAGGCGTCTTATAAGAAGACTTATCTGTATATATGAGTAACACGACAGGTATCTTATAAGAAGACTTATCTGTATATATGAGCAACACGACAGGTATCTTATAAGAAGACTTATCTGTATATATGAGTAGCACGGTAGGCGTCTTATAAGAAGACTTATCTGTATATATGAGTAACACGGCAGGCATCTTATAAGAAGACTTATCTGTATATATGAGTAACACGACAGGTATCTTATAAGAAGACTTATCCGTATATATGAGTAACACGGCAGGCGTCTTATAAGAAGACTTATCTGTATATATGAGTAACACGGCAGGCGTCTTATAAGAAGACTTATCTGTATATATGAGTAACACGGCAGCCGTCTTATAAGAAGACTTATCTGTATATATATGAATAACACGGCAGGCGTCTTATAAGAAGACTTATCTGTATATATATGAGTAACACGACAGGTGTCTTATAAGAAGACTTATCTGTATATATGAGTAACACGGAAGGCGTCTTATAAGAAGACTTATCTGTATATATGAGTAACACGGCAGGCGTCTTATAAGAAGACTTATCTGTATATATGAGTAACACGGCAGGTATCTTATAAGAAGACTTATCTGTATATATGAGTAACACGACAGGTGTCTTATAAGAAGACTTATCTGTATATATGAGTAACACGGCAGGTGTCTTATAAGAAGACTTATCTGTATATATGAGTAACACGGCAGGCGTCTTATAAGAAGACTTATCTGTATATATGAGTAACACGGCAGGCGTCTTATAAGAAGACTTATCCGTATATATGAGTAACACAACAGGCGTCTTATAAGAAGACTTATCTGTATATATGAGTAACACGGAAGGCATCTTATAAGAAGACTTGACTGTATATATGAGTAACACGGCAGGTGTCTTATAAGAAGACTTATCTGTATATATGGGTAACACGGCAGGTGTCTTATAAGAAGACTTATCTGTATATATGAGTAACACGGCAGGTATCTTATAAGAAGACTTATCTGTATATATGAGTAACACGACAGGTATCTTATAAGAAGACTTATCTGTATATATGAGTAACACGGCAGGCGTCTTATAAGAAGACTTGACTCTATATATGAGTAACACGGCAGGCGTCTTATAAAAAGACTTATCTGTATATATGAGTAACACGGCAGGTATCTTATAAGAAGACTTATCGGTATATATGAGTAACACAGCAGGCGTCTTATAAGAAGACTTATCTGTATATATGAGTAACACGGCAGGCGTCTTATAAGAAGACTTATCTGTATATATGAGTAACACGGCAGGTATCTTATAAGAAGACTTATCTGTATATATGAGTAACACGACAGGTATCTTATAAGAAGACCTATCTGTATATATGAGTAACACGACAGGCGTCTTATAAGAAGACTTATCTGTATATATGAGTAACACGGCAGGCGTCTTATAAAAAGACTTATCTGTATATATGAGTAACACGGCAGGTATCTTATAAGAAGACTTATCTGTATATATGAGTAACACGGCAGGCGTCTTATAAGAAGACTTATCTGTATATATGAGTAACACGGCAGGTGTCTTATAAGAAGACTTATCTGTATATATAAGTAACACGGCAGGCGCCTTATAAGAAGACTTATCTGTATATATGAGTAACACAACAGGCGTCTTATAAGAAGACTTATCTGTATATATGAGCAACACGGCAGGTATCTTATAAGAAGACTTATCTGTATATATGAGTAACACGACAGGTATCTTATAAGAAGACTTATCTGTATATATGAGTAACACGGCAGGCGTCTTATAAGAAGACTTATCTGTATATATGAGTAACACGGCAGGTATCTTATAAGAAGACTTATCTGTATATATGAGTAACACGGCAGGTGTCTTTTAAGAAGACTTATCTGTATATATGAGTAACACGGCAGGTGTCTTATAAGAAGACTTATCTGTATATATGAGTAACACGGCAGGTGTCTTATAAGAAGACTTATCTGTATATATGAGTAACACGGCAGGCGTCTTATAAGAAGACTTATCTGTTTATATGAGTAACACGGCAGGCGTCTTATAAGAAGACTTATCTGTATATATGAGTAACACGCAAGGCGTCTTATAAGAAGACTTATCTGTATATATGAGTAACACGCAAGGCGTCTTATAAGAAGACTTATCTGTATATATGAGTAACACGGCAGGTGACTTATAAGAAGACTTATCTGTTTATATGAGTAACACGCAAGGCGTCTTATAAGAAGACTTATGTGTATATATGAGTAACACGCAGGCGTCTTATAAGAAGACTTATCTGTATATATGAGTAACACGACAGGTGTCTTATAAGAAGACTTATCTGTATATATGAGTAACACGGCAGGTGTCTTATAAGAAGACTTATCTGTATATATGAGTAACACGGCAGGCGTCTTATAAGAAGACGTATCTGTATATATGAGTAACACGCCAGGCGTCTTATAAGAAGACTTATCTGTATATATGAGTAACACGGCAGGCGTCTTATAAGAAGACTTATCTGTATATATGAGTAACACGACAGGTATTTTATAAGAAGACTTATCTGTATATATGAGTAACACGGCAGGTATCTTATAAGAAGACTTATCTGTATATATGAGCAACACGACAGGTATCTTATAAGAAGACTTATCTGTATATATGAGTAACACGGCAGGTGTCTTATAAGAAGACTTATCTGTATATATGAGTAACACGGCAGACGTCTTATAAGAAGACGTATCTGTATATATGAGTAACACGGCAGGCGTCTTATAAGAAGACTTATCTGTATATATGAGTAACACGGCAGGCGTCTTATAAGAAGACTTATCTGTATATATGAGTAACACGGCAGGTATCTTATAAGAAAACTTATCTGTATATATGAGTAACACGACAGGTATCTAATAAGAAGACTTATCTGTATATATGAGTAACACGGCAGGTATCTTATAAGAAGACTTATCTGTATATATGAGTAACACGACAGGTGTCTTATAAGAAGACTTATCTGTATATATGAGTAACACGGCAGGTATCTTATAAGAAGACTTATCTGTATATATGAGTAACACGGCAGGCGTCTTATTAGAAGACTTATCTGTATATATGAGTAACACGACAGGTGTCTTATAAGAAGGCTTATCTGTATATATGAGTAACACGGCAGGTGTCTTATAAGAAGACTTATCTGTATATATGAGTAACACGACAGGCGTCTTATAAGAAGACTTATCTGTATATATGAGTAACACGACAGGTATCTTATAAGAAGACTTATCTGTATATATGAGCAACACGACAGGTATCTTATAAGAAGACTTATCTGTATATATGAGTAGCACGGCAGGCGTCTTATAAGAAGACTTATCTGTATATATGAGTAACACGGCAGGCATCTTATAAGAAGACTTATCTGTATATATGAGTAACACGACAGGTATCTTATAAGAAGACTTATCCGTATATATGAGTAACACGGCAGGCGTCTTATAAGAAGACTTATCTGTATATATGAGTAACACGGCAGGCGTCTTATAAGAAGACTTATCTGTATATATGAGTAACACGGCAGCCGTCTTATAAGAAGACTTATCTGTATATATATGAATAACACGGCAGGCGTCTTATAAGAAGACTTATCTGTATATATATGAGTAACACGACAGGTGTCTTATAAGAAGACTTATCTGTATATATGAGTAACACGGAAGGCGTCTTATAAGAAGACTTATCTGTATATATGAGTAACACGGCAGGCGTCTTATAAGAAGACTTATCTGTATATATGAGTAACACGGCAGGTATCTTATAAGAAGACTTATCTGTATATATGAGTAACACGACAGGTGTCTTATAAGAAGACTTATCTGTATATATGAGTAACACGGCAGGTGTCTTATAAGAAGACTTATCTGTATATATGAGTAACACGGCAGGCGTCTTATAAGAAGACTTATTCGTATATATGAGTAACACAACAGGCGTCTTATAAGAAGACTTATCTGTATATATGAGTAACACGGAAGGCGTCTTATAAGAAGACTTGACTGTATATATGAGTAACACTGCAGGTGTCTTATAAAAAACTTATCTGTATATATGGGTAACACGGCAGGTGTCTTATAAGAAGACTTATCTGTATATATGAGTAACACGGCAGGTATCTTATAAGAAGACTTATCTGTATATATGAGTAACACGACAGGTATCTTATAAGAAGACTTATCTGTATATATGAGTAACACGGCAGGCGTCTTATAAGAAGACTTGACTCTATATATGAGTAACACGGCAATCGTCTTATAAAAAGACTTATCTGTATATATGAGTAACACGGCAGGTATCTTATAAGAAGACTTATCGGTATATATGAGTAACACGGCAGGCGTCTTATAAGAAGACTTATCTGTATATATGAGTAACACGGCAGGCGTCTTATAAGAAGACTTATCTGTATATATGAGTAACACGGCAGGTATCTTATAAGAAGACTTATCTGTATATATGAGTAACACGACAGGTATCTTATAAGAAGACCTATCTGTATATATGAGTAACACGGCAGGCGTCTTATAAGAAGACTTATCTGTATATATGAGTAACACGGCAGGTATCTTATAAGAAGACTTATCTGTATATATGAGTAACACGACAGGCGTCTTATAAGAAGACTTATCTGTATATATGAGTAACACGGCAGGCGTCTTATAAAAAGACTTATCTGTATATATGAGTAACACGGCAGGTATCTTATAAGAAGACTTATCTGTATATATGAGTAACACGGCAGGCGTCTTATAAGAAGACTTATCTGTATATATGAGTAACACGGCAGGTGTCTTATAAGAAGACTTATCTGTATATATGAGTAACACGGCAGGTATCTTATAAGAAGACTTATCTGTATATATGAGTAACACGGCAGGTATCTTATAAGAAGACTTATCTGTATATATGAGTAACACGGCAGGCGTCTTATAAGAAGACTTATCTGTATATATGAGTAACACGGCAGGCGTCTTATAAGAAGACTTATCTGTATATATGAGTAACACGGCAGGTATCTTATAAGAAGACTTATATGTATATATGAGTAACACGGCAGGTATCTTATAAGAAGACTTATCTGTATATATGAGTAACACGGCAGGTGTCTTATACGAAGACTTATCTGTATATATGAGTAACACGGCAGGTATCTTATAAGAAGACTTATCTGTATATATGAGTAACACGGCAGGTGTCTTATAAGAAGACTTATCTGTATATATGAGTAACACGGCAGGTATCTTATAAGAAGACTTATCTGTATATATGAGTAACACGGCAGGCGTCTTATAAGAAGACTTATCTGTATATATGAGTAACACGGCAGGTATCTTATAAGAAGACTTATCTGTATATATGAGTAACACGGCAGGCGTCTTATAAGAAGACTTATCTGTATATATGAGTAACACGACAGGCGTCTTATAAGAAGACTTATCTGTATATATGAGTAACACGGCAGGTATTTTATAAGAAGACTTATCTGTATATATGAGTAACACGGCAGGTATTTATAAGAAGACTTATCTGTATATATGAGTAACACGGCAGGTATTTAATAAGAAGACTTATCTGTATATATGAGTAACACGGCAGGCGTCTTATAAGAAGACTTATCTGTATATATGAGTAACACGGCAGGCGTCTTATAAGAAGACTTATCTGTATATATGAGTAACACGACAGGCGTCTTATAAGAAGACGTATCTGTATATATGAGTAACACGACAGGCGTCTTATAAGAAGACTTATCTGTATATATGAGTAACACGGCAGGTATCTTATAAGAAGACTTATCTGTATATATGAGTAACACGACAGGTGTCTTATAAGAATACTTATCTGTATATATGAGTAACACGGCAGGTGTCTTATAAGAAGACTTATCTGTATATATGAGTAACACGGCAGGTATCTTATAAGAAGACTTATCTGTATATATGAGTAACACGGCAGGCGTCTTATAAGAAGACTTATCTGTATATATGAGTAACACGGCAGGTATCTTATAAGAAGACTTATCTGTATATATGAGTAACACGACAGGTGTCTTATAAGAATACTTATCTGTATATATGAGTAACACGGCAGGCGTCTTATAAGAAGACTTATCTGTATATATGAGTAACACGTCAGGCGTCTTATAAGAAGACTTATCTGTATATATGAGTAACACGGCAGGCGTCTTATAAGAAGACTTATCTGTATATATGAGTAACACGGCAGGTATCTTATAAGAAGACTTATCTGTATATATGAGTAACACGGCAGGTATCTTATTAGAAGATTTATCTGTATATATGAGTAACACGACAGGCGTCTTATAAGAAGCAGGAACTCCTTACCCTTCGCGAGCACCTGCGTTCACCCCCAGTTGTTTGAGGCCCGTGGTCCTCATCTTTTTAGTTTTTTGTGTTGTTCTATTATGTGTCTTTACGTTCTGAGTTCCATGTTGTGATGTTCATTACGATTTCCTCATAAAAAACGATGTTCAGTTCGTCTTTACCCCCCTGTTTTTTTAGGGCGCATGTCTTATCTACGTTATTTGTGTTTGTTTGCATATAGTGGTGTCCAACACATATTGTGTTATATTTTTGTTTTATTTTCTTCGTCTTGTGTACCCTATGTTGCCAGCTTCTCTGGATTGTCCTTTTTAGCTCACCTTGCCAAAGGCAATGTGAGCTTTTGCCATCACGTCGTTCGTTAACTTTTCACATTTTAATCTTCTCGTCTGAAACCCCTCAGGCAAATGAACTGAAACTTGGTAGGAATCATCTATAGTAGGTCATCTCTAAAGATTGCACATTTTGTCCCGATCCATTAACAAACATGGGCGCCACAGGCAATTCTTGTTTCTGATTGGCCGGTTTATTTAAATCTTCTCCTCTGAAACCGCTTGTTTGATTGCCCCTTCGATATTCTTTAACGTTTATTTATATATATTCTGGAACCAATAGGAACAAAAATAGTGCTAAGTTATTTGCAACATCATCTGTCACTTTACTGATAACTGTTTCTGATTGGATCCAATGCAAATACAACGCCATTAATATGTATACTACAGAATAATTGATTAGAAAAATCTTCTATCAAGGCTTAATTACTTTGTATTTGATTTGGTTAACCCCAATTTCTCGACGATACCAAACTAAGACGGTTGATTAACAAGATATATCTAGACAAGGTGAAGAGAATCAATTAATCAATACGGTTGTTTCGAATCATGTCAATTCCGACCACGTTCCGTCTTTTTCTTGTCTTGAAGTCTGAACAAATCGGCAGGCGACTTCCGGTGTTTACGCTATTACTGTGACAACATCAGCATATCATAGTCGTAGATGCGGTAGATTATAAGTAATTGTAATATGGAGACGCCAAGTAAACCGCTGAATAAATACTGGTGTTCGGTACCCCACTATCTGTCTGATATCAGAAATATATACATAAAAGCAGATCGTTTTCCTTTGATGATGCTGACAGCCGCAAATAAAGAAAGAAAACAAATTTATGTTTAAAGAAGTATTTGTCTCTGCATTGAAGTCTTTGATACAAATAAAATAATTTAATTGATATCTGTCTTTTACAGAAAATGTTAAGATTTTTTTAAGTTGAGGATCGAACGTTAAAACGGCACATATCGATTGGAGTTTTTGTTGTGTACATTGACACCGGAAGTTCAATGCCGATTAGTCCATCGAAATCACGTAATCTGGCAGACGAAAATAACAAAATTTTGACGGAATGGAAATGATTCGAAACAACCGTGGGACTAGATGAAGAACAGGAAGAACACGAACTGATGTATAAAAACAAGCTAACATCGGTCTGCAGAATATTTCAATCAAATTCTAAATGGTTTAGTTGTAGTTTCTCAACAATAAAAAAAAAAAAAAAAAATCGGAAACAGGTCTGTGATGAATGGCAGTCTTTGAAATGAAAGCGTAGACATCAAATTTAGTGCATACGACTCGTTTCTGGAATAACCTTCATCAGGTACGCTCATAATAACCTTCATCAGGTACGCTCATAATAACCTTCATCAGGTACGCTCATAATAACCTTCATCAGGTACGCTCATAATAACCTTCATCAGGTACGCTCAAAGCCATATTATTTTAAAGCCAAATAATTTAAAAAAAATCTTTGGGAGCATGAAAACAGAATAGTCAAAGGTCAAAGGTCACCTATGCCTCACGGAAGAGTACCTTAGTTTTAATAATTATTACATGAATTTCAATAGAAAATATATCTAATAAACCATGTCAGTTCCGAATCACTGACTATTTCAATAGAAAGTATGTCTAATAAACCATGTCAGTTCCGAAGCACTGACTATTTCAATGGAAAATATATCTAATAAACCATATCAGTTCCGAATCACTGACCATTTCAATAGAAAGTATGTCTAATAAACCATGTCAGTTCCGAAGCACTGACTATTTCAATAGAAAATATATCTAGTAAACCATGTCAGTTCCGAATCACTGACCATTTCAATAGAAAGTATGTCTAATAAACCATGTCAGTTCTTAAGCACTGACTATTTCAATAGAAAGTATGTCTAATAAACCATGTCAGTTCCGAAGCACTGACTATTTCAATAGAAAATATATCTAATAAACCATGTCAGTTCTTAAGCACTGACTATTTCAATAGAAAATATGTCTAATAAACCATGTCAGTTCCGAGGCACTGACTATGTCAATAGAAAATATGTCTAATAAACCATGTCAGTTCCGAGGCACTGACTATTTCAATGGAAAATATATCTAATAAACCATGTCAGTTCTGAAGCACTGACCATTTCAATAGAAAATATGTCTAATAAACCATGTCAGTTCCGAGGCACTGACTATGGCAATAGAAAATATGTCTAATAAACCATGTCAGTACCGAGGCACTGACCATTTCAATAGAAAATATGTCTAATAAACAATGTCAGTTCCGAGGCACTGACTATTTCAATAGAAAATATGTCTAATAAACCATGTCAGTTCCGAGGCACTGACCATTTCAATAGAAAATATATCAAATAAACAATGTCAGTTCCGAGGCACTGACTATTTCAATAGAAAATATGTCTAATAAACAATGTCAGTTCCGAGGCACTGACTATTTCAATAGAAAATATGTCTAATAAACAATGTCAGTTCCGAGGCACTGACTATTTCAATAGAAAATATGTCTAATTAACAATGTCAGTTCCGAGGCACTGACTATTTCAATAGAAAATATGTCTAATAAACCATGTCAGTTCTGAAGCACTGACTATTTCAATGGAAATTATATCTAATAAACCATGTCAGTTCTGAAGCACTGACCATTTCAATAGAAAATATATCTAATAAACCATGTCATTTCTGAAGCACTGACTATTTCAATGGAAAATATATCTAATAAACCATGTCAGTTCCGAGGCACTGACTATGTCAATAGAAAATATGTCTAATAAACCATGTCAGTTCCGAGGCACTGACTATGTCAATAGAAAATATATCTAATAAACCATGTCAGTTCCGAGGCACTGACTATGTCAATAGAAAATATATCTAATAAACCATGTCATTTCTGAAGCACTGACCATTTCAATAGAAAGTATGTCTAATAAACCATGTCAGTTCTGAAGCACTGACTACTATGTGGATGATATTCTCGGGGAGAAATAGTCCACTAGCAGAGGTATCGACCGAGTGATAGTAATAAAAACGTAAATACACACAAAATGTATCAAATTCAGTGCCCACAAATATTTGCCATGTAACGTTAACGATCGCTCTTGTTAGTTGTTGTAATCTTTCATTGTTTGAAAGGATATCACTTGACATTTTTCATATACGAGGCATCTTATTAAAGTTCCTTACTTATTAAGGGTTATGTATCTGTACGCCCACAACAAAGGAAATATATCCTATTTGTATAATCCGTGGGGGCAGTTTTAATATGATTATTACGTATGAAAAATAATAAAGTACATTAAACACAAATAAACATCGCTTTTGTTACATCGCATTCGCAGTTTCCCTCATCTCATCTGTTAATTGAGGAAGTTCCCTCATCTGATCTGTTAATTGAGGAAGTTCCCTCATCTGATCTGTTAATTGAGGAAGTTCCCTCATCTCATCTGTTAATTGAGGAAGTTCTCTCATCTCATCTGTTAATTGAGGAAGTTCCCTCATCTCATCTGTTAATTGAGGAAGTTCCCTTATTTCATCTGTTAACTGAGGAAGTTCGCTCATCTCATCTGTTAATTGAGGAAGTTCCCTCATCTCATCTGTTTATTGAGGAAGTTGCCTCATCTCATCTGTTAATTGAGGAAGTTCCCTCATCTCATCTGTTAATTGAGGAAGTTCCCTCATCTCATCTGTTAATTGAGGAAGTTCCCTCATCTCATCTGTTAATTGAGGAAGTTCCCTCATCTGATCTGTTAATTGAGGAAGATCCCTCATCTCATCTGTTAATTGAGGAAATTCTCTCATTTCATCTGTTAATTGAGGAAGTTCTCTCATCTTATCTGTTAATTGAGGAAGTTCCCTCATCTCATCTGTTAATTGAGGAAGTTCCCTCATCTCATCTGTTTATTGAGGAAGTTGCCTCATCTCATCTGTTAATTGAGGAAGTTCCCTCATCTCATCTGTTAATTGAGGAAGTTCCCTCATCTCATCTGTTAATTGAGGAAGTTTCCTCATCTCATCTGTTAATTGAGGAAGTTCCCTCATCTCATCTGTTAATTGAGGAAGTTCCCTCATCTCATCTGTTAATTGAGGAAGCTCTCTCATCTCATTTGTTAAATAAGGAGTTCCCTCATCTCATCTGTTAATTGAGGAAGTTCTCTCATCTCATCTGTTAATTGAGGAAGTTCCCTCATCTCATCTGTTAATTGAGGAAGTTCCTTCATCTCATCTGTTTATTGAGGAAGTTCCCTCATCTCATTTGTTAATTGAGGAAGTTTTCTCATCTCATCTGTTAATTGAGGAAGTTTCCTCATCTTATGTTTATTGAGGAAGTTCCCTCATCTCATCTGTTAATTGAGGAAGTTCTCTCATCTCATCTGTTAATTGAGGAAGTTCCCTCATCTCATGTGTTAATTGAGGAAGTTCTCTCATCTCATCTGTTAATTGAAGAAGTTCCCTCATCTTATGTTTATTGAGGAAGTTCCCTCATCTCATCTGTTAATTGAGGAAGTTCTCTCATCTCATCTGTTAATTGAGGAAGTTCCCTCATCTCATCTGTTAATTGGGGAAGTTCCCTCATCTCATCTGTTAATTGAGGAAGTTCCCTCATCTCATCTGTTTATTGAGGAAGTTGCCTCATCTCATCTGTTAATTGAGGAAGTTCCCTCATCTCATCTGTTAATTGAGGAAGTTCCCTTATCTCATCTGTTAATTGAGGAAGTTTCCTCATCTCATCTGTTAATTGAGGAAGTTCCCTCATCTCATCTGTTAATTGAGGAAGCTCTCTCATCTCATTTGTTAAATAGGGAGTTCCCTCATCTCATCTGTTAATTGAGGAAGTTCTCTCATCTCATCTGTTAATTGAGGAAGTTCCCTCATCTCATCTGTTAATTGAGGAAGTTCCTTCATCTCATCTGTTTATTGAGGAAGTTCCCTCATCTCATCTGTTAATTGAGGAAGTTCCATCATCTCATCTGTTAATTGAGGAAGTTCCCTCATCTCATCTGTTAATTGAGGAAGTTCCCTCATCTCATCTGTTAATTGAGGAAGTTCCCTCATCTGATCTGTTAATTGAGGAAGATCCCTCATCTCATCTGTTAATTGAGGAAATTCTCTCATTTCATCTGTTAATTGAGGAAGTTCTCTCATCTTATCTGTTAATTGAGGAAGTTCCCTCATCTCATCTGTTAATTGAGGAAGTTCCCTCATCTCATCTGTTTATTGAGGAAGTTGCCTCATCTCATCTGTTAATTGAGGAAGTTCCCTCATCTCATCTGTTAATTGAGGAAGTTCCCTCATCTCATCTGTTAATTGAGGAAGTTTCCTCATCTCATCTGTTAATTGAGGAAGTTCCCTCATCTCATCTGTTAATTGAGGAAGTTCCCTCATCTCATCTGTTAATTGAGGAAGCTCTCTCATCTCATTTGTTAAATAAGGAGTTCCCTCATCTCATCTGTTAATTGAGGAAGTTCTCTCATCTCATCTGTTAATTGAGGAAGTTCCCTCATCTCATCTGTTAATTGAGGAAGTTCCTTCATCTCATCTGTTTATTGAGGAAGTTCCCTCATCTCATTTGTTAATTGAGGAAGTTTTCTCATCTCATCTGTTAATTGAGGAAGTTTCCTCATCTTATGTTTATTGAGGAAGTTCCCTCATCTCATCTGTTAATTGAGGAAGTTCTCTCATCTCATCTGTTAATTGAGGAAGTTCCCTCATCTCATGTGTTAATTGAGGAAGTTCTCTCATCTCATCTGTTAATTGAAGAAGTTCCCTCATCTTATGTTTATTGAGGAAGTTCCCTCATCTCATCTGTTAATTGAGGAAGTTCTCTCATCTCATCTGTTAATTGAGGAAGTTCCCTCATCTCATCTGTTAATTGGGGAAGTTCCCTCATCTCATCTGTTAATTGAGGAAGTTCCCTCATCTCATCTGTTTATTGAGGAAGTTGCCTCATCTCATCTGTTAATTGAGGAAGTTCCCTCATCTCATCTGTTAATTGAGGAAGTTCCCTTATCTCATCTGTTAATTGAGGAAGTTTCCTCATCTCATCTGTTAATTGAGGAAGTTCCCTCATCTCATCTGTTAATTGAGGAAGCTCTCTCATCTCATTTGTTAAATAGGGAGTTCCCTCATCTCATCTGTTAATTGAGGAAGTTCTCTCATCTCATCTGTTAATTGAGGAAGTTCCCTCATCTCATCTGTTAATTGAGGAAGTTCCTTCATCTCATCTGTTTATTGAGGAAGTTCCCTCATCTCATCTGTTAATTGAGGAAGTTCCATCATCTCATCTGTTAATTGCGGAAGTTCCCTCATCTCATCTGTTAATAGAGGAAGTTCCCTCATCTCATCTGTTAATTGAGGAAGTTCCTTCATCTTATCTGTTAATTGAGGAAGTGATTGTTGTTAAGTGCCAAGTCAGCAATGTTTCATGGTTAAGATTAAGATTAAAACTATGTTCTCCGTTAAACACGTAACATTAAAAAGTGATAACAGAGACTGTTTGGCTCAGAATCTGGTGGAGAGACATGATAATTGATAATTGTTTCAGTTAGCTAGCACTTTAAAAATCAAACTTGTTGTTCTAGTACAAAGCGGACATGATTTAGCTGACAATTCTTCTGAAACGGAACTTACTTCCGATTCATTTGTTTTTTCATGTGTATAAAATTTGCTTAAAGTCACATACATGTTCTTATATGTGGTTTAATGTCAGTAGCCTTCCTCCAGGAAACATTTTAAGATGAGGAATTTACTCAGACAGTCAGGAAGAACGTTTTCATGGCTAAGCAGCATTCTGCTTTGACGTTTTTTCAGTGTTAACAATGGTCGAGAAGTCCATGATTAATCTCCTAGGCAAACAAACAAAAATCAACCGATTGACAAAATATGATGAATTATCTATTAGAATATTGCTACTATTCACCTTAATAACCTTGGAATAAATACATACTTAGAATGAACTTAGCTTTATCAACGCAGATAGTGTTGACTCAAAAAGTGGCAATTGCTTTTTGGGAAATCGATAAGAATAACGCATATATAGTCTAGCTTAACTACTGAGAGGAAACGGAAAAAATAGAATCTATATATAGATATGGAAAACGATGCAAATACACGTAGAAATAAAAATAAAATCCCAATAGAGCACGCACACTAAAAGTTAGAAGATACCAAAGAGGTAATCAGACACCACACTGCAGTGTTACAAATGTGAATTTATATTTGTGTTTCTAATTGCACTTGTACTCAGAATTACGGTTCTTAAGCTTCAGAAGGAACCCTAATATAGAAGATTAGTTACTTAACATACAAAAACATAATTGATACAGAATATCTAGCAGTACATGATCTTCCCACTTTGTTATGATGCTAATTAACCTAGAACTTTATTGACAACAAAATAGATTACATAGATTAGTTATTCATGTTTTCTAGGAAAAAAGTTGTGTCAGTTTCAGATGAAATCAAGATAATAACGACATAATCTGAACTTTTCTGCTTTGTTCTCCAGTCGTACCATTCTGTTTGTTACATTTCATCAATATTTTACAAACTATTCATCCCTATGACATTAATCATACATTTATGCTTCGCATTGATATGCTGAAATTGTTCACTGAATCGAAAGTTACACGACGCCACGTTTGTGACTGATGTTGGAGGACACGAAGTTCACAATTCACCAATATCTGAATACTTGTTGTGGGTATTTTAAAAGGGCATCGCAAAAAATTTAATTCACTTTTAAAGTTAAAAATACAATTCCTACCCTAGGGGGACTCCTGTGTATGTAAATAGAATACAATGTATCCGTGCACGTAAGACAACGTCAGCATTAGTTTGTTAGGAGTGGTGGTTTCTGGACAATTGCATGGCAAACTTTCCCCACCCAATACACAATCTTCCATTCTACACGTGGCATGCGCATGCCCATCTGAAATGTCATCGTTTAATCAAATTCATTCATTGTAAAACTCTTTCTTGTAATGAAATATGTGAAATACTGCTCACTTCACGTTTAGCAACAATAATAATAATAATAATAAACTCCCAATCCAACTGAGTAAAATAAATTGTACACGGAAGAGTTCTATACTTATGATTCCCATCAAATTTAAAAGGGTCTGACGTCCAGCGAATTCATGCTTTTTATAGGAAATGATGTATCAGCAGGGACTTCGAATGTACGAATGATATCATTTCTATAGTTTATATGTATTGTCCATAACACACAGCAACTTATACTCTAATGTTATCATATAATGCATCGTTATTTTGGTTCTATTGATTATAAAATACCACAGAAGGAACACCATGGTATTTAAATAGGACTAATTTTGCAGAGGTATCACCCCTTTTACTGTACTGTTGTGACGCTAATAACATGAGATTAATTATGGCGTCATGTGTTTGGAGAACGTTTTGCTACAAGCGCGTTAAGATCCATTTAACATATTTTTGGTGTTGTGGAGAGTTCGGAGACAAACAAGTTGTATGTTTGGTGTTGTGGAGAGTTCGGACACAAACACGTTGTATGTTTGGTGTTGTGGAGAGTTCGGAGACAAACACGTTGTATGTTTGGTGTTGTGGAGAGTTCGGAGACAAACACGTTGTATGTTTGGTGTTGTGGAGAGTTCGGAGACAAACACGTTGTATGTTTGGTGTTGTGGAGAGTTCCGAGACAAACACGTTGTATGTTTGGTGTTGTGGAGAGTTCGGAGACAAACACGTTGTATGCTTGGTGTTGTGGAGAGTTCGGAGACAAACACGTTGTATGTTTGGTGTTGTGGAGAGTTCGGAGACAAACATGTTGTATGTTTGGTGTTGTGGAGAGTTCGGACACAAACACGTTGTATGTTTGGTGTTGTGGAGAGTTCGGAGACAAACACGTTGTATGTTTGGTGTTGTGGAGAGTTCGGAGACAAACACGTTGTATGTTTGGTGTTGTGGAGAGTTCGGTGACAAACACCTTGCATGTTTGGTGTTGTGGAGAGTTCGGAGACAAACACGTTGTATGTTTGGTGTTGTGGAGAGTTCGGAGACAAACACGTTGTATGTTTGGTGTTGTGGAGAGTTCGGAGACAAACACGTTGTATGTTTGGTGTTGTGGACAGTTCGGTGACAAACACGTTGTATGTTTGGTGTTGTGGAGAGTTCGGAGACAAACACGTTGTATGTTTGGTGTTGTGGAGAGTTCGGAGACAAACACGTTGTATGTTTGGTGTTGTGGAGAGTTCGGAGACAAACACGTTGCATGTTTGGTGTTGTGGAGAGTTCGGAGACAAACACGTTGTATGCTTGGTGTTGTGGAGAGTTCGGAGACAAACACGTTGTATGCTTGGTGTTGTGGAGAGTTCGGTGACAAACACGTTGCATGTTTGGTGTTGTGGAGAGTTCGGAGACAAACACGTTGTATGTTTGGTGTTGTGGAGAGTTCGGAGACAAACACGTTGTATGTTTGGTGTTGTGGAGAGTTCGGAGACAAACACGTTGTATGTTTGGTGTTGTGGAGAGTTCGGAGACAAACACGTTGCATGTTTGGTGTTGTGGAGAGTTCGGAGACACACACGTTGTATGCTTGGTGTTGTGGAGAGTTCGGAGACAAACACGTTGTATATTTGGTGTTGTGGAGAGTTCGGTGACAAACACGTTGTATGTTTGGTGTTGTGGAGAGTTCGGAGACAAACACGTTGTATGTTTGGTGTTGTGGAGAGTTCGGAGACAAACACGTTGTATGTTTGGTGTTGTGGAGAGTTCGGAGACAAACACGATGTATGTTTGGTGTTGTGGAGAGTTCGGAGACAAACACGTTGTATGTTTGGTGCTGTGGAGAGTTCGGAGACAAACACGTTGTATGTTTGGTGTTGTGGAGAGTTCGGAGACAAACACGTTGTATGTTTGGTGTTGTGGAGAGTTCGGAGACAAACACGTTGTATGTTTGGTGTTGTGGAGAGTTCGGAGACAAACACGTTGTATGTTTGATGTTGTGGAGAGTTCGGAGACAAACACGTTGTATGTTTGGTGTTGTGGAGAGTTCGGAGACAAACACGTTGTATGTTTGGTGTTGTGGAGAGTTCGGAGACAAACACGTTGTATGTTTGGTGTTGTGGAGAGTTCGGAGACAAACACGATGTATGTTTGGTGTTGTGGAGAGTTCGGAGACAAACACGTTGTATGCTTGGTGCTGTGGAGAGTTCGGAGACAAACACGTTGTATGTTTGGTGTTGTGGAGAGTTCGGAGACAAACACGTTGTATGTTTGGTGTTGTGGAGAGTTCGGAGACAAACACGTTGTATGTTTGGTGTTGTGGAGAGTTTGGAGACAAACACGTTGTATGTTTGGTGTTGTGGAGAGTTCGGAGACAAACACGTTGTATGTTTGGTGTTGTGGAGAGTTCGGAGACAAACACCTTGTATGTTTGGTGTTGTGGAGAGTTCGGAGACAAACACGTTGTATGTTTGGTGCTGTGGAGAGTTCGGAGACAAACACGTTGTATGTTTGGTGTTGTGGAGAGTTCGGAGACAAACACGTTGTATGTTTGGTGTTGTGGAGAGTTCGGAGACAAACACGTTGTATGTTTGGTGTTGTGGAGAGTTCGGAGACACACACGTTGCTTGTTGTTGGTTGCTTTTTTTGCGTTATTCAAGGGAAATTATAAACTATGCTAATAAGTGGGAAACAATGTATTTTCTGACTTAAAAAAACGAGCGCCGAGTATACAAGTTGAAAATTTTCACACCATTAGGACTATCAAAATACTCGGCTTACACCCTAACAACACAATGATAAAAACCCCGTAGATATATACTTTGGTGTGCAGGATGCGTTTCTGGAATAACCTACATCAAATATGCTCGAATTCAAAAAGATTGGCAAGTCAAATAATTTAAATAGTCTTTGGAAGCAAGAATACAAGTTCACCTATGCCTGAGGCAGAAGAACCTTAGCTTTAATACAAGGAATATCAGCTAAGTTCACCTATGCCTGAGGCAGAAGAACCTTAGCTTTAATACAAGGAATATCAGCTAAGTTCACCTATGCCTGAGGCAGAAGAACCTTAGCTTTAATACAAGGAATATCAGCTAAGTTCACCTATGCATGAGGCAGAAGAACCTTAGCTTTAATACAAGGAATATCAGCTAAGTTCACCTATGCCCGAGGCAGAAGAACCTTAGCTTTAATACAAGGAATATCAGCTAAGTTCACCTATGCATGAGGCAGAAGAACCTTAGCTTTAATACAAGGAATATCAGCTAAGTTCACCTATGCCCGAGGCAGAAGAACCTTAGCTTTAATACAAGGAATATCAGCTAAGTTCACCTATGCCTGAGGTAGAAGAACCTTAGCTTTAATACAAGGAATATCAGCTAAGTTCACCTATGCCTGAGGCAGAAGAACCTTAGCTTTAATACAAGGAATATCAGCTAAGTTCACCTATGCCCGAGGCAGAAGAACCTTAGCTTTAATACAAGGAATATCAGCTATGTTCACCTATGCCTGAGGCAGAAGAACATTAGCTTTAATACAAGGAATATCAGCTAAGTTCACCTATGCCTGAGGCAGAAGAACCTTAGCTTTAATACAAGGAATATCAGCTAAGTTCACCTATGCCCGAGGCAGAAGAACCTTAGCTTTAATACAAGGAATATCAGCTAAGTTCACCTATGCCCGAGGCAGAAGAACCTTAGCTTTAATACAAGGAATATCAGCTAAGATCACCTATGCCCGAGGCAGAAGAACCTTAGCTTTAATACAAGGAATATCAGCTAAGTTCACCTATGCCTGAGGCAGAAGAACCTTAGCTTTAATACAAGGAATATCAGCTAAGTTCACCTATGCCTGAGGCAGAAGAACCTTAGCTTTAATACAAGGAATATCAGCTAAGTTCACCTATGCCCGAGGCAGAAGAACCTTAGCTTTAATAATAATTACTTAGGAACTGTAAATGTCAATGATAAATATATCTAATAAATCATGTTGGTGTCGAAACACTGACTGCTGGACGGATGATACGTCAGAAAGTGGATTTGATTAATTTATACTACTGACGTTAGAAGTCATAGAAAAACAACATGGAAGTCATTGGTAATTAATTTATCTTTCACTTGATACAGTGTGGGACATAGAGGGGTTTTATTATTTACTAAGTTGTATATTTAAAGAACATCCTTTTTATGCAACCCAGTGAATGTCTGGTGTGTGTTCACTTGGTAATTTAAACTGGTTCTCATCTCGTGCCAATCAAACATTGCACAAACTCTCTTTATAAATATGATGAATTTAGCTTCCTTTTGCATGGAAGTACTGAGACACTTGCAGAAATTATATTGACAAATTTCCTCATAGTTATTTGACATCTTCTATGGTCGCTATGGGACATTATAGCTTATGACCTGTCAGAAATTTACACCAGAGCATGTACTGCTCAAATTATTATGATTTGTCTCGTAATTGAATTATTCGAAATAAAACTTCTCTATGGTTCTATAATAACAGTTTCTGTTCTGACAGTGTAAAACATATTGGAAAAGTACAAACTATCCGTGATATTCTGAAAGTTCGATTTGTTTTTAGATAACAGTTATGTCACACAGTACAGTTTTATACTACATCGTGCAGTGGTAGCATGTTATTGTGTATGATTTCTAATCCACACAAAACATGGATTTTCAAACATCTTTCCATATTCTTTATTGCAGCAATCAAAACCGGGTTTGAGAGTCACTGTGACACAAGCTACTCTAGGGGTGGTGTGATTCAGATGTGGATTCTGTAAACTTCTTAAGAATACATACAATCAAGGTCACTCTCCTCCCGCATTAAAACATTTGACTATCTTGTTGTAGGAAGTGACACATCTTTCTTCGTGAAACAAATACTCTGATTTTACCAAAATATTCTCTGAAGCTGACATCAAAAAGGTTCGAGCACCTCACGAAAAATGAAAAGAAGTTGGCTCGGTTTCGTTCCGCTAATTAGATGATCTCCGCGAACTAAATAATTCCAGGTTTACGAACTATGTTTTTCGCACCTATTTCTGATTTCAATTTTGCCTTGAGAACTTTCCATTGATATGTAGCAGCATTCCAGAAGCACATACATATGAAGTACATATATATATATATATATATATATATCTGTCTATATGGTATTCCAGAGCTTGTGGTCCCTATCATGAATTCCATGAGAGAAGATTGCTGCTAACAAGAAAACTATGGAACCAATAATTCCCAACGGTTAAGAGGAAGTCATTACTTCGACAGTTTTACGATTGTTTTAATAACTTGGTTATCCGTTAAGGAATATCTGTATCACATATGACAACGGATACGCTCCGTTTGTCATAGAACACAATCTCGTTCTCTCTTCCTCTGTCATGAATTGTCACATAATTTGTAACAAGAGTAACACGACGGGTGGCAGTAGTAGAACAGGAACTGTCTTCCTTCAGAGCACCAGTTTTGTAGAGGTTCTGTTGTTTAATATGGAGGTTTCTGTGTAGTGTTTGGTCTTTTTTATTTTTAACAATTGCATTGTCTGACCTTCTTCGATCTAAGGATTCTGATTACCCCTTTGATATCTTCAAACTCTTCTTCGAATATTTGCAGAATGTGACAATAAACTCCAATAACACATCCACCCACATACCCCCCCCTCCCCACCCCCCACACACTACAAAATAAGGAATCACGGTCGGTTATATGTATGAAACAGGATAAGATAAGATTATTCTTTAGAAGAACCGATTTTTTCTGTTTCATTGGAGTCATTTTGTCTATTCGGATACTGCTATCATTTTTATCACTGTTTCTTCTTTCTGGTAATTTAACTTTATCTTATCTTTTATTTTCATCTAATGAGATATTTAGTATTGTTTTAGGGTGACTGGATTACAGGAGGTATTTATACATCAGAAGAGTGATGCACGATGTGATATAACTAACTTGTTCCACGATTCTTTAAGTGGAGAAAAATGTCAGCTTTTATTATTTCAAAGGCATTCGAGTAATTTGTCTTCGTCTTTTTAAGCATGATTACAACAGGATATTTAATTACATTTTACGACAGTATGGTACATTACATACTAAGACTTGCCCATTAAACTACAACTCGAATAAATCAATAAAACAAACTGAAAACTTTATCATTTAATGCTTACATCTCGCAGCTGAATCTTGAAATGACACAGATGTTCTACAAATTACATGGCAAACATCATCGATTGACCTCTCTATGCATATCTTTCCACACAACTACTCGGTTGTTCATAAAGATGATATGATTAACCTGCATATATATTGACAGCAACCTATTGATATTGCTTGTATTCGCAAAAAAATATTGATATTTGTTGTGTGATAAATAACAAGTTAGTAACGCTTCTCGTGTATATAATGATAGAGAACATCTGTCTACAGATAACACCTAGTATATACACATATATTCTCCTTATTTAATTGATTACAATTCTTAATTTTATAATTACGCTGATCAGTTATCATACATTCTGTCTGTATATGGTACATTTTCTGATAGTGGAGACCGCCATCGGTGGTGTAATGGTTTGCGTGCTCGCTTAGAGTGCGATAGATCGTGGGGTCAAGCGGATATCCTCATCATCATAATCATCTTATCAAAATGAAACTTGCTCATTTGGCGTTAAACAACAATCACTCACTCACTAATAGTGGCAAATATTTGTTTGTAGTAAATAAATACTCGCACGTTGAAAATACTTACAGAGCCGTCCGGTGTGTTCGCGCACCTAAGGGTTCAGTGGTCATTTTCACAGCTTACCAAAATTTTATTGAATTAATTTAAATCATCCTCAAATACATTGAAGTATTATCTTTATGATCTTTATCCGGATTCCGCTACAATTTTTAGCAGTTCAGTGAAAACGAAGTGTAAACAAACCAACCCTCGATTTTTCACAAATGTTGCAACGTCCGGTGATATCGCGCATGCATACTTTGGATGGTTCTTAAAATGAATAAAGGAAAGATTTTGTTTTGAAAGTTTTCGAAATTGAAGTTTATACCTATTCCTTCAAAATAAACTCAAATTTGAAAACATTTGATATCTTTTAATATAATTAGAGTTAATCCTCACATACCAGTAGTCTCCATCTTAACTTTTCCAATGATTTTGCAATTTTGACATATACAATACGTATGCGCGAACTCACCGGATGCGCGAACACCGGTACCAAGACAGTACATGGCCGCATCATTTATATTAAAATGGGGATGTTTGGTGCATAACAAACTAGTTTTACCCCGACACTTTATTGTCATTAAATGTGTTCATCTTGCTTTATTGCAAGATAAGAACAAATGCCTCGAAAACACTAATCTTATAATATTAAAAGCTATCACTTTCCATAAATCATAGAAGACAAAAGAAAAGTTTGAAGATACCAAAGGGGGGTAATCAGAAGTCGTTAATAGATGAAAAAGAGCAAAAAAGGTAATGAATAAACAACATACTACACAGAAAACTAATCTGTTGATTAAACCATATTACAAATCAGGGGTGGGGTGAACTCATGTGCTGTGGAAGGGTAAGCAGTAACAAGCCGTGATAAAATGGGGAAAAAAATAATACTGTCGGCAGTTCCAAATCCAATGGAAAATTACAAAGAGAGGAAAAATCGACCCTAACTCACATATACACGAACGCTCCCTTTGCTGACTTGGTGTGGGGTTAAGAAGAAAGTAGGACGTGATTGTGAATCGTGTTTGAAACCAATTATACCAAAACTAGCACACACCCTCCGGTGTATAATTACTACTTTTAACCCATGAACGCATGTACAAATGTGTTATTACTATTAAGCTACGGGACACCAAACAATAATCAGGTGATCTCTCCCTGGATTTAACCTTATCACGGAAATTTGTCCACCAATTCCACACAGCAAGATTTATTGATTGGTTGCATTATTAGGCACAAGCAACGAATGGCGCGGAAACGGTAGTTTCTATTTCTTTGCAGAGGGATTCCCTCGGGGGTAACACTACATAAAAAAAAAGTCTAGCCCCGACCGTAAATATACTAAAAGTGACGTGTATATTAATCAACATGAGAGAAATACAACAACATTTTTAATCTTACACATGAGTAGTACGCGACATGTTGGCAATCTTTGTTGTTTTGATGTTAATTAGTGTGTCAGTGTTTACCAGATGGTGTACTATCAACAAGATATAATTAACGGATTCAGGATGTATATTGACACAAACGTCATATAGTTATCCAACAACTATTTAGAATCAATACATAAAGTGTATGATGTTTGTTATATTAAACCGTCAGAGATAAGTGATGAGAAGCACAGTCACATGTTTCATTAAAAAAAATCCTCTTTCATAGTGACAGCCGGAACCTTTGAACCGTAATGAGAGCGGGAGGTTTGGCGCCTTAAAATCTGATTCAACCCACCATTTCTTTAGAAATGCCTGTACCAAGTCAGGGTCATTACGGTTTTCACAGTTTTCCGGTTGTTGACTGATTTTGTCTGTTTATATAATTATGAGTTTTGACTTTCCCTTTGTAAGATTGTTCGGAGTTCGGTAATTTTGTTATTACCCTTATTTATCTTACTTCAAGGTAAATATCTGCCCTTTTCCCCTTCCCCACTTCGCCTCAATATTTTTCGCTTATTTGTGATCCTTTCGCTGACCCAATTATATCGTTACAATCCCGAGATATTTCACTTTTCGACTGCCACATTTAAATATACCTACCGGACCCCCCTCAGACGAATTGGACAAGAATATTCAGCGAACGTCGCTTCGTCTACCTTTCAGTCATACAGAAACGAATACAGCCACTTCCGGTCCGGTCTAGATTGATTTAGAAAATAAAAAGAAAGGTGCTTTATAAATCAAATGTCAGTAATTTGGAGTTGAACATATTTTTATAATCTGCATTGGAACAATTATCTGTATTTTAAAGGCTTACTTTACATTTGAGAGGAGATGATCATGATGGCATTGTTACACATGGCCGGTCTAGAGAATTCCGAATGCATATGAAAAATCCAGCGCAAACCGGAAGTGGCTGTATCCGTTTCAATGACTGAAAAGTAGACGAAGCGACGTTCGCTGAATATTTTTGTCCAATTCGTATGAGTGGGGCCCGGTAGGTATATTTAAATGTGGCAGTCGAAAAGTGAAATATCTCGGGATTGTAACGATATAATTGGGTCAGCGAAAGGATCACAAATAAGCGAAAAATATTGAAGCGAAGTGGGGAAGGGGAAAAGGGCAGATATTTACCTTGAAGTAAGGAAGAGGAGGGGGCATATATTTTTTTAATGAAACAGGTGCCTGTGATGAGAAGTCCTACATATGTGTACATGATACTACAGTATGTTATCTGAGAGCCAAAATGAATCATGTTATCTTATCTTACCACAACTTAATCGTAGTGTCATCTGTGATGACAAAAAGGAAAAAAACAGATGAGATATATCGTATGAAGTTAGGAAACAACCATTGTGTTATCTTATTGGGGGTGATTTCTAGTTCTGACAGGAATTGTTCTTCCTCTCTCAGTCGACGCGTAGATATATTTTGTTTCCAAAAGTAGCATACGGCATACAGAGAAACGGGGGTATTGAAACATTAAAATTGTTTTGGTCAGACGGGAGATTGCATTTTTGTCTTAAAACAATCTCCCTCTTTCAGATAGGAAAATGGTTGGTGCCTTACGATACAAAATTATTAAATACTTCATTTTATCAGATTTGCTATTAATAATAGGCTTAAATATAAAAATAACAACTGTTTGATAAAAAGATATTTGTGGCTAATATATATATTTACTATGGACTGTAATGTCTAGTTAGTGTCAATTAATAATGCTATTTTCTGCTTTGAATGTTCTATTCTTGACAAAACCACAAACACGTAGCTCACTGTTGAAATGAAATGAAACACGGTTATCAAAGCGCTGTTCATTATATGATTAGATAAGGGGCGTTTTCTAATTATTTATTATTTCCATATATCTTCTTTATTGGCTTCCGTCCTTAGTAAAGCAAGCAATAAAGTAGAAACATAATCTCGATGTTATGAAGAAAGCTCTATATATCTCATAGTTATTGAGGTATCGTTGTTTTATATACAGTTATAAATTATGAGTTATGTACTGGTGATGGTTCATATAGTTAAATCCGCAGAGTTGTGAATTACGTGTCAAGTATTATCGTCTTGGTGTAGGATTGTCATGCTGTAATTTAATTTAGTTCAATATTTAATGTCAAAAACTTTTACAAGTCTGCGAAAAACAAAGGAGACAAACAGTAACTATAATATGAAATGCATGATTGTGGACCATATAAATAACGTTTATGAAGATTACCACGTTACTTACATGTCAAAGTACCTCTTTTGTAGCTTTCAGAAAAAGAGAAGGTGCATTGTAGCCGCTTCAAAGGGCAAACATTGTCGTCCGAGGCAGTTGCAGCCAAAATATTTGCGCTTAAAACCGGTATAAAGCTGGTGTGTAGTTCATATTTGACAAAGCGTGTTTACTAGCATAAGTCGTCGAATTATCCTCTAGCACCCATTGAAAGTAATGCCAATTGTTCTTTAATACCTTTATTAGTTATTTATTTACTGATTGGTGTCTCATTTCACACTGTAGGAAGAAAAAGAAATGTTGAACATTATTTTTAGTATAAAGTATCGTTCATCTACAGGATAAGGACAGTTGAAACACTATTGTGAAGAGTGGGATTGCATACGTTTAAAGGTATTAGTCCAGGATGAAGAACAGCTAAGAAGGCGTAGCTATAATAACGTTATGTGTAATATTTCGCTTTTACAAATAAACACATTTTAAAATGTTGACTGAACTACCCAGTTTAGAAACGTTATGACGATCATATTTAACAAGATGTACGTCACATATTGTAATCTATATGGCGACTATATCGAACATATTTGAGGTTACTGTGCATATTTATACCGTAAGACAGGATGAACTAATGAAAACTATTAGACATTGTATAAACAGGAAAATATATTCTAAAGCGATTTATTAATTTATAAACTGAATCCACAATGAATGTGATTTCCTTCATCCAGTGCTTCAGATCCACCATAGTCACTGCACTTTGAGAGAAACTCTGAATTTCGTCCATTGTTAAGGTCAACAGCTTGTCCATAGTAATGGCGGGAATGACAGCTATGACAGGCACCAGCTATTTCATTGACCTAAAAAGTAATATATTATATGAAATTACATCAATCGACAATTATACGTAATTTCCGTGTTGCAACTGATTAAAGCACCCTATGTAACTACATGTATTAGAGTTTTTTCCACCGTTGTCTTGATTTATATTACACACTGACTCTGTAGATGATAGCTTCGACCGGTGCCATGCATGAAACAGAAAACATATGCTATGACCTTGGTTGGCAGTTTGTTGTCTATTTAATTTCCTTTTGAGTGAATGTTTCACTGGTATATTGTTTAGTCGTTTGTACGTGATATTGTATGAGCATGGTGCAACACTGAATGGTATTACGTGATGTTATGTCAACAAAGAAGAACATACATACCTTAAAGGCATACAGGCTGTCAGAATTGATTTTTTTTGTTTATATTAAAAGTTGCCAACATTCGATGTTTTATACTAATAAAAATGTTCTGAACAAGAAGTCAGGTTTAAAAATATGCTATAATGTCGTAATTAGTGAATAGAATTCGAATATCTGTCGGTGGAATCGCCATTAACACACCTAATTACAAGTCGGCTTCTTTTCCGAAGTTTGCCGAATACTGATAACTGCTATAAATAACCAGGAAGCATGCTGCATGTAAATTCGTTAGAATTAATATAATTTAAGAAATATATCTATGAAATTGGATCCCGGGGTAATCAGTTAACATTATGTAATGGTATTTAGTAAGAACGACACTTAAAATCGGAAATGTGTGATGAAATCAATAACAACAAACCCACACACTGCAAAGGGGTCTGATAAAGGGAAAATTGTAAACAAATTGTATTGCATATTATTGACAACACTTGAATTGGCTTGATTATATTTTTTTCGAAAAAAACAGACATGAAGTTCATTATTTTAGTCTCTAATTTAAAAGAGATATCACCTAGCGTTTTCTCCTGAAAAAAAGAATATATAAAAAGTACGATGCAATTCTACAGTCAAAATACGATTCGGCCGAAAAAAGACACTAAGTTATGCTTACGTGTTGAAAAATGGAGTAGGTCGGTATAACATCTTTTTTTTATTTTTACACAAAGTTTGCTGAATCCTCCTTTATTGTGTCGTTTTCGGGTAGAATCCGTCAATGTTTTTGTTTGTGCCATGTGCATTTTCTCCAACAAACAATTTCGCCCATGCACAAACGCTTTACCGAATGAGTTCACTGTGTAGGTCGTATGAATGTATGAATATTGCGCGGGTAAACATTGGAGTCTTGACTAGATGGAAGAAAATCAAACAGCGACGTATTTCCTTCGTTTTAGGCTATTTATGTATGATATTATGAAAAATTTCAACTGCAATTATTATAAAACATCGAATATTGGCAACTTTTAATATAAAATAAAAATTCAATTCTGACAGCCGGTATGCCTTTAACCTGACCCCAGGCTAAGACGAAGTATCTAAATATTGATTGAGCGATTGTCTAATTTCCATTGGCAATTATTTCATGCGTATTCAGGGGGAGAATGAGTTCAACAATAGCTAAGGACTATATAGAAATATGGGGGGGGGGGGGATACAACCTGGGAAACGACTATTAACTGCCAATGAATAAGTATAGATATTGCAGTAGGGATGCCAAATTTAACAGTTTTTGGCAGCTTTAATGAGCCGGCTTTTTCGAAATCCACAAGAATATTTAACGTGCAGGAAGCGTGGAACTCTCCAAACATTCCCGCATAAAAACGATGTTCGGTTCGTCTTTACCCCCAGGTGTTTGTAGGAGGGCTCATGTCTCATTTACAATTTGTGTGTTTGTTGGCCGCATAGTGGTGTCCAACATTTATTGTGTTGTGTTTTTGTTTGTTTTTCTTCGTATTGTGTACCCTATGTTGCCAGTTTCTCTGGATTCTCAATTTTGTATTGCCCCTTCGGTATTCTCTAACATTTATTTATGATATTTCACTGATGTTATGTTTCTCGGTCTTTCTAGATTGTGAGCTTATGTACTGTTCTCATTGTTTGCTATAGATATATCAGGGACACCCGAGGTACAAATCAGGTCATAGATTGTATATCATCATCTGTATCTTGTGGCATCAAATATGATATTCCTTCTTTATAAAAACAATTAAAAGATTTCAAATAAGTCGGCCTTACAAAACAATTTTGAAATATTGTTTTCAATTGATGCATTAACCCAAACATATTTGATACAATAAACTGATGTATATGTCAGTACAGGGTTTACTTACGTGAATATAACCATGTGATGCAATATCATATATGTAATGTAGCAGAGTACGATGCAGACACACATGACCACCAGGTGCCCCCGGTTTGGGACATTCAGGGCATGTATAACTACAAAATAAAGAACACAAGTCTGTTATTGTCTAATAAACATCCTCCTTGAACTATTTATATTTATTTTTTATTATATTTATTTTTGGTGTTGTAACGTCACTTTCAACAATATTTCAGCTATCTCATGGCGACCAGTTTTCGTGGTGGAGGAAGCCGGAGTACCCGAAGAGAACCACCGACCATGGGCAAGCAACTGGTAAACTTTATCACTTGCGACTGTGAGTCGAATGCACCCTTTTTTGCAATTTACAAAGCCGGGCGCGAACCCACGCCGTATTGGTGACAGGCTTGTATGAGTTGTTAGATAATCCAACTACCTAACTCATTGAGCCACCCGGGCCCCCTTGAACTATCCACACTTTTCTTGCTCCAAGATACTTTTAATTTATTTGGCTTTGAGCGTACCTGATGAAGATTATTCTAGAAACGCGTCGCGCACATTAAATTAGATATCCACGTTTTTATTAACACTATTAATAGCTAAACATTAGTCACACTTAAATTTGCCTCACCACTGTATCTTGCCTTGCGATAAAAATTATTACCTTGGCCTGCCTGATCATATATCCCCAGCATTTTAACTAACCGACCAGTGCAAGATAAACTTCTTAACGGCAAATGATGGAAGTAGTAATCGTTTAAATAATTTGCAGTAACAAAATGAAAAACAAATATTGCCACACATTCAACACATTTCCAAAATTAAATTGGAAAATAGTATAAACATAGCAAAATCGACCCCCCAAACATACATATATCGATCGACCCCCCCTCCCCAACATACATATATCAATCGACCCCCCCCCCCCCCCAACATACATATATTATGGCCGCTTACTTTCTTGACGTGGTACAGACAGTATCAAGCTGAGGGGGGTTAAACTAGTTGTATGGGATAAGCCTCCCCTCTTACTCAATTGATAAGGCCATACCACTGTTTTCCACATATGAATAAATGGATTAACTCAAGTGCTTCCTCTTAAACCCATATTTTAATCTGACAATTTTATTATTCACTATAAAAAGAAAGCTTAAACATTGGTGGTCAACAATTCCACAAATATCAACAAATCAAAAATTGTGTATGTATTAAGCATGAAATCAATATGCAAAAATCCATGTCTTTAACCAAAACTGAGCTTGTCCTAATGATTCTGACTATAAAATATTACTAGGTTGAATAAACAAGTAATTACTATGGAAGGATAGATGCAGATATTTCCCCGTCTGTGGTTTGGGATAAGAATTAAATTGTATTTCATTGGTTTTGTCAGCATATTTCTAATAGCATATTGTGTAACGACTTCATATAATTTATAACTTGGTTTACAGACACCATCCTATCAATTGTTTATAGATAACTTTTATGATCATAAAATTATTTATGGTAGACAGAAACAATTTATTACGTAGGAAAGAAATATGAGTACTATCAATAAAGGAAATACTTTTTATTTTATTTTAAGTAAGTTTCAGAACTTTGTGGGATTTGGTACACATTAATAATCTATAGGGTGATCGTGACAAACATTCTGCACGTACGTACAAATTACACAATTTACGTATATATAAAAATCTAGTAAATTAGATAAGCTGTGAAGGTGCAGTAGCTCTTTGGTTTGAGTTATGGGAACATCCACCAGTATCTAGTATTTAACAAAAAAGGGAATGGATGTAAAATAAATGTGAAGATACAATAGAGATAAGCCGTAAATCGAAGGACAGACAATACGTTGGCAAAAAGAACAAACAATGATTTACAAAACACTACACAGAAAACTAAAGATTGAGCAACACGAGCCCAACTAATAACCAGGGGTGAACTTGGGTTCTCCATTAATAATCAGGGGTGAACTTGGGTTCTCCACTAAAAACCAGGGGTGAACTTGGGTTCTCCACTAAAAACCAGGGGTGAACTTGGGTTCTCCACTAAAAACCAGGTGTGAACTTGGGTTCTCCACTAATAATCAGGGGTGAACTTGGGTTCTCCACTAATAACCAGGGGTGAACTTGGGTTCTCCACTAAAAACCAGGGGTGAACTTGGGTTCTCCACTAAAAACCAGGGGTGAACTTGGGTTCTCCACTAAAAACCAGGGGTGAACTTGGGTTCTCCACTAATAACCAGGGGTGAACTTGGGTTCTCCACTAAAAACCAGGGGTGAACTTGGGTTCTCCACTAATAACCAGGGGTGAACTTGGGTTCTCCACTAAAAACCAGGGGTGAACTTGGGTTCTCCACTAATAACCGGGGGCGAACTTGGGTTCTCCACTAATAACCGGGGGTGAACTTGGGTTCTCCACTAATAGCCGGGGTTGAACTTGGGTTCTCCACTAATAACCAGGGGTGAACTTGGGTTCTCCACTAATAACCAGGGGTAAACTTGGGTTCTCCACTAAAACCGGGGGTGAACTTGGGTTCTCCACTAATAACCGGGGGTGAACTTGGGTTCTCCACTAATAACCGGGGGTGAACTTGGGTTCTCCACTAATAATCAGGAGTGAACTTGGGTTATCCACTAAAAACCAGGGGTGAACTTGGGTTCTCCACTAATAACCAGGGGTAAACTTGGGTTCTCCACTGAAACCAGGGGTTAACTTGGGTTCTCCACTAATAATCAGGAGTGAACTTGGGTTCTCCACTAATAACCAGGGGTGAACTTGGGTTCTCCACTAAAAACCAGGGGTGAACTTGGGTTCTCCACTAATAACCGGGGGTGAACTTGGGTTTTTCACTAATAACCAGGGGTGAACTTGGGTTCTCCACTAATAATCAGGGTTGAACTTGGGTTCTCCACTAATAACCGGGAGTGAACTTGGGTTATCCACTAAAAACCAGGGGTGAACTTGGGTTCTTCACTAATAACCAGGGGTAAACTTGGGTTCTCCACTAATAACCAGGGGTGAACTTGGGTTCTCCACTAATAATCAGGGTTGAACTTGGGTTCTCCACTAATAACCAGGAGTGAACTTGGGTTATCCACTAAAAACCAGGGGTGAACTTGGGTTCTTCACTAATAACCAGGGGTGAACTTGGGTTCTCCACTAAAAACCAGGGGTAAACTTGGGTTCTCCACTAATAACCAGGGGTGAACTTGGGTTCTCCACTAATAACCAGGAGTGAACTTAGGTTATCCACTAAAAACCAGGGGTGAACTTGGGTTCTCCACTAATAATCAGGAGTGAACTTGGGTTCTCCACTAATAACCAGGGGTGAACTTGGGTTCTCCACTAATAACCAGGGGTGAACTTGGGCTCTCCACTAATAACCAGGAGTGAACTTGGGTTCTCCACTAATAACCAGGAGTGAACTTGGGTTATCCACTAAAAACCAGGGGTGAACTTGGGTTCTCCACTAATAACCAGGGGTAAACTTGGGTTCTCCACTAAAAACCAGGGGTGAACTTGGGTTCTCCACTAATAATCAGGAGTGAACTTGGGTTCTCCACTAATAACCAGAGGTGAACTTGGGTTCTCCACTAATAACCAGGGGTGAACTTGGGTTCTCCACTAATAACCAGGGGTGAACTTGGGTTCTCCACTAAAACACTAAAAACCAGGGGTGAACTTGGGTTCTCCACTAATAACCAGGAGTGAACTTGGGTTCTCCACTAAAAATCAGGGGTGAACTTGGGTTCTCCACTAATAACCGGGGGTGAACTAGGGTTCTCCACTAATAACCGGGGGTGAACTTGGGTTCTCCACTAATAACCGGGGGTGAACTTGGGTTCTCCACTAATAACCAGGGGTGGACTTGGGTTCTCCACTAATAACCAAGGGTGAACTTGGGTTCTCCACTAATAACCGGGGGTGAACTTGGGTTCTCCACTAAAACCAGGAGTGAACTTGGGTTATCCACTAAAAACCAGGGGTGAACTTGGGTTCTCCACTAATAACCAGCGGTAAACTTGGGTTCTCCACTAAAACCAGGGGTGAACTTGGGTTCTCCACTAATAATCAGGAGTGAACTTGGGTTCTCCACTAATAACCAGGGGTGAACTTGGGTTCTCCACTAAAAACCAGGGGTGAACTTGGGTTCTCCACTAATAACCGGGGGTGAACTTGGGTTCTCCACTAATAACCGGGGGTGAACTTGGGTTATCCACTAATAACCGGGGGTGAACTTGGGTTCTCTACTAATAACCAGGGTTGAACTTGGGTTCTCCACTAATAACCAGGAGTGAACTTGGGTTATCCACTAAAAACCAGGGGTGAACTTGGGTTCTTCACTAATAACCATGGGTAAACTTGGGTTCTCCACTAATAACCGGGGGTGAACTTGGGTTCTCCACTAATAACTGGGGGTGAACTTGGGTTCTCCACTAATAAACAGGGGTGAACTTGGGTTCTCCACTAATAACCGGGGTAAACTTGGGTTTTCCACTAATAACCGGGGTTGAACTTGGGTTCTCCACTAATAACCAGGGTTGAACTTGGGTTCTCCACTGATAACCAGGAGTGAACTTGGGTTATCCACTAAAAACCAGGGGTGAACTTGGGTTCTTCACTAATAACCAGGGGTAAACTTGGGTTCTCCACTAAAAACCAGGGGTAAACTTGGGTTCTCCACTAATAACCAGGGGTGAACTTGGGTTCTCCACTAATAACCAGGGGTGAACTTGGGTTCTCCACTAATAATCAGGAGTGAACTTGGGTTCTCCACTAATAACCAGGGGTGAACTTGGGTTCTCCACTAATAACCAGGGGTGAACTTGGGCTCTCCACTAATAACCAGGAGTGAACTGGGGTTCTCCACTAATAACCAGGAGTGAACTTGGGTTATCCACTAAAAACCAGGGGTGAACTTGGGTTCTCCACTAATAACCAGGGGTAAACTTGGGTTCTCCACTAAAACCCAGGGGTGAACTTGGGTTCTCCACTAATAATCAGGAGTGAACTTGGGTTCTCCACTAATAACCAGGGGTGAACTTGGGTTCTCCACTAATAACCAGGGGTGAACTTGGGTTCTCCACTAATAACCGGGGGTGAACTTGGGTTCTCCACTAAAAACCAGGGGTGAACTTGGGTTCTCCACTACTAACCAGGGGTGAACTTGGGTTCTCCACTAAAAACCAGGGGTGAACTTGGGTTCTCCACTAATAACCGGGGGTGAACTTGGGTTCTCCACTAATAACCAGGGGTGAACTTGGGTTCTCCACTAAAAACCAGGGGTGAACTTGGGTTCTCCACTAATAACCGGGGGTGAACTTGGGTTCTCCACTAATAACGGGGGTGAACTTGGGTTATCCACTAATAACCGGGGGTGAACTTGGGTTCTCCATTAATAACCAGGGTTGAACTTGAGTTCTCCACTAATAACCAGGAGTGAACTTGGGTTCTCCACTAAAAACCAGGGGAGAACTTGGGTTCTCCACTAATAACCAGGGGTGAACTTGGGTTCTCCACTAATAACCAGGGGTGAACTTGGGTTCTCCACTAAAAATCAGGGGTGAACTTGGGTGCTCCACTAATAACCAGGGGTGAACTTGGGTTCTCCACTAAAAATCAGGGGTGAACTTGGGTTCTCCACTAATAACCGGGGGTGAACTTGGGTTCTCCACTAATAACCGGGGGTGAACTTGGGTTCTCCACTAATAACCGGGGGTGAACTTGGATTCTCCACTAATAACCAGGGGTGGACTTGGGTTCTCCACTAATAACCAAGGGTGAACTTGGGTTCTCCACTAAAACCGGGGGTGAACTTGGGTTCTCCACTAATAACCGGGGGTGAACTTGGGTTCTCCACTAATAACCGGGAGTGAACTTGGGTTCTCCACTAAAACCAGGAGTGAACTTGGGTTATCCACTAAAAACCAGGGGTGAACTTGGGTTCTCCACTAAAAACAAGGGGTAAACTTGGGTTCTCCACTAAAACCAGGGGTGAACTTGGGTTCTCCACTAATAATCAGGAGTGAACTTGGGTTCTCCACTAATAACCAGGGGTGAACTTGGGTTCTCCACTAAAAACCAGGGGTGAACTTGGGTTCTCCACTAATAACCGGGGGTGAACTTGGGTTCTCCACTAATAACCGGGGGTGAACTTGGGTTATCCACTTATAACCGGGGGTGAACTTGGGTTCTCTACTAATAACCAGGGTTGAACTTGGGTTCTCCACTAATAACCAGGAGTGAACTTGGGTTATCCACTAAAAACCAGGGGTGAACTTGGGTTCTTCACTAATAACTATGGGTAAACTTGGGTTCTCCACTAATAACCGGGGGTGAACTTGGGTTCTCCACTAATAACCGGGGGTGAACTTGGGTTCTCCACTAATAACCAGGGGTGAACTTGGGTTCTCCACTAAAAACCAGGGGTGAACTTGGGTTCTCCACTAATAACCGGGGGTGAACTTGGGTTCTCCACTAATAACCGGGGGTGAACTTGGGTTATCCACTAATAACCGGGGGTGAACTTGGGTTCTCTACTAATAACCAGGGTTGAACTTGGGTTCTCCACTAATAACCAGGAGTGAACTTGGGTTATCCACTAAAAACCAGGGGTGAACTTGGGTTCTTCACTAATAACCATGGGTAAACTTGGGTTCTCCACTAATAACCGGGGGTGAACTTGGGTTCTCCACTAATAACTGGGGGTGAACTTGGGTTCTCCACTAATAAACAGGGGTGAACTTGGGTTCTCCACTAATAACCGGGGTAAACTTGGGTTTTCCACTAATAACCGGGGTTGAACTTGGGTTCTCCACTAATAACCAGGGTTGAACTTGGGTTCTCCACTGATAACCAGGAGTGAACTTGGGTTATCCACTAAAAACCAGGGGTGAACTTGGGTTCTTCACTAATAACCAGGGGTAAACTTGGGTTCTCCACTAAAAACCAGGGGTAAACTTGGGTTCTCCACTAATAACCAGGGGTGAACTTGGGTTCTCCACTAATAACCAGGGGTGAACTTGGGTTCTCCACTAATAATCAGGAGTGAACTTGGGTTCTCCACTAATAACCAGGGGTGAACTTGGGTTCTCCACTAATAACCAGGGGTGAACTTGGGCTCTCCACTAATAACCAGGAGTGAACTGGGGTTCTCCACTAATAACCAGGAGTGAACTTGGGTTATCCACTAAAAACCAGGGGTGAACTTGGGTTCTCCACTAATAACCAGGGGTAAACTTGGGTTCTCCACTAAAACCCAGGGGTGAACTTGGGTTCTCCACTAATAATCAGGAGTGAACTTGGGTTCTCCACTAATAACCAGGGGTGAACTTGGGTTCTCCACTAATAACCAGGGGTGAACTTGGGTTCTCCACTAATAACCGGGGGTGAACTTGGGTTCTCCACTAAAAACCAGGGGTGAACTTGGGTTCTCCACTACTAACCAGGGGTGAACTTGGGTTCTCCACTAAAAACCAGGGGTGAACTTGGGTTCTCCACTAATAACCGGGGGTGAACTTGGGTTCTCCACTAATAACCAGGGGTGAACTTGGGTTCTCCACTAAAAACCAGGGGTGAACTTGGGTTCTCCACTAATAACCGGGGGTGAACTTGGGTTCTCCACTAATAACGGGGGTGAACTTGGGTTATCCACTAATAACCGGGGGTGAACTTGGGTTCTCCATTAATAACCAGGGTTGAACTTGAGTTCTCCACTAATAACCAGGAGTGAACTTGGGTTCTCCACTAAAAACCAGGGGAGAACTTGAGTTCTCCACTAATAACCAGGGGTGAACTTGGGTTCTCCACTAATAACCAGGGGTGAACTTGGGTTCTCCACTAAAAATCAGGGGTGAACTTGGGTGCTCCACTAATAACCAGGGGTGAACTTGGGTTCTCCACTAAAAATCAGGGGTGAACTTGGGTTCTCCACTAATAACCGGGGGTGAACTTGGGTTCTCCACTAATAACCGGGGGTGAACTTGGGTTCTCCACTAATAACCGGGGGTGAACTTGGATTCTCCACTAATAACCAGGGGTGGACTTGGGTTCTCCACTAATAACCAAGGGTGAACTTGGGTTCTCCACTAAAACCGGGGGTGAACTTGGGTTCTCCACTAATAACCGGGGGTGAACTTGGGTTCTCCACTAATAACCGGGAGTGAACTTGGGTTCTCCACTAAAACCAGGAGTGAACTTGGGTTATCCACTAAAAACCAGGGGTGAACTTGGGTTCTCCACTAAAAACAAGGGGTAAACTTGGGTTCTCCACTAAAACCAGGGGTGAACTTGGGTTCTCCACTAATAATCAGGAGTGAACTTGGGTTCTCCACTAATAACCAGGGGTGAACTTGGGTTCTCCACTAAAAACCAGGGGTGAACTTGGGTTCTCCACTAATAACCGGGGGTGAACTTGGGTTCTCCACTAATAACCGGGGGTGAACTTGGGTTATCCACTTATAACCGGGGGTGAACTTGGGTTCTCTACTAATAACCAGGGTTGAACTTGGGTTCTCCACTAATAACCAGGAGTGAACTTGGGTTATCCACTAAAAACCAGGGGTGAACTTGGGTTCTTCACTAATAACTATGGGTAAACTTGGGTTCTCCACTAATAACCGGGGGTGAACTTGGGTTCTCCACTAATAACCGGGGGTGAACTTGGGTTCTCCACTAATAACCAGGGGTGAACTTGGGTTCTCCACTAATAACCGGGGTAAACTTGGGTTATCCACTAAAAACCAGGGGTGAACTTGGGTTCTTCACTAATAACCAGGGGTAAACTTGGGTTTTCCACTAAAAACCAGGGGTAAACTTGGGTTCTCCACTAATAACCAGGGGTGAACTTGGGTTCTCCACTAATAACCAGGGGTGAACTTGGGTTATCCACTAAAAACCAGGGGTGAACTTGGGTTCTCCACTAATAATCAGGAGTGAACTTGGGTTCTCCACTAATAACCAGGGATGAACTTGGGTTCTCCACTAATAACCAGGGGTGAACTTGGGCTCTCCACTAATAACCAGGAGTGAACTGGGGTTCTCCACTAATAACCAGGAGTGAACTTGGGTTATCCACTAAAAACCAGGGGTGAACTTGGGTTCTCCACTAATAACCAGGGGTAAACTTGGGTTCTCCACTAAAACCCAGGGGTGAACTTGGGTTCTCCACTAATAATCAGGAGTGAACTTGGGTTCTCCACTAATAACCAGGGGTGAACTTGGGTTCTCCACTAATAACCAGGGGTGAATTTGGGTTCTCCACTAATAACCGGGGGTGAACTTGGGTTCTCAACTAAAAACCAGGGGTGAACTTGGGTTCTCCACTAATAACCAGCGGTGAACTTGGGTTCTCCACTAAAAACCAGGGATGAACTTGGGTTCTCCACTAATAACCGGGGGTGAACTTGGGTTCTCAACTAATAACCGGGGGTGAACTTGGGTTCTCCACTAATAACCGGGGGTGAACTTGGGTTCTCCACTAATAACCGGGGGTGAACTTGGGTTCTCCATTAATAACCAGGGTTGAACTTGAGTTCTCCACTAATAACCAGGAGTGAACTTGGGTTATCCAATAAAAACCAGGGGTAAACTTGGGTTCTCCACTAAAAACCAGGGGTGAACTTGGGTTCTCCACTAATAATCAGGACTGAACTTGGGTTCTCCACTAATAACCAGGAGTGAACTTGGGTTATCCACTAAAAACCAGGGGTGAACTTGGGTTCTCCACTAATAATCAGGAGTGAACTTGGGTTCTCCACTATTAACCAGGGGTGAACTTCGGTTCTCCACTAATAACCAGGGGTGAACTTGGGTTCTCCACTAATAACCATGGGCAAACTTGGGTTCTCCACTAAAAACCAGGGGTGAACTTGGGTTCTCCACTAATAACCAGGGGTGAACTTGGGTTCTCCACTAAAAACGGGGGGTGAACTTGGGTTCTCCACTAATAACCGGGGGTGAACTTGGGTCCTCCACTAATAACCGGGGGTGAACTTGGGTTCTCCACTAATAACCGGGGGTGAACTTGGGTTCTCCACTAATAACCAGGGGTGGACTTGGGTTCTCCACTAATAACCAAGGGTGAACTTGGGTTCTCCACTAAAACCGGGGATGAATTTGGGTTCTCCACTAATAACCGGGGGTGAACTTGGGTTCTCCACTAATAACCGGGGGTGAACTTGGGTTCTCCACTAATAATCAGGAGTGAACTTGGGTTATCCAGTAAAAACCAGGGGTGAACTTGGGTTCTCCACAAATAACCAGGGGTAAACTTGGGTTCTCCACTAAAACCAGGGGTGAACTTGGGTTCTCCACTAATAATCAGGAGTGAACTTGGGTTATCCACTAAAAACCAGTGGTGAACTTGGGTTCTCCACTAATAACCAGGGGTAAACTTGGGTTCTCCACTAAAAACCTGGGGTAAACTTGGGTTCTCCACTAATAACCAGGGGTGAACTTGGGTTCTCCACTAATAACCAGGGTTGAACTTGGGATCTCCACTAAAACTCGGGGGTGAACTTGGGTTCTCCACTAATAACCGGGAGTGAACTTGGGTTCTCCACTAATAATCAGGAGTGAACTTGGGTTATCCACTAAAAACCAGGGGTGAACTTGGGTTCTCCACTAATAACCAGGGGTAAACTTGGGTTCTCCACTAAAACCAGGGGTGAACTTGGGTTCTCAACTAATAATCAGTAGTGAACTTGGGTTCTCCACTAATAATCAGGGGTGAACTTGGGTTCTCCACTAAAAACCAGGGATGAATTTGGGTTCTCCACTAATAACCGGGGTGAACTTGGGTTCTCCACTAATAACGGGGGTGAACTTGGGTTATCCACTAATAACCGGGGTGAACTTGGGTTCTCCATTAATAACCAGGGTTGAACTTGAGTTCTCCACTAATAACCAGGAGTGAACTTGGGTTATCCACTAAAAACCAGGGGTGAACTTGGGTTCTTCACTAATAACCAGGGGTAAACTTGGGTTCTCCACTAAAAACCAGGGGTGAACTTGGGTTCTCCACTAATAATCAGGAGTGAACTTGGGTTCTCCACTAATAACCAGGAGTGAACTTGGGTTATCCACTAAAAACCAGGGGTGAACTTGGGTTCTCCACTAATAATCAGGAGCGAACTTGGGTTCTCCACTAATAACCAGGGGTGAACTTGGGTTCTCCACTAATAACCAGGGGTGAATTTGGGTTCTCCACTAATAACCAGGGGTAAACTTGGGTTCTCCACTAAAAACCAGGGGTGAACTTGGGTTCTCCACTAATAACCAGGGGTGAACTTGGGTTCTCCACTAAAAACCGGGGGTGAACTTGGGTTCTCCACTAATAACCGGATGTGAACTTGGGTTCTCCACTAATAACCGGGGGTGAACTTGGGTTCTCCACTAATAACCGGGGGTGAACTTGGGTTCTCCACTAATAACCAAGGGTGAACTTGGGTTCTCCACTAAAACCGGGGATGAATTTGGGTTCTCCACTAATAACGGGGGTGAACTTGGGTTCTCCACTAATAACCGGGGGTGAACTTGGATTCTCCACTAATAATCAGGAGTGAACTTGGGTTATCCAGTAAAAACCAGGGGTGAACTTGGGTTCTCCACAAATAACCAGGGGTAAACTTGGGTTCTCCACTAAAACCAGGGGTGAACTTGGGTTCTCCACTAATAATCAGGAGTGAACTTGGGTTATTCACTAAAAACCAGTGGTGAACTTGGGTTCTCCACTAATAACCAGGGGTAAACTTGGGTTCTCCACTAAAAACCAGGGGTGAACTTGGGTTCTCCACTAATAACCGGGGGTGAACTTGGGTTCTCCACTAATAATCAGGGGTGAACTTGGGTTCTTCACTAATAACCAGGGGTAACTTGGGTTCTCCACTAAAAACCACTGGTGAACTTGGGTTCTCCACTAATAACCAGGGGTGAACTTGGGTTCTCCACTAATAACCAGGAGTGAACTTGGTTTATCCACTGAAAACCAGGAGTGAACTTGGGTTATCCACTAAAAACCAGGGGTGAACTTGGGTTCTCCACTAATAACCAGGGGTGAATTTGGGTTCTCCACTAATAACCAGGGGTAAACTTGGGTTCTCCACTAAAAACCAGGGGTGAACTTGGGTTCTCCACTAATAACCAGGGGTGAACTTGGGTTCTCCACTAAAAACCGGGGGTGAACTTGGGTTCTCCACTAATAACCGGATGTGAACTTGGGTTCTCCACTAATAACCGGGGGTGAACTTGGGCTCTCCACTAATAACCAGGGGTGGACTTGGGTTCTCCACTAATAACCAAGGGTGAACTTGGGTTCTCCACTAAAACCGGGGATGAATTTGGGTTCTCCACTAATAACGGGGGTGAACTTGGGTTCTCCACTAATAACCGGGGGTTAACTTGGATTCTCCACTAATAATCAGGAGTGAACTTGGGTTATCCAGTAAAAACCAGGGGTGAACTTGGGTTCTCCACAAATAACCAGGGGTAAACTTGGGTTCTCCACTAAAACCAGGGGTGAACTTGGGTTCTCCACTAATAATCAGGAGTGAACTTGGGTTATTCACTAAAAACCAGTGGTGAACTTGGGTTCTCCACTAATAACCAGGGGTAAACTTGGGTTCTCCACTAAAAACCAGGGGTGAACTTGGGTTCTCCACTAATAACCGGGGGTGAACTTGGGTTCTCCACTAATAATCAGGGGTGAACTTGGGTTCTTCACTAATAACCAGGGGTAACTTGGGTTCTCCACTAAAAACCACTGGTAAACTTGGGTTCTCCACTAATAACCAGGGGTGAACTTGGGTTCTCCACTAATAACCAGGAGTGAACTTGGTTTATCCACTGAAAACCAGGAGTGAACTTGGGTTATCCACTAAAAACCAGGGGTGAACTTGGGTTCTCCACTAATAACCAGGGGTATACTTGGGTTCTCCACTAAAAACCAGGGGTGAACTTGGATTCTCCACTAATAACCAGGGGTGAACTTGGGTTATCCACTAATAACCAGGGGTGAACTTGGGTTCTCCACTAATAACCAGGGGTGAACTTGGGCTCTCCACTAATAACCAGGAGTGAACTTGGGTTCTCCACTAATAACCAGGAGTGAACTTGGGTTATCCACTAAAAACCAGGGGTGAACTTGGGTTCTCCACTAATAACAAGGGGTAAACTTGGGTTCTTCACTAAAAACCAAGGGTGAACTTGGGTTCTCCACTAATAATCAGGAGCGAACTTGGGTTCTCCACTAATAACCAGGGGTGAACTTGGGTTCTCCACTAATAACCAGGGGTAAACTTGGGTTCTCCACTAAAAACCAAGGGTAAACTTGAGTTCTCCACTAAAAACCAGGGGTGAACTTGGGTTCTCCACTAATAACCAGGGGTAAACTTGGGTTCTCCACTAAAAACAAGGGGTAAACTTGGGTTCTCCACTAATAACCAGGGATGAACTTGTGTTCTCCACTAATAACCAGGAGTGAACTTGGGTTATCCACTAAAACCGGGGGTGAACTTGGGTTCTCCACTAATAACCGGGGGTGAACTTGGGTTCTCCACTAATAACCGGGGGTGAACTTGGGTTCTCCACTAATAATCAGGAGTGAACTTGGGTTATCCACTAAAAACCAGGGGTGAACTTGGGTTCTCCACTAATAACCAGGGGTAAACTTGGGTTCTCCACTAAAAACCAGGGGTGAACTTGGGTTCTCCTCTAATAATCAGGAGTGAACTTGGGTTCTCCACTAATAACCAGGGGTGAACTTGTGTTCTCCACTAAAAACCAGGGATGAACTTGGGTTCTCCACTAATAACCGGGGGTGAACTTGGGTTCTCTACTAATAACCGGGGGTGAACTTGGGTTCTCCACTAATAACGGGGGTGAACTTGGGTTCTCCACTAATAACCAGGGGTGCACTTGGGTTCTCCACTAATAACCAGGGTTGAACTTGGGTTCTCCACTAATAACCAGGAGTGAACTTGGGTTATCCACTAAAAACCAGGGGTGAACTTGGGTTCTCCACTAATAATCAGGAGTGAACTTGGGTTCTCCACTATTAACCAGGGGTGAACTTGGGTTCTCCACTAATAACCAAGGGTGAACTTGGGTTCTCCACTAATAACCATGGGCAAACTTGGGTTCTCCACTAAAAACCAGGGGTGAACTTGGGTTCTCCACTAATAACCGGGGGTGAACTTGGGTTCTCCACTAAAAACCGGGGGTGAACTTGGGTTCTCCACTAATAACCGGGGGTGAACTTGGGTCCTCCACTAATAACCGGGGGTGAACTTGGGTTCTCCACTAATAACCGGGGGTGAACTTGGGTTCTCCACTAATAACCAGGGGTGGACTTGGGTTCTCCACTAATAACCAAGTGTGAACTTGGGTTCTCCACTAAAACCAGGGATGAATTTGGGTTCTCTACTAATAACCGGGGGTGAACTTGGGTTCTCCACTAATAACCGGGGGTGAACTTGGGTTCTCCACTAATAATCAGGAGTGAACTTGGGTTATCCAGTAAAAACCAGGGGTGAACTTGGGTTCTCCACAAATAACCAGGGGTAAACTTGGGTTCTCCATTAAAACCAGGGGTGAACTTGGGTTCTCCACTAATAATCAGGAGTGAACTTGGGTTATCCACTAAAAACCAGTGGTGAACTTGGGTTCTCCACTAATAACCAGGGGTAAACTTGGGTTCTCCACTAAAAACCAGGGGTAAACTTGGGTTCTCCACTAATAACCAGGGGTGAACTTGGGTTCTCCACTAATAACCAGGGTTGAACTTGGGATCTCCACTAAAACTCGGGGGTGAACTTGGGTTCTCCACTAATAACCGGGGGTGAACTTGGGTTCTCCACTAATAACCGGGAGTGAACTTGGGTTCTCCACTAATAATCAGGAGTGAACTTGGGTTATCCACTAAAAACCAGGGGTGAACTTGGGTTCTCCACTAATAACCAGGGGTAAACTTGGGTTCTCCACTAAAACCAGGGGTGAACTTGGGTTCTCCACTAATAATCAGTAGTGAACTTGGGTTCTCCACTAATAACCAGGGGTGAACTTGGGTTCTCCACTAAAAACCAGGGATGAATTTGGGTTCTCCACTAATAACCGGGGTGAACTTGGGTTCTCCACTAATAACGGGGGTGAACTTGGGTTATCCACTAATAACCGGGGTAAACTTGGGTTCTCCATTAATAACCAGGGTTGAACTTGAGTTCTCCACTAATAACCAGGAGTGAACTTGGGTTATCCACTAAAAACCAGGGGTGAACTTGGGTTCTTCACTAATAACCAGGGGTAAACTTGGGTTCTCCACTAAAAACCAGGGGTGAACTTGGGTTCTCCACTAATAATCAGGAGTGAACTTGGGTTCTCCACTAATAACCAGGAGTGAACTTGGGTTATCCACTAAAAACCAGGGGTGAACTTGGGTTCTCCACTAATAATCAGGAGCGAACTTGGGTTCTCCACTAATAACCAGGGGTGAACTTGGGTTCTCCACTAATAACCAGGGGTGAATTTGGGTTCTCCACTAATAACCAGGGGTAAACTTGGGTTCTCCACTAAAAACCAGGGGTGAACTTGGGTTCTCCACTAATAACCAGGGGTGAACTTGGGTTCTCCACTAAAAACCGGGGGTGAACTTGGGTTCTCCACTAATAACCGGGGGTGAACTTGGGTCCTCCACTAATAACCGGGGGTGAACTTGGGTTCTCCACTAATAAGCGGGGGTGAACTTGGGTTCTCCACTAATAACCAGGGGTGGACTTGGGTTCTCCACTAATAACCAAGGGTGAACTTGGGTTCTCCACTAAAACCGGGGATGAATTTGGGTTCTCCACTAATAACGGGGGTGAACTTGGGTTCTCCACTAATAACCGGGGGTGAACTTGGGTTCTCCACTAATAATCAGGAGTGAACTTGGGTTATCCAGTAAAAACCAGGGGTGAACTTGGGTTCTCCACAAATAACCAGGGGTAAACTTGGGTTCTCCACTAAAACCAGGGGTGAACTTGGGTTCTCCACTAATAACCAGGGGTGAACTTGGGTTCTCCACTAAAAACCAGGGATGAATTTGGGTTCTCCACTAATAACCGGGGTGAACTTGGGTTCTCCACTAATAACGGGGGTGAACTTGGGTTATCCACTAATAACCGGGGTGAACTTGGGTTCTCCATTAATAACCAGGGTTGAACTTGAGTTCTCCACTAATAACCAGGAGTGAACTTGGGTTATCCACTAAAAACCAGGGGTGAACTTGGGTTCTTCACTAATAACCAGGGGTAAACTTGGGTTCTCCACTAAAAACCAGGGGTGAACTTGGGTTCTCCACTAATAATCAGGAGTGAACTTGGGTTCTCCACTAATAACCAGGAGTGAACTTGGGTTATCCACTAAAAACCAGGGGTGAACTTGGGTTCTCCACTAATAATCAGGAGCGAACTTGGGTTCTCCACTAATAACCAGGGGTGAACTTGGGTTCTCCACTAATAACCAGGGGTGAATTTGGGTTCTCCACTAATAACCAGGGGTAAACTTGGGTTCTCCACTAAAAACCAGGGGTGAACTTGGGTTCTCCACTAATAACCAGGGGTGAACTTGGGTTCTCCACTAAAAACCGGGGGTGAACTTGGGTTCTCCACTAATAACCGGGGGTGAACTTGGGTCCTCCACTAATAACCGGGGGTGAACTTGGGTTCTCCACTAATAACCGGGGGTGAACTTGGGTTCTCCACTAATAACCAGGGGTGGACTTGGGTTCTCCACTAATAACCAAGGGTGAACTTGGGTTCTCCACTAAAACCGGGGATGAATTTGGGTTCTCCACTAATAACGGGGGTGAACTTGGGTTCTCCACTAATAACCGGGGGTGAACTTGGGTTCTCCACTAATAATCAGGAGTGAACTTGGGTTATCCAGTAAAAACCAGGGGTGAACTTGGGTTCTCCACAAATAACCAGGGGTAAACTTGGGTTCTCCACTAAAACCAGGGGTGAACTTGGGTTCTCCACTAATAATCAGGAGTGAACTTGGGTTATTCACTAAAAACCAGTGGTGAACTTGGGTTCTCCACTAATAACCAGGGGTAAACTTGGGTTCTACACTAAAAACCAGGGGTCAACTTGGGTTCTCCACTAATAACCGGGGGTGAACTTGGGTTCTCCACTAATAACCAGGGGTGAACTTGGGTTCTTCACTAATAACCAGGGGTAACTTGGGTTCTCCACTAAAAACCACTGGTGAACTTGGGTTCTCCACTAATAACCAGGGGTGAACTTGGGTTCTCCACTAATAACCAGGAGTGAACTTGGTTTATCCACTGAAAACCAGGAGTGAACTTGGGTTATCCACTAAAAACCAGGGGTGAACTTGGGTTCTCCACTAATAACCAGGGGTAAACTTGGGTTCTCCACTAAAAACCAGGGGTGAACTTGGATTCTCCACTAATAACCAGGGGTGAACTTGGGTTATCCACTAATAACCAGGGGTGAACTTGGGTTCTCCACTAATAACCAGGGGTGAACTTGGGCTCTCCACTAATAACCAGGAGTGAACTTGGGTTCTCCACTAATAACCAGGAGTGAACTTGGGTTATCCACTAAAAACCAGGGGTGAACTTGGGTTCTCCACTAATAACAAGGGGTAAACTTGGGTTCTTCACTAAAAACCAAGGGTGAACTTGGGTTCTCCACTAATAATCAGGAGCGAACTTGGGTTCTCCACTAATAACCAGGGGTGAACTTGGGTTCTCCACTAATAACCAGCGGTGAAGTAGGATTCTCCACTAATAACCAGGGGTGAACTTGGGTTCTCCACTAATAACCAGGGGTAAACTTGGGTTCTCCACTAAAAACAAGGGGTAAACTTGGGTTCTCCACTAATAACCAGGGATGAACTTGTGTTCTCCACTAATAACCAGGAGTGAACTTGGGTTATCCACTAAAACCGGGGGTGAACTTGGGTTCTCCACTAATAACCGGGGGTGAACTTGGGTTCTCCACTAATAACCGGGGGTGAACTTGGGTTCTCCACTAATAATCAGGAGTGAACTTGGGTTATCCACTAAAAACCAGGGGTGAACTTGGGTTCTCCACTAATAACCAGGGGTAAACTTGGGTTCTCCACTAAAAACCAGGGGTGAACTTGGGTTCTCCACTAATAATCAGGAGTGAACTTGGGTTCTCCACTAATAACCAGGGGTGAACTTGGGTTCTCCACTAAAAACCAGGGGTGAACTTGGGTTCTCCACTAATAACCGGGGGTGAACTTGGGTTCTCTACTAATAACCGGGGGTGAACTTGGGTTCTCCACTAATAACCGGGGGTGAACTTGGGTTCTCCACTAATAACCAGGGGTGCACTTGGGTTCTCCACTAATAACCAGGGGTGACCTTGGGTTCTCCACTAATAACCAGGAGTGAACTTGGGTTATCCACTAAAAACCAGGGGTGAACTTTGGTTCTTCACTGATAACCAGGGGTAAACTTGGTTCTCTACTAAAAACCAGTGGTGAACATTGGTTCTCCACTAATAACCAGGGGTGAACTTGGGTTCACCACTAATAACCAGGAGTGAACTTGTGTTCTCCACTGAAAACTAGGGATGAACTTGTGTTCTCCACTAATAACCAGGAGTGAACTTGGGTTATCCACTAAAACCGGGGGTGAACTTGGGTTCTCCACTAATAACCGGGGGTGAACTTGGGTTCTCCACTAATAATCAGGAGTGAACTTGGGTTATCCACTAAAAACCAGGGGTGAACTTGGGTTCTTCACTAATAACTATGGGTAAACTTGGGTTCTCCACTAATAACCGGGGGTGAACTTGGGTTCTCCACTAATAACCGGGGTTGAACTTGGGTTCTCCACTAATAACCAGGGGTGAACTTGGGTTCTCCACTAATAACCGGGGTAAACTTGGGTTTTCCACTAATAACCGGGGTTGAACTTGGGTTCTCCACTAATAACCAGGAGTGAACTTGGGTTATCCACTAAAAACCAGGGGTGAACTTGGGTTCTTCACTAATAACCAGGGGTAAACTTGGGTTTTCCACTAAAAACCAGGGGTAAACTTGGGTTCTCCACTAATAACCAGGGGTGAACTTGGGTTCTCCACTAATAACCAGGGGTGAACTTGGGTTATCCACTAAAAACCAGGGGTGAACTTGGGTTCTCCACTAATAATCAGGAGTGAACTTGGGTTCTCCACTAATAACCAGGGGTGAACTTGGGTTCTCCACTAATAACCAGGGGTGAACTTGGGCTCTCCACTAATAACCAGGAGTGAACTTGGGTTCTCCACTAATAACCAGGAGTGAACTTGGGTTATCCACTAAAAACCAGGGGTGAACTTGGGTTCTCCACTAATAACCAGGGGTAAACTTGGGTTCTCCACTAAAACCCAGGGGTGAACTTGGGTTCTCCACTAATAATCAGGAGTGAACTTGGGTTCTCCACTAATAACCAGGGGTGAACTTGGGTTCTCCACTAATAACCAGGGGTGAATTTGGGTTCTCCACTAATAACCGGGGGTGAACTTGGGTTCTCAACTAAAAACCAGGGGTGAACTTGGGTTCTCCACTAATAACCAGGGGTGAACTTGGGTTCTCCACTAAAAACCAGGGGTGAACTTGGGTTCTCCACTAATAACCGGGGGTGAACTTGGGTTCTCAACTAATAACCGGGGGTGAACTTGGGTTCTCCACTAATAACCGGGGGTGAACTTGGGTTCTCCACTAATAACCGGGGGTGAACTTGGGTTCTCCATTAATAACCAGGGTTGAACTTGAGTTCTCCACTAATAACCAGGAGTGAACTTGGGTTATCCAATTAAAACCAGGGGTAAACTTGGGTTCTCCACTAAAAACCAGGGGTGAACTTGTGTTCTCCACTAATAATCAGGACTGAACTTGGGTTCTCCACTAATAACCAGGAGTGAACTTGGGTTATCCACTAAAAACCAGGGGTGAACTTGGGTTCTCCACTAATAATCAGGAGTGAACTTGGGTTCTCCACTATTAACCAGGGGTGAACTTGGGTTCTCCACTAATAACCAGGGGTGAACTTGGGTTCTCCACTAATAACTAGGGGTGAACTTGGGTTCTCCACTAAAAACCGGGGGTGAACTTGGGTTCTCCACTAATAACCGGGGGTGAACTTGGGTCCTCCACTAATAACCGGGGGTGAACTTGGGTTCTCCACTAATAACCGGGGGTGAACTTGGGTTCTCCACTAATAACCAGGGGTGGACTTGGGTTCTCCACTAATAACCAAGGGTGAACTTGGGTTCTCCACTAAAACCGGGGATGAATTTGGGTTCTCCACTAATAACCGGGGGTGAACTTGGGTTCTCCACTAATAACCGGGGGTGAACTTGGGTTCTCCACTAATAATCAGGAGTGAACTTGGGATATCCACTAAAAACCAGTGGTGAACTTGGGTTCTCCACTAATAACCAGGGCTAAACTTGGGTTCTCCACTAAAAACCAGGGGTAAACTTGGGTTCTCCACTAATAACCAGGGGTGAACTTGGGTTCTCCACTAATAACCAGGGTTGAACTTGGGATAACCACTAAAACTCGGGGGTGAACTTGGGTTCTCCACTAATAACCGGGGGTGAACTTGGGTTCTCCACTAATAACCGGGAGTGAACTTGGGTTCTCCACTAATAATCAGGAGTGAACTTGGGTTATCCACTAAAAACCAGGGGTGAACTTGGGTTCTCCACTAATAACCAGGGGTAAACTTGGGTTCTCCACTAAAACCAGGGGTGAACTTGGGTTCTCCACTAATAATCAGTAGTGAACTTGGGTTCTCCACTAATAACCAGGGGTGAACTTGGGTTCTCCACTAAAAACCAGGGATGAATTTGGGTTCTCCACTAATAACCAGGGTGAACTTTGGTTCTCCACTAATAACGGGGGTGAACTTGGGTTATCCACTAATAACCGGGGTGAACTTGGGTTCTCCATTAATAACCAGGGTTGAACTTGAGTTCTCCACTAATAACCAGGAGTGAACTTGGGTTATCCACTAAAAACCAGGGGTGAACTTGGGTTCTTCACTAATAACCAGGGGTAAACTTGGGTTCTCCACTAAAAACCAGGGGTGAACTTGGGTTCTCCACTAATAATCAGGAGTGAACTTGGGTTCTCCACTAATAACCAGGAGTGAACTTGGGTTATCCACTAAAAACAGGGGTGAACTTGGGTTCTCCACTAATAATCAGGAGCGAACTTGGGTTCTCCACTAATAACCAGGGGTGAACTTGGGTTCTCCACTAATAACCAGGGGTGAATTTGGGTTCGCCACTAATAACCAGGGGTAAACTTGGGTTCTCCACTAAAAACCAGGGGTGAATTTGGGTTCTCCACTAATAACCAGGGGTGAACTTGGGTTCTCCACTAAAAACCGGGGGGGTGAACTTGGGTCCTCCACTAATAACCGGATGTGAACTTGGGTTCTCCACTAATAACCGGGGGTGAACTTGGGTTCTCCACTAATAACCAGGGGTGGACTTGGGTTCTCCACTAATAACCAAGGGTGAACTTGGGTTCTCCACTAAAACCGGGGATGAATTTGGGTTCTCCACTAATAACGGGGGTGAACTTGGGTTCTCCACTAATAACCGGGGATGAACTTGGGTTCTCCACTAATAATCAGGAGTGAACTTGGGTTATCCAGTAAAAACCAGGGGTGAACTTGGGTTCTCCTCAAATAACCAGGGGTAAACTTGGGTTCTCCACTAAAACCAGGGGTGAACTTGGGTTCTCCACTAATAATCAGGAGTGAACTTGGGTTATTCACTAAAAACCAGTGGTGAACTTGGGTTCTCCACTAATAACCAGGGGTAAACTTGGGTTCTCCACTAAAAACCAGGGGTGAACTTGGGTTCTCCACTAATAACCGGGGGTGAACTTGGGTTCTCCACTAATAACCAGGGGTGAACTTGGGTTCTTCACTAATAACCAGGGGTAACTTGGGTTCTCCACTAAAAACCACTGGTGAACTTGGGTTCTCCACTAATAACCAGGGGTGAACTTGGTTTATCCACTGAAAACCAGGAGTGAACTTGGGTTATCCACTAAAAACCAGGGGTGAACTTGGGTTCTCCACTAATAATCAGGGGTAAACTTGGGTTCTCCACTAAAAACCAGGCGTGAACTTGGATTCTCCACTAATAACCAGGGGTGAACTTGGGTTATCCACTAATAACCAGGGGTGAACTTGGGTTCTCCACTAATAACCAGGGGTGAACTTGGGCTCTCCACTAATAACCAGGAGTGAACTTGGGTTCTCCACTAATAACCAGGAGTGAACTTGGGTTATCCACTAAAAACCAGGGGTGAACTTGGGTTCTCCACTAATAACAAGGGGTAAACTTGGGTTCTTCACTAAAAACCAAGGGTGAACTTGGGTTCTCCACTAATAATCAGGAGCGAACTTGGGTTCTCCACTAATAACCAGGGGTGAACTTGGGTTCTCCACTAATAACCAGGGGTAAACTTGGGTTCTCCACTAAAAACCAAGGGTAAACTTGAGTTCTCCACTAAAAACCAGGGGTGAACTTGGGTTCTCCACTAATAACCAGGGGTAAACTTGGGTTCTCCACTAAAAACAAGGGGTAAACTTGGGTTATCCACTAATAACCAGGGATGAACTTGTGTTCTCCACTAATAACCAGGAGTGAACTTGGATTATCCACTAAAACCGGGGGTGAACTTGGGTTCTCCACTAATAACCGGGGGTGAACTTGGGTTCTCCACTAATAACCGGGGGTGAACTTGGGTTCTCCACTAATAATCAGGAGTGAACTTGGGTTATCCACTAAAAACCAGGGGTGAACTTGGGTTCTCCACTAATAACCAGGGGTAAACTTGGGTTCTCCACTAAAAACCAGGGGTGAACTTGGGTTCTCCACTAATAATCAGGAGTGAACTTGGGTTCTCCACTAATAACCAGGGGTGAACTTGGGTTCTCCACTAAAAACCAGGGATGAACTTGGGTTCTCCACTAATAACCGGGGGTGAACTTGGGTTCTCTACTAATAACCGGGGGTGAACTTGGGTTCTCCACTAATAACCGGGGGTGAACTTGGGTTCTCCACTAATAACCAGGGGTGCACTTGGGTTCTCCACTAATAACCAGGGGTGAACTTGGGTTCTCCACTAATAAACAGGAGTGAACTTGGGTTATCCACTAAAAACCAGGGGTGAACTTGGGTTCTCCACTAATAATCAGGAGTGAATTTGGGTTCTCCACTATTAACCAGGGGTGAACTTGGGTTCTCCACTAATAACCAAGGGTGAACTTGGGTTCTCCACTAATAACCATGGGCAAACTTGGGTTCTCCACTAAAAACCAGGGGTGAACTTGGGTTCTCCACTAATAACCAGGGGTGAACTTGGGTTCTCCACTAAAAACCGGGGGTGAACTTGGGTTCTCCACTAATAACCGGGGGTGAACTTGGGTCCTCCACTAATAACCGGGGGTGAACTTGGGTTCTCCACTAATAACCGGGGGTGAACTTGGGTTCTCCACTAATAACCAGGGGTGGACTTGGGTTCTCCACTAATAACCAAGGGTGAACTTGGGTTCTCCACTAAAACCAGGGATGAATTTGGGTTCTCCACTAATAACCGGGGGTGAACTTGGGTTCTCCACTAATAACCGGGGGTGAACTTGGGTTCTCCACTAATAATCAGGAGTGAACTTGGGTTATCCAGTAAAAACCAGGGGTGAACTTGGGTTCTCCACAAATAACCAGGGGTAAACTTGGGTTCTCCACTAAAACCAGGGGTGAACTTGGGTTCTCCACTAATAATCAGGAGTGAACTTGGGTTATCCACTTAAAACCAGTGGTGAACTTGGGTTCTCCACTAATAACCAGGGGTAAACTTGGGTTCTCCACTAAAAACCAGGGGTAAACTTGGGTTCTCCACTAATAACCAGGGGTGAACTTGGGTTCTCCACTAATAACCAGGGTTGAACTTGGGATCTCCACTAAAACTCGTGGGTGAACTTGGGTTCTCCACTAATAACCGGGGGTGAACTTGGGTTCTCCACTAATAACCGGGAGTGAACTTGGGTTCTCCACTAATAATCAGGAGTGAACTTGGGTTATCCACTAAAAACCAGGGGTGAACTTGGGTTCTCCACTAATAACCAGGGGTAAACTTGGGTTCTCCACTAAAACCAGGGGTGAACTTGGGTTCTCCACTAATAATCAGTAGTGAACTTGGGTTCTCCACTAATAACCAGGGGTGAACTTGGGTTCTCCACTAAAAACCAGGGATGAATTTGGGTTCTCCACTAATAACCGGGGTGAACTTGGGTTCTCCACTAATAACGGGGGTGAACTTGGGTTATCCACTAATAACCGGGGTGAACTTGGGTTCTCCATTAATAACCAGGGTTGAACTTGAGTTCTCCACTAATAACCAGGAGTGAACTTGGGTTATCCACTAAAAACCAGGGGTGAACTTGGGTTCTTCACTAATAACCAGGGGTAAACTTGGGTTCTCCACTAAAAACCAGGGGTGAACTTGGGTTCTCCACTAATAATCAGGAGTGAACTTGGGTTCTCCACTAATAACCAGGGGTGAACTTGGGTTCTCCACTAATAACCAGGGGTGAATTTGGGTTCTCCACTAATAACCAGGGGTAAACTTGGGTTCTCCACTAAAAACCAGGGGTGAACTTGGGTTCTCCACTAATAACCAGGGGTGAACTTGGGTTCTCCACTAAAAACCGGGGGTGAACTTGGGTTCTCCACTAATAACCGGGGGTGAACTTGGGTCCTCCACTAATAACCGGGGGTGAACTTGGGTTCTCCACTAATAACCGGGGGTGAACTTGGGTTCTCCACTAATAACCAGGGGTGGACTTGGGTTCTCCACTAATAACCAAGGGTGAACTTGGGTTCTCCACTAAAACCGGGGATGAATTTGGGTTCTCCACTAATAACGGGGGTGAACTTGGGTTCTCCACTAATAACCGGGGGTGAACTTGGGTTCTCCACTAATAATCAGGAGTGAACTTGGGTTATTCACTAAAAACCAGTGGTGAACTTGGGTTCTCCACTAATAACCAGGGGTAAACTTGGGTTCTCCACTAAAAACCAGGGGTGAACTTGGGTTCTCCACTAATAACCGGGGGTGAACTTGGGTTCTCCACTAATAACCAGGGGTGAACTTGGGTTCTTCACTAATAACCAGGGGTAACTTGGGTTCTCCACTAAAAACCACTGGTGAACTTGGGTTCTCCACTAATAACCAGGGGTGAACTTGGGTTCTCCACTAATAACCAGGAGTGAACTTGGTTTATCCACTGAAAACCAGGAGTGAACTTGGGTTATCCACTAAAAACCAGGGGTGAACTTGGGTTCTCCACTAATAACCAGGGGTAAACTTGGGTTCTCCACTAAAAACCAGGGGTGAACTTGGATTCTCCACTAATAACCAGGGGTGAACTTGGGTTATCCACTAATAACCAGGGGTGAACTTGGGTTCTCCACTAATAACCAGGGGTGAACTTGGGCTCTCCACTAATAACCAGGAGTGAACTTGGGTTCTCCACTAAAAACCAGGGGTGAACTTGGGTTCTCCACTAATAACAAGGGGTAAACTTGGGTTCTTCACTAAAAACCAAGGGTGAACTTGGGTTCTCCACTAATAATCAGGAGCGAACTTGGGTTCTCCACTAATAACCAGGGGTGAACTTGGGTTCTCCACTAATAACCAGGGGTGAACTAGGGTTCTCCACTAATAACCAGGGGTGAACTTGGGTTCTCCACTAATAACCAGGGGTAAACTTGGGTTCTCCACTAAAAACAAGGGGTAAACTTGGGTTCTCCACTAATAACCAGGGATGAACTTGTGTTCTCCACTAATAACCAGGAGTGAACTTGGGTTATCCACTAAAACCGGGGGTGAACTTGGGTTCTCCACTAATAACCGGGGGTGAACTTGGGTTCTCCTCTAATAACCGGGGGTGAACTTGGGTTCTCCACTAATAATCAGGAGTGAACTTGGGTTATCCACTAAAAACCAGGGGTGAACTTGCGTTCTCCACTAATAACCAGGGGTAAACTTGGGTTCTCCACTAAAAACCAGGGGTGAACTTGGGTTCTCCACTAATAATCAGGAGTGAACTTGGGTTCTCCACTAATAACCAGGGGTGAACTTGGGTTCTCCACTAAAAACCAGGGGTGAACTTGGGTTCTCCACTAATAACCGGGGGTGAACTTGGGTTCTCTACTAATAACCGGGGGTGAATTTGGGTTCTCCACTAATAACCGGGGGTGAACTTGGGTTCTCCAATAATAACCAGGGGTGCACTTGGGTTCTCCACTAATAACCAGGGGTGAACTTGGGTTCTCCACTAATAACCAGGAGTGAACTTGGGTTATCCACTAAAAACCAGGGGTGAACTTTGGTTCTTCACTGATAACCAGGGGTAAACTTGGTTCTCCACTAAAAACCAGTGGTGAACATTGGTTCTCCACTAATAACCAGGGGTGAACTTGGGTTCACCACTAATAACCAGGAGTGAACTTGGGTTCTCCACTGAAAACTAGGGATGAACTTGTGTTCTCCACTAATAACCAGGAGTGAACTTGGGTTATCCACTAAAACCGGGGGTGAACTTGGGTTCTCCACTAATAACCGGGGGTGAACTTGGGTTCTCCACTAATAACCGGGGGTGAACTTGGGTTCTCCACTAATAATCTGGAGTGAACTTGGGTTATCCACTAAAAACCAGGGGTGAACTTGGGTTCTCCACTAATAACCAGGGGTAAACTTGGGTTCTCCACTAAAAACCAGGGGTGAACTTGGGTTCTCCACTAATATTCAGGAGTGAACTTGGGTTCTCCACTAATAACCAGGGGTGAACTTGGGTTCTCCACTAAAAACCAGGGGTGAACTTGGGTTCTCCACTAATAACCGGGGGTGAACTTGGGTTCTCTACTAATAACCGGGGGTGAACTTGGGTTCTCCACTAATAACCGGGGGTGAACTTGGGTTCTCCACTAATAACCAGGGGTGCACTTGGGTTCTCCACTAATAACCAGGGGTGAACTTGGGTTCTCCACTAATAACCAGGAGTGAACTTGTATTATCCACTAAAAACCAGGGGTGAACTTTGGTTCTTCACTAATAACCAGGGGTAAACTTGGTTCTCCACTAAAAACCAGTGGTGAACATTGGTTCTCCACTAATAACCAGGGGTGAACTTGGGTTCACCACTAATAACCAGGAGTGAACTTGGGTTCTCCACTGAAAACTAGGGGTGAACTTGGGTTCTCCACTAATAATCAGGAGTGAACTTGGGTTCTTCACTACTAACCAGGGGTGAACTTGGGTTCTCCACTAAAAACCAGGGGTGAACTTGGGTTCTCCACTAATAACCAGGGGTAAACTTGGGTTCTCCACTAAAAACCAGGGGTGAACTTGGATTCTCCACTAATAACCAGGGGTGAACTTGGGTTATCCACTAATAACCAGGGGTAAACTTGGGTTCTCCACTAAAAACCAGGGGTAAACTTGGGTTCTCCACTAAAAACAAGGGGTGAACTTGGGTTCTCCACTAATAACCAGGGATGAACTTGGGTTCTCCACTAATAACCAGGAGTGAACTTGGGTTCTCCACTAATAACCAGGGATGAACTTGTGTTCTCTACTAATAACCAGGAGTGAACTTGGGTTCTCCACTAAATCGGGGGTGAACTTGGGTTCTCCACTAATAACCGGGGGTGAACTTGGGTTCTCCACTCATAACCGGGGGTGAACTTGGGTTCTCCACTAATAATCAGGAGTGAACTTGGGTTATCCACTAAAAACCAGGGGTGAACTTGGGTTCTCCACTAATAACCAGGGGTGAACTTGGGTTCTCCACTAAAAACCAGGGGTGAACTTGGGTTCTCCACTAATAATCAGGAGTGAACTTGGGTTCTCCACTAATAACCGGGGGTGAACTTGGGTTCTCCACTAATAACCGGGGGTGAACTTGGGTTCTCCACTAATAACTCGGGGGTGAACTTGGGTTCTCCACTAATAATCAGGAGTGAACTTGGGTTATCCACTAAAAACCTGGGGTGAACTTGGGTTCTCCACTAATAACCAGAGGTAAACTTGGGTTCTCCACTAAAAACCAGGGGTGAACTTGGGTTCTCCACTAATAATCAGGAGTGAACTTGGGTTCTCCACTAATAACCAGGGGTGAACTTGGGTTCTCCACTAAAAACCAGGGGTGAACTTGGGTTCTCCACTAATAACCGGCGGTGAACTTGGGTTCTCTACTAATAACCGGGGGTGAACTTGGGTTCTCCACTAATAACCGGGGGTGAACTTGGGTTCTCCACTAATAACCAGGGGTGCACTTGGGTTCTCCACTAATAACCAGGGGTGAACTTGGGTTCTCCACTAATAACCAGGAGTGAACTTGGGTTATCCACTAAAAACCAGGGGTGAACTTTGGTTCTTCACTAATAACCAGGGGTAAACTTGGTTCTCCACTAAAAACCAGGGGTGAACATTGGTTCTCCACTAATAACCGGGGGTGAACTTGGGTTCACCACTAATAACCAGGAGTGAACTTGGGTTCTCCACTGAAAACTAGGGGTGAACTTGGGTTCTCCACTAATAATCAGGAGTGAACTTGGGTTCTTCACTACTAACCAGGGGTGAACTTGGGTTCTCCACTAATAACCAGGGGTGAACTTGGGTTCTTCACTAATAACCAAGAGTGAACTTGGGTTCTCCACTAATAACCAGGAGTGAACTTGGGTTATCCACTAAAAACCAGGGGTGAACTTGGGTTCTCCACTAATAACCAAGGGTAAACTTGGGTTCTCCACTAAAAACCAGGGGTGAACTTGGATTCTCCACTAATAACCAGGGGTGAACTTGGGTTATCCACTAATAACCACGGGTAAACTTGGGTTCTCCACTAAAAACCAGGGGTAAACTTGGGTTCTCCACTAAAAACAAGGGGTGAACTTGGGTTCTCCACTAATAACCAGGGATGAACTTGGGTTCTCCACTAATAACCAGGAGTGAACTTGGGTTCTCCACTAATAACCAGGGATGAACTTGTGTTCTCTACTAATAACCAGGAGTGAACTTGGGTTCTCCACTAAAACGGGGGTGAACTTGGGTTCTCCACTAATAACCGGGGGTGAACTTGGGTTCTCCACTCATAACCGGGGGTGAACTTGGGTTCTCCACTAATAATCAGGAGTGAACTTGGGTTATCCACTTAAAACCAGGGGTGAACTTGGGTTCTCCACTAATAACCAGGGGTGAACTTGGGTTCTCCACTAAAAACCAGGGGTGAACTTGGGTTCTCCACTAATAATCAGGAGTGAACTTGGGTTCTCCACAAATAACCAGGGGTGAACTTGGGTTCTCCACTAAAAACCAGGGGTGAACTTGGGTTCTCCACTAATAACCGGGGGTGAACTTGGGTTCTCCACTAATAACCAGGGGTGAACTTGGGTTCTCCACTAAAAACCAGGGGTGAACTTGGGTTCTCCACTAATAATCAGGAGTGAACTTGGGTTCTCCACTAATAACCAGGGGTGAACTTGGGTTCTCCACTAAAAACCAGGGGTGAACTTGGGTTCTCCACTAATAACCGGGGGTGAACTTGGGTTCTCCACTAATAACCAGGGGTGAACTTGGGTTATCCACTAAAAACCAGGGGTGAACTTGGGTTCTCCACTAATAACCAGGGGTAAACTTGGGTTCTCCACTAAAAACCAGGGGTGAACTTGGGTTCTCCACTAATAATCAGGAGTGAACTTGGGTTCTCCACTAATAACCAGGGGTGAACTTGGGTTCTCCACTAAAAACCAGGGGTGAACTTGGGTTCTCCACTAATAACCAGGAGTGAACTTGGGTTATCCACTAAAAACCAGGGGTGAACTTGGGTTATCCACTAAAAACCAGGGGTGAACTTGGGTTCTCCACTAATAACCGGGGGTGAACTTGGGTTCTCTACTAATAACCGGGGGTGAACTTGGGTTCTCCACTAATAACCGGGGGTGAACTTGGGTTCTCCACTAATAACCAGGGGTGCACTTGGGTTCTCCACTAATAACCAGGAGTGAACTTGGGTTCTCCACTAATAACCAGGAGTGAACTTGGGTTATCCACTAAAAACCAGGGGTGAACTTTGGTTCTTCACTAATAACCAGGGGTAAACTTGGTTCTCCACTAAAAACCAGTGGTGAACATTGGTTCTCCACTAATAACCAGGGGTGAACTTGGGTTCACCACTAATAACCAGGAGTGAACTTGGGTTCTCCACTGAAAACTAGGGGTGAACTTGGGTTCTCCACTAATAATCAGGAGTGAACTTGGGTTCTTCACTACTAACCAGGGGTGAACTTGGGTTCTCCACTAATAACCAGGGGTGAACTTGGGTTCTTCACTAATAACCAAGAGTGAACTTGGGTTCTCCACTAATAACCAGGAGTGAACTTGGGTTATCCACGAAAAACCAGGGGTGAACTTGGGTTCTCCACTAATAACCAGGGGTAAACTTGGGTTATCCACTAAAAACCAGGGGTGAACTTGGATTCTCCACTAATAACCAGGGGTGAACTTGGGTTATCCACTAATAACCAGGGGTAAACTTTGGTTCTCCACTAAAAACCAGGGGTAAACTTGGGTTCTCCACTAAAAACCAGGGGTGAACTTGGGTTCTCCACTAATAACCAGGGATGAACTTGGGTTCTCCACTAATAACCAGGAGTGAACTTGGGTTCTCCACTAATAACCAGGGATGAACTTGTGTTCTCTACTAATAACCAGGAGTGAACTTGGGTTCTCCACTAAAACCGGGGGTGAACTTGGGTTCTCCACTAATAACCGGGGGTGAACTTGGGTTCTCCACTCATAACCGGGGGTGAACTTGGGTTCTCCACTAATAATCAGGAGTGAACTTGGGTTATCCACTAAAAACCAGGGGTGAACTTGGGTTCTCCACTAATAACCAGGGGTGAACTTGGGTTATCCACTAAAAACCAGGGGTGAACTTGGGTTTTCCACTAATAACCGGGGGTGAACTTGGGCTCGCTACTAATAACCGGGGGTGAACTTGGGTTCTCCACTAATAACCGGGGGTGAACTTGGGTTCTCCACTAATAACCAGGGGTGAACTTGGGTTCTCCACTAATAACCAGTAGTGAACTTGGGTTATCCACTAAAAACCAGGGGTGAACTTTGGTTCTTCACTAATAACCAGGGGTAAACTTGGGTTCTCCACTAAAAACCAGTGGTGAACTTGGGTTCTCCACTAATAACCAGGGGTGAACTTGGGTTCTCCACTAATAACCAGGAGTGAACTTGGGTTATCCACTAAAAACCAGGGGTGAACTTGGTTTCTCCACTAATAACCAGGGGTAAACTTGGGTTCTCCACTAAAAACCAAGGGTGAACTTGGATTCTCCACTAATAACCAGGGGTGAACTTGGGTTATCCACTAATAACCAGGGGTAAACTTGGGTTCTCCACTAAAAACCAGGGGTAAACTTGGGTTCTCCACTAAAAACCAGGGGTGAACTTGGGTTCTCCACTAATAATCAGGAGTGAACTTGGGTTCTCCACTAAAATCCGGGGGTGAACTTGGGTTCTCCACTAATAACGAGGAGTGAACTTGGGTTCTCCACTAAAATCCGGGGGTGAACTTGGGTTCTCCACTAATAATCAGGAGTGAACTTGGGTTATCCACTAAAAAACAGGGGTGAACTTGGGTTCTCCACTAATAACCAGGGGTAAACTTGGGTTCTCCACTAAAAACCAGGGGTGAACTTGGATTCTCCACTAATAACCAGGGGTGAACTTGGGTTATCCACTAATAACCAGGGGTAAACTTGGGTTCTCCACTAAAAACCAGGGGTAAACTTGGGTTCTCCACTAAAACCCAGGGGTGAACTTGGGTTCTCCACTAATAACCAGGGATGAACTTGGGTTCTCCACTAATAACCAGGAGTGAACTTGGGTTCTCCACTAAAATCCGGGGGTGAACTTGGGTTCTCCACTAATAACCAGGAGTGAACTTGGGTTCTCCACTAAAATCCGGGGGTGAACTTGGGTTCTCCACTAATAATCAGGAGTGAACTTGGGTTATCCACTAAAAACCAGGGGTGAACTTGGGTTCTCCACTAATAACCAGGGGTAAACTTGGGTTCTCCACTAAAAACCAGGGGTGAACTTGGGTTCTCCACTAATAACCAAGGGTGAACTTGGGTTCTCCACTAAAATCCAGGGGTGAACTTGGGTTCTCCACTAATAAGCAGGAGTGAACTTGGGTTCTCCACTAATGACACCCGTCGTGTTACTGTTAATTGACACGAACATCATCTGATATGGAATTCCTGTTTGGACACCAGTATACGTAAATAAATACAAATAATATATATAAAAAATGAACCCCCCCCCACAAAACAAATGGTATTAAAAACCACCCGAACATCGTTTTTACGGGAAAATCACATCGGGTATCACAACGCGGAAATAAAAGCGTGAAGACATGTAATTTGACATGAACAACGCGGACTCAACTATAAAGGCAGGAGCGAACTGAGGTGCTCAAGCAGGGTAAGCAGTTCTTGTCCCACTATTGGCACCCGTCGTGTTACTCTTGTTACAAACCAGGTGATAAGTCATGAACGATGATGTAAGTGAACACACTAAGCTGAAGAAAAGATAAAACACGACCAGAACCGTTCTAACTACTCCTAACATACATATACATGACCGCTCGTTCTCCTGGCTTGGCACAATTATCGCATGACGGAAGACAAAACTTATGCACATTGAGACACATGGATTATTATTGTTATTCCTCATATCAGACTACATGTTGTTATTCCTCATATCAGACTACATGTACACATTATTTGATTCTTTGTTACTAACAAATATATTTGGCTATAATGTATCTGTACTAGTTACACTTACTGAGAGCGAGAGGCAGCATGTCCATTACAAGCATCTCTAATGTTGTTGTAAGCGTAGGCATTATCATGTACACGAGAAGGATGTTGTTTCCACAGGTGGATTTTTCCAGCATTATGTAGAGCTAGGATTTTACATGCATAATATTTTGCTACTGCATCATTACATGTAGTGCCTGAGGATGTTGAACCTAAAGCAAATTTGAATATTCAAGTTCTTCTTGAACATTTCATTTTATGCATTATGTTTCTCTATAAGACAATTCAATACATTCGCAGCAACCATAATGATGTTTTAGGATCAACTATACTTTAAAAATGAAAAAAATCTTTAGCGTTTTGATTGACAAACGATAATTAGTAAATAGGGAAGAAAAAATACAATATATGATTTATAAACACACTAGGTTAATGATGCCTCTGCTGGTGAACTATTAGTCCCCGAGGGAATCGTCCAGCCAGTGTTCAATGTTTCGGCACTCGTATGTATATATTTATTATAGAATTTTACAATTCCTAAATAATGCAATTTATTAGTAAAACTAAAGCTCTTCTTCTTCCAGCATTGGTAGCATTAGCTGATTTTGTCTATCCTGTTTATGACCTTTGTTTACTTAGCTGATTTTGTCTATCCTGTTTATGACCTTTGCTTACTTAGCTGATTTTGTCTATCCTGTTTATGACCTTTGTTTACTTAGCTGATTTTGTCTATCCTGTTTATGACCTTTGTTTATTTAGCTGATTTTGTCTATCCTATTTATGACCTTTGTTTACTTAGCTGATTTTGTCTATCCTGTTTATGACCTTTGTTTATTTAGCTGATTTTGTCTATCCTGTTTATGACCTTTGTTTACTTAGCTGATTTTGTCTATCCTGTTTATGACCTTTGTTTACTTAGCTGATTTTGTCTATCCTGTTTATGACCTTTCTTTACTTAGCTGATTTTTTCTATCCTGTTTATGACCTTTCTTTACTTAGCTGATTTTGTCTATCCTGTTTATGACCTTTGTTTACTTAGCTGATTTTGTCTATCCTGTTTATGACCTTTGTTTACTTAGCTGATTTTGTCTATCCTGTTTATGACCTTTGTTTACTTAGCTGATTTTGTCTATCCTGTTTATGACCTTTGTTTTCTTAACTGATTTTGTCTATCCTGTTTATGACCTTTGTTTTCTTAACTGATTTTGTCTATCCTGTTTATGACCTTTCTTTACTTAGCTGATTTTGTCTATCCTGTTTATGACCTTTGTTTACTTAGCTGATTTTGTCTATCCTGTTTATGACCTTTCTTTACTTAGCTGATTTTTTCTATCCTGTTTATGACCTTTCTTTACTTAGCTGATTTTGTCTATCCTGTTTATGACCTTTGTTTACTTAGCTGATTTTGTCTATCCTGTTTATGACCTTTGTTTACTTAGCTGATTTTGTCTATCCTGTTTATGACCTTTGTTTACTTAGCTGATTTTGTCTATCCTGTTTATGACCTTTGTTTTCTTAACTGATTTTGTCTATCCTGTTTATGACCTTTGTTTTCTTAACTGATTTTGTCTATCCTGTTTATGACCTTTTGTTTATTTAGCTGATTTTGTCTATCCTGTTTATGACCTTTGTTTACTTAGCTGATTTTGTCTATCCTGTTTATGACCTTTGTTTACTTAGCTGATTTTGTCTATCCTGTTTATGACCTTTGTTTACTTAGCTGATTTTGTCTATCCTGTTTATGACCTTTGTTTACTTAGCTGATTTTGTCTATCCTGTTTATGACCTTTGTTTACTTAGCTGATTTTGTCTATCCTGTTTATGACCTTTGTTTACTTAGCTGATTTTGTCTATCCTGTTTATGACCTTTGTTTACTTAGCTGATTTTATCTATCCTGTTTATGACCTTTGTTTACTTAGCTGATTTTGTCTATCCTGTTTATGACCTTTGTTTACTTAGCTGATTTTGTCTATCCTGTTTATGACCTTTGTTTACTTAGCTGATTTTGTCTATCCTGTTTATGACCTTTGTTTACTTAGCTGATTTTGTCTATCCTGTTTATGACCTTTGTTTACTTAGCTGATTTTGTCTATCCTGTTTATGACCTTTGTTTACTTAGCTGATTTTGTCTATCCTGTTTATGACCTTTGTTTACTTGCTCCCAAAGACTTTTAAATTATTTGACTTTCTAATATATTGACTTTGAGCGTGCTTGGTTAAGGTTATTACAGGAACGTGCGTACTGAAATAGATATCTACGTTTTTATTATGACCCAGTGATAGGAAACATTACTAAATCTGTATTGTTTCTTATGAATTGACCTTCCAGAGATAATTTCGTGTTGATCGTTAATAAGCAAATACAAGTATCAAACTATTATATTTTGTTGCGATAAGTGTCAGATTTGTTTAGGAAATAAACATTGAAATAAAAAACCCACAGAAAATCAAAGAGATTGTTTCTGATTTCATATATGAATTTCTAATGAACACACAATCATTCAATCAAATACTACTGGTTACAAATAGACTTCAACTAATCATATACATTATATTGAGTACAATAGTGTATATTATGATGAGTGAGCGAACTCAATAGGGATTATATTTTATAATGTTCTCACTTTACATACCAGAATGCGTACACTTGCTTGAAGCAGCAGTATTCAGATAGTTTCCAGCAACCCACAGATTCTAGAAATATTATTGAAAGAAAAATGATTTGTCATTGATGCACAGCTTACCAAATAAAGATAACAGCAAATTATATTTATGATTATGATTTAAAGATGTTGAATTAAATTTAAAATAAAATATACAGATTTGTATAATTATAGAAATATTGAACATTTTTGAAAGTTTGAAGAGGTAATCAAAAGCCGTAAACCGAATATATTATAACGGTCGAAAGAAAAAGGTCAGTCTAAGTCCATCCTTTCTTACTAAATAATACAATGGTCGACAACGCAATACACAGAAAATACAGATTGACTAACAAGAACCTTACTAAAGCCCGCAACGAACTCCAGGTGCTCCAGAAGAGTAGCCAGTTCCTGCTTCAGTAGAAACACCCGTCGATTTCCTGGAACTGCGTTTACTCTTCCCAATAAAGTGGACCGTTATACTATAATTGAAAGTTGTGTTAATCACTCTTCACGATTAACCGGAGAAAATATTGATTTTCTAAATATAGTACAAATCATTTACTTGAAATGGTAAAATTGTTCTGAAACCCTTTCATAATGACAAAGAAAACTAATAATTCGGTCTTTTTCATCAAACGTTACCTCTCCATGGACGTGCTGTAGCTGGTAAAATGTATATCCATCAACTGTATGGATTCCACCATGAAACTTGTAACAGTCGCCAGTGTTTAGTGATGCATGAACAGCTGTGTGGACACCAGCTAGAAAAATATGACTAAACCTGTTAGAAGTTTCAGTTATGATTTTTGTTGTCTAATGAGTAATGGTCTTCAACAAACAGATTCTATCTTCCTAGCTAGTAGTCATTTAACTACGAGTATTCATTAACCCTGCTAATGTACTGTCCATGTTTATCCTATAGCTAGTAGTCATTTAACTACGAGTATTCATTAACCCTGCTAATGTACTGTCCATGTTTATCCTATAGCTAGTAGTCATTTAACTACGAGTATTCATTAACCCTGCTAATGTACTGTCCATGTTATCCTATAGCTAGTAGTCATTTATCTACGAGTATTCATTAACCCTACTAATGTACTGTCCATGTTTATCCTATAGCTAGTAGTCATTTATCTACGAGTATTCATTAACCCTACTAATGTACTGTCCATGTTTATGTTATGATTGTTCGTTTTGTTGATATTGGTCGCATTGTTGACCATTACTGTTTAAACTTTCTTTGTTTTGTTGATATTGGTCGCATTGTTGACCATTACTGTTTAAACTTTCTTTGTTTTGTTGATATTGGTCGCCATTGTTGACCATTACTGTCTAAGCTTTCGTTTTATAACAGGGCAAACCAAACATCATCATTCATATGAATTATTTGAAACTATGTGTAGCTGATCCAGGAAATAGATACACAATCGTCCGCCCTTTCTTCCAAAGAATGGTTTCATGATATGTTTAATTGATACCTTACAACACTCTTAATAATTCCGATATTATATAAAACAAAGTATGCCTAATTGATCATGGGTATAATGTATTAGACTTGTTGCTTTAGGTTTCTGTGTAGTGTTTTGTCTTTTGAACATTGTATTTGCTCTACTTCTTCTTTAGGTTTCTGTGTAGTGTTTTGTCTGTTGTCTTTTGAACATTGTATTGACTCTACTTCTTCTTTAGGTTTCTGTGTAGTGTTTTGTTGGTTGTCTTTTGAACATTGTATTGGCTCTACTTCTTCTCTAGGTTTCTGTGTAGTGATTTGTCTGTTGTCTTTTGAACATTGTATTGACTCTACTTAGGTTTCTGTGTAGTGTTTTGTCTGTTGTCTTTTGAACATTGTATTGACTACTTCTTCTTTAGGTTTCTGTGTAGTGTTTTGTCTGTTGTTTTTTGAACATTGTATTGACTCTACTTCTTCTTTAGGTTTCTGTGTAGTGTTTTGTCTGTTGTCTTTTGAACATTGTATTGACTCTACTTCTTCTTTAGGTTTCTGTGTAGTGTTTTGTCTGTTGTCTTTTGAACATTGTATTGACTCTACTTCTTCTTTAGGTTTCTGTGTAGTGTTTTGTCTGTTGTCTTTTGAACATTGTATTGACTCTACTTCTTCTCTCGATTACACGTGTGGTATCTTCAAGCTTTTCACTTTGAGCTTTAAATGTGGACAATGGGCTTTTTAAGTATTGATTTAAAAGAATTAAATTAGGCAGTTCTTGACTACAGTTCGAGCAGACAATTTTTGAAGGTACAATTGCCTTTTGTGAATACGAATATTTCATCAAAAAGAGTTATATATGGATGGTGGAGATATTTGTTTTTGAGTCAGCAATAACCCTAATTTGCTGAATGAATAATCCACCTCTACCAACAAATCCTTTAAAATTTAATCAACAAATTAAAGATGTTTGTTAACAATAACAAGTTTCTAAAAAACATTCGATCAGATCTTATTTAATACAATCTGTTTCTCAATTTTTTTGGTACCAATTTTTCATTTTTAACTCATTTAATAAACAGTACAATTATATGTTTTTTACTCGTACCTATAATGTTAGGTAGCTGACTACACGGGCAGTTTTGAGAAATTTCATATCAACACTCGTGTGTCTTATAATCTGTCATATTATTCTTGAAACAAACATTTTTATTATTCTATCAACACAATAGTAAGCAATATAACATCAAACAGAAAGAACACATGTTACATCTTAAGATGTTGTATTGCATACATGTCATTGAAAAGTCTTACCTGAAGTACGTGCATTGACACGAGAACCGGAAACACACAAACAGGTGCCCGAATGTGGCTTTGTTCCTGTTATATTAGCAGAAACGAGGGTGGACACTAATAAAACCAATACGACAGACCACATGTTTGTCCTCAAATTGATCTTGGTAATTTGGTATCGTCAAGTTTATGTTATCTGTTAGGATATACGAACTACTTATCAGTTGTGATAAACACAATGTGTACATGTAAAACAAAACACCAGTGTAATATCATATACCAGGCGACACGTACAGCATCAGTGTAATATGATATACCAGGCGACACGTACTACTTATCGACTTGCCATATATTATACCTTAGCACAAAGTATGTTTCATCGAGCTTTGAAATTTGCATTTTTCGTTCTATTGTATGTTTTTTTTCATTCGTCTTCATATTCTGAATAAATATGCTATTATTATGTAATTAATGCTGTTCTGATTATATGTAAATTGTTGTAACTAGCGGAGAAGACATTTCTAAGTTATAAAACTTGTGTCTGATCCATTTGTTGTTATTATGAACAATAAAATAAGTTTAAATCAGTTGTGATAAACACAATGTCTACATGTTCACTAACAACGTGTTCACAAGTGCTAACATGTACTTGTTTATGTTATCAATGTAACATTTAAGTTAATTGAATGAGATATCTCAAATATAATATTTACCGTCGATATTAAGAAATGTTTGAGGATGCAAAAGGGGTACTCAGAAACCGAAAATGGAGGGACAGATAATATAATGACCAAAAGAACAAGCCATGATTTACAAAAACTACACAGCAAACTAAAGATTGAGCAACATGAACCCCACAAACCAGAGGTGAACTGAGGTTCTCCGGAAGAGTCAGCAGTTCCTGTTTTACTAGCGGCACCCGTTGTGTTCCTGTCAAACGATACGAACATCATGTGATATGGAAATCGTGTTAGACACTAGTACATAACTACAAAGAACACCACGGAACCCATACACATTAAATGAGAGTAAAGACGAACGAACACCTGTGTCAGCCATCGTGTTACTCCTGTTACAAACCCAGTGATAAATCATCAATGAATAAAGGATTTTGATTTTGATTACGACAAACGGTACATGTCCGTGGTCATGTATGGTTGATATTTCTTAACGGTTAACCAAGTCATGGTGGCGATCGTAAAACCGTTGCAGTTATAAGTTGACCACTAGGAACCATTTGTTCAGTATCGTCCTTGTTAGCAGCAACACTTTATCAAGAAAATGATAGGAAAAGCAAATTCTAAAATGGAGTTTTCATACTCAAAATATATAAAGGCACATGTAGACATATCTATGTTACGTAAATTTAAATTCAACCTTAGCAAACACCAGATTGTCTCTCGCCCAATTGTGTGGTGAAAAAGAACGTAATCTACGAAATAGTAGAGTATATTGGAATCCCTATGTTAGATTACAATATTACACAAGTCATTCCTTTCCATCCTCGATTAGATTAAGGAACTATATAGAGCCAACCATCAGAAATTTATCTATCATACATCGATTCAAAACACACTTACATTTGAGCAGGTTACCCAACTTCCATAGTACTGGCTGGCTGTAGAAAAACCCTGCCCTTTCCTCGTTCATGATTTATCACCGGATTTGTAATATGAGTGACGCGACAGGTGCTACTAGTGGAACAGGAATGGCATATATTTCCGGAGTTCACTCCCGTTTTTGTGTGCGGGTAATGTTGCTTTATCTAAATGTTTTGTGTAGTATTTTGTATGTGGACCATTGTTTGTTTTTGTCCTTGTGTTATCCGTCCTTCTATTTACGACTTCTGATTACCTCTGTAGTTTATTCAGACTGGATTTTAATGCGTTTTTAGGAGTGTACATTCGTGATAAGTGGAATTTCCGATCTTATCCATTACATCTTTTCTACTTGAGGCTATCCAAACATCAGTACATAAGCCCGTCACATACCACCTATTAACGTAAATAATTTATTGCTGATAAAAGTTATTCTCATTAAGAGTATACCAAAAATATTGTTCATTTGAAGTTCAACAACAACCAACCAACCACCCAACCAACCAACCAACTAACCAACCAATCAATCTATACAACTTTTGTTCACTAAGACAACAATGGTAAAGGCATGGAAAACAAAGAGCAGCTAAAAGTCAGAATTAGCATCTAATACCATTTAATAACTACTACAAGGAAGAGTGCTAGTAGCATGAATAAAATACATGCATGTGTGTATCTCGCTCCAAGTGTTTGGACTTAAAGTAGAACCTGGTATTTTTAGAAAGTCTGGTGGCAATCAAAGTGTCATTTTCTTATTTATCAAAAAATAATTAATTCGCGCGGTTGGATTTTTGAAATAGACTATAATATTACATTCGGACTTATCTACTCTTTACATTGTTCGTCATCATTTTAACTTGTTATTTTATAAAATCATTTTGATTGGACAAACAGATTTCATTTATTTTGTTCACATGTTCTTAGGTATTCTGCCGTCAAGTGCCGCACGAGAACCCCACCCATATTTGCTATTGAACCCAACCCTAATGTTTAGGACAATTTCATTTTCCGTTTAAGTTTTACATTTCAGAGATAATTAGATCGATTGTGATGTATGTTCCGGATGTGATTGGACTTTATTAATCCTTAGTGGAAGATCGGAATTTGATGCGTTATTTGTGATGATGATGCTGAAAACCGTTACCTGAATGGAGGACTACATTTTTTATTGTTGGACTTTAAAAAATAATTAATGTTATTAATTGTGAAAATATTCTGCCAAATTAAAACATTTAACTATATATGATTTAGTTTATTTAACCATGAAAATTCTGATGATTTATCAAGACTGATCATCACTTGGTTTCTTGTCGTCATATTCATCATGAGCATTCCTTCAGTTAGCTTCTTGACGTCACCATCGAACACTTAACATATAATAAATCAAGCTAATTACATCCGACTATAGTCCAAGTCACACCCTGTTACCAACACAATGTATTGCTTGTACTAGATATAGCTGAAATATTGTTCATTTAACGTTAAATAACCATCAACTAATCAACATTCTTACATGATTTATTATTTGTTTACGTCCGAGATATAGATGAACTACTCGCCACTTTACATTATGCAGCAATCGATCAAACAATAAAATCCTCGACGTGCCACATTCATCTTTTAAACGTCAGTGTAAAGAACGTCGAGTTCTAATTTAGGGTCAATGAGCACTCGTACAACATCGACCTTTAAAGACCCAAATATTGCTAATCACCTGTCTCACCTTCATGAACAAAGCACATAACAATGCTGTTTTTCTGTGTAAATCACACTAAATAGCCTGCTTGATAACAAAATTATGCATTGCCAATTCACTTGGCAATCCTACATATACCCTGACGACACATACGAAAGAGAATATATTGGAAAATCATAGGTCTGTGTTTGTGTTCCTTTGGAATTTCAACCAACTATGAAGAACGACTTGATGCGTAAATAACACAAGTGTCCTTACAAATACTTACCTATGGTACAAACTGTGGTGCTCTCATCGCCGACTTAATCCTATATTCGTACGAGGCAGACTACATACAGGGGCTTCTCAAGAAAAGCGAAAAGAAGCTAGTCTGATCTTATAATTACACGTTCAGCTATATAGATGATGTCCTTTTACAAAATAATTCTAAGTTGGGTGATTTAGTTGATGGCATATATCCAATTGATCTTGAAATAAAGAATACCACAGATCAGATACAGCTAATGTTTGTTTTATACCTTGATCTACACCCATTGTGAACATTTCCAGCAGCACCTGCATATGGAGTAAATATTTCTCAGTCAGATATACCAGAGCTTTATGATTTCCTTAATAGAGTGTTGCTGCTAACAAGTAAGCTACTAAACAAAGAGTTCCCAGTGGCTAATTTCAAGTCATCACTTCAAAAGTTTTACGGTAACCACTACGTTCTGGTTATTCGTTACAAAATATCAGTGTCACAAATGACCACGGATATTTTCCGTTTGTCGTAATCACAATCCGGTCATTTCCTCATTCATGACTTATCACCGAGTTTGTAGCAAAAGTAACGGAACAGGTGCCACATTTGAAACGGGAATTGTATACCCTTCTTGAACACCTGAGTTCACCCCTTATTTTAGTGGGTTTCGTTTTGCTCAGTTGTTAGTTCTGTGTAGTGTCTTGTAGATCATTGTTTGTCCTTGTGTCCTTTTTCTTTTGTGTTTTGTCTTTTGGCCATGGTACTGTCTGTCCTTCGGCTTCTGATTACCCCTTTGGTATCTTTCAGGCATGGTGCTGTCTGTCCTTCGTCTTCTGATTACCCCTTTGTTATCTTTTGGCCATGGTGTTGTCTCTCCTTCGTCTTCTGATTACCCCTTTGGTATCTTTTGGCCATGGTGCTGTCTGTCCTTCGTCTTCTGATTACACCTTTGGTATCTCTTGGCTATGGTGTTGTCTGTCCTTCGTCTTCTGATTACACCTTTGGTATCTTTTGGCCATGGTGCTGTCTGTCCTTCGTCTTCTGATTACACCTTTGGTATCTTTCAGGCATGGTGCTGTCTGTCCTTCGTCTTCTGATTACCATTTTGGTATCTTTTGGCCATGGTGCTGTCTGTCCTTCGTCTTCTGATTACCCCTTTGTTGTCTTTTGGCCATGGTGTTGTCTCTCCTTCGTCTTCTGATTACCCCTTTGGTATCTTTTGGCCATGGTGCTGTCTGTCCTTCGTCTTCTGATTACACCTTTGGTATCTCTTGGCCATGGTGTTGTCTGTCCTTCGTCTTCTTATTACACCTTTGGTATCTTTTGGCCATGGTGCTGTCTGTCCTTCGTCTTCTGATTACCCCTTTGGTATCTTTTGGCCATGGTGCTGTCTGTCCTTCGTCTTCTGATTACACCTTTGGTATCTTTTGGCCATGGTGTTGTCTGTCCTTCGTCTTCTGATTATCCCTTTGGTATCTTTTGGCCATGGTGCTGTCTGTCCTTCGTCTTCTGATTACCCCTTTGGTATCTTTTGGCCATGGTGCTGTCTGTCCTTCGTCTTCTTATTACACCTTTGGTATCTTTTGGCCATGGTGCTGTCTGTCCTTCGTCTTCTGATTACCCCTTTGGTATCTTTTGGCCATGGTGCTGTCTGTCCTTCGTCTTCTGATTACACCTTTGGTATCTTTTGGCCATGGTGTTGTCTGTCCTTCGTCTTCTGATTATCCCTTTGGTATCTTTTGGCCATGGTGCTGTCTGTCCTTCGTCTTCTGATTACCCCTTTGGTATCTTTTGGCCATGGTGCTGTCTGTCCTTCGGCTTCTGATTACACCTTTGGTATCTTTTGGCCATGGTGCTGTCTGTCCTTCGTCTTCTGATTACCCCTTTGGTATCTTTTGGCCATGGTGCTGTCTGTCCTTCGTCTTCTGATTACACCTTTGGTATCTTTTGGCCATGGTGCTGTCTGTCCTTCGTCTTTTGATTACACCTTTGGTATCTTTTGGCCATGGTGCTGTCTGTCCTTCGTCTTCTGATTACACCTTTGGTATCTTTTGGCCATGGTGCTGTCTGTCCTTCGTCTTCTGATTACACCTTTGGTATCTGTTGGCCATGGTGCTATCTGTCCTTCGTCTTCTGATTACCCCTTTGGTATCTTTTGGCCATGGTGTTGTCTGTCCTTCGTTTTCTGATTACCCCTATGGTATCTTTTGGCCATGGTGCTGTCTGTCCTTCGTCTTCTGATTACACCTTTGGTATCTCTTGGCCATGGTGTTGTCTGTCCTTCGTCTTCTGATTACCCCTTTGGTATCTTTTGGCCATGGTGCTGTCTGTCCTTCGGCTTCTGATTACCCCTTTGGTATCTTTTGGCAATGGTGCTGTCTGTCCTTCGTCTTCTGATTACCCCTTTGGTATCTTTTGGCTATGGTGCTGTCTGTCCTTCGTCTTCTGATTACACCTTTGGTATCTTTTGGCCATGGTGATGTCTGTCCTTCGTCTTCTGATTACACCTTTGGTATGTTTTGGCCATGGTGCTGTCTGTCCTTCGTCTTCTGATTACACCTTTGGTATCTTTTGGCCATGGTGCTGTCTGTCCTTCGTCTTCTGATTACCCCTTTGGTATCTTTTGGCCATGGTGCTGTCTGTCCTTCGTCTTCTGATTACACCTTTGGTATATTTTGGCCATGGTGCTGTCTGTCATTCGTCTTGGCCATGGTGCTGTCTGTCCTTCGTCTTCTGAATACCCCTTTGGTATCTTTTGGCTCTGGTGCTGTCTGTCCTTCGTCTTCTGATTACACCTTTGGTATCTCTTGGCCATGGTGTTGTCTGTCCTTCGTCTTCTGATTACACCTTTGGTATCTTTTGGCCATGGTGACGTCTGTCCTTCGTCTTCTGATTACACCTTTGGTATCTTTTGGCCATGGTGCTGTCTGTCCTTCGTCTTCTGATTACACCTTTGGTATCTTTTGGCCATGGTGCTGTCTGTCCTTCGTCTTCTGATTACCCCTTTGGTATCTTTTGGCCATGGTGCTGTCTGTCCTTCGTCTTCTGATTACACCTTTGGTATATTTTGGCCATGGTGCTGTCTGTCATTCGTCTTCTGATTACACCTTTGGAATCTTTTGGCCATGGTGCTGTCTGTCCTTCGTCTTCTGAATACCCCTTTGGTATCTTTTGGCTATGGTGCTGTCTGTCCTTCGGCTTCTGATTACCCCTTTGGTATCTTTTGGCAATGGTGCTGTCTCTCCTTCGGTTTCTGATTACTCCTTTGGTATCTTTTGGCCATGGTGCTGTCTGTCCTTCGTCTTCTGATTACCCGTTTGGTATCTTTTGGCCATGGTGCTGTCTGTCCTTCGGCTTCTGATTACCCCTTTGGTATCTTTTGGCCATGGTGCTGTCTGTCCTTCGGCTTCTGATTACCCCTTTGGTATCTTTTGGCCATGGTGCTATCTGTCCTTCGTCTTCTGATTACACCTTTGGTATCTTTTGGCCATGGTGCTGTCTGTCCTTCGTCTTCTGATTACACCTTTGGTATCTTTTGGCCATGGTACTGTCTGTCCTTCGGCTTCTGATTACCCCTTTGGTATCTTTTGGCCATGGTGCTGTCTGTCCTTCGTCTTCTGATTACACCTTTGGTATACTTTGGCCATGGTGCTGTCTGTCATTCGTCTTCTGATTACACCTTTGGTATCTTTTGGCCATGGTACTGTCTGTCCTTCGTCTTCTGAATACCCCTTTGGTATCTTTTGGCCATGGTGCTGTCTGTCCTTCGGCTTCTGATTACACCTTTGGTATCTCTTGGCTATGGTGTTGTCTGTCCTTCGTCTTCTGATTACACCTTTGGTATCTTTTGGCCATGGTGCTGTCTGTCCTTCGTCTTCTGATTACCCCTTTGGTATCTTTCAGGCATGGTGCTGTCTGTCCTTCGTCTTCTGATTACCCCGTTGGTATCTTTTGGCCATGGTGCTGTCTGTCCTTCGTCTTCTGATTACACCTTTGTTATCTTTTGGCCATGGTGTTGTCTCTCCTTCGTCTTCTGATTACCCCTTTGGTATCTTTTGGCCATGGTGCTGTCTGTCCTTCGTCTTCTGATTACACCTTTGGTATCTCTTGGCTATGGTGTTGTCTGTCCTTCGTCTTCTGATTACACCTTTGGTATCTTTTGGCCATGGTGCTGTCTGTCCTTCGTCTTCTGATTACACCTTTGGTATCTCTTGGCCATGGTGCTGTCTGTCCTCCGTCTTCTGATTACCCCTTTGGTATCTTATGGCCATGGTGCTGTCTGTCCTTCGTCTTCTGATTACCCCTTTGGTATCTTTTGGCCATGGTGTTGTCTGTCCTTCGTCTTCTGATTATCCCTTTGGTATCTTTTGGCCATGGTGCTGTCTGTCCTTCGTCTTCTGATTACCCCTTTGGTATCTTTTGGCCATGGTGCTGTCTGTCCTTCGGCTTCTGATTACACCTTTGGTATCTTTTGGCCATGGTGCTGTCTGTCCTTCGTCTTCTGATTACCCCTTTGGTATCTTTTGGCCATGGTGCTGTCTGTCCTTCGTCTTCTGATTACACCTTTGGTATCTTTTGGCCATGGTGCTGTCTGTCCTTCGTCTTCTGATTACACCTTTGGTATATTTTGGCCATGGTGCTGTCTGTCCTTCGTCTTCTGATTACACCTTTGGTATCTTTTGGCCATGGTGCTGTCTGTCCTTCGTCTTCTGATTACACCTTTGGTATCTGTTGGCCTTCGTGCTATCTGTCCTTCGTCTTCTGATTACCCCTTTGGTATCTTTTGGCCATGGTGTTGTCTGTCCTTCGTTTTCTGATTACCCCTTTGGTATCTTTTGGCCATGGTGCTGTCTGTCCTTCGTCTTCTGATTACACCTTTGGTATCTCTTGGCCATGGTGTTGTCTGTCCTTCGTCTTCTGATTACCCCTTTGGTATCTTTTGGCCATGGTGTTGTCTGTCCTTCGTCTTCTGATTATCCCTTTGGTATCTTTTGGCCATGGTGCTGTCTGTCCTTCGGCTTCTGATTACCCCTTTGGTATCTTTTGGCAATGGTGCTGTCTGTCCTTCGTCTTCTGATTACCCCTTGGTATCTTTTGGCTATGGTGCTGTCTGTCCTTCGTCTTCTGATTACACCTTTGGTATCTCTTGGCCATGGTGTTGTCTGTCCTTCGTCTTCTGATTACACCTTTGGTATCTTTTGGCCATGGTGATGTCTGTCCTTCGTCTTCTGATTACACCTTTGGTATCTTTTGGCCATGGTGCTGTCTGTCCTTCGTCTTCTGATTACACCTTTGGTATCTTTTGGCCATGGTGCTGTCTGTCCTTCGTCTTCTGATTACACCTTTGGTATCCTTTGGCCATGGTGCTGTCTGTCCTTCGTCTTCTGATTACACCTTTGGTATATTTTGGCCATGGTGCTGTCTGTCATTCGTCTTCTGATTACACCTTTGGTATCTTTTGGCCATGGTGCTGTCTGTCCTTCGTCTTCTGAATACCCCTTTGGTATCTTTTGGCTATGGTGCTGTCTGTCCTTCGTCTTCTGATTACACCTTTGGTATCTTTTGGCCATGGTGCTGTCTGTCCTTCGTCTTCTGATTACACCTTTGGTATCTCTTGGCCATGGTGCTGTCTGTCCTCCGTCTTCTGATTACCCCTTTGGTATCTTTTGGCCATGGTGCTGTCTGTCCTTCGTCTTCTGATTACCCCTTTGGTATCTTTTGGCCATGGTGTTGTCTGTCCTTCGTCTTCTGATTATCCCTTTGGTATCTTTTGGCCATGGTGCTGTCTGTCCTTCGTCTTCTGATTACCCCTTTGGTATCTTTTGGCCATGGTGCTGTCTGTCCTTCGGCTTCTGATTACACCTTTGGTATCTTTTGGCCATGGTGCTGTCTGTCCTTCGTCTTCTGATTACCCCTTTGGTATCTTTTGGCCATGGTGCTGTCTGTCCTTCGTCTTCTGATTACACCTTTGGTATCTTTTGGCCATGGTGCTGTCTGTCCTTCGTCTTCTGATTACACCTTTGGTATATTTTGGCCATGGTGCTGTCTGTCCTTCGTCTTCTGATTACACCTTTGGTATCTTTTGGCCATGGTGCTGTCTGTCCTTCGTCTTCTGATTACACCTTTGGTATCTGTTGGCCTTGGTGCTATCTGTCCTTCGTCTTCTGATTACCCCTTTGGTATCTTTTGGCCATGGTGTTGTCTGTCCTTCGTTTTCTGATTACCCCTTTGGTATCTTTTGGCCATGGTGCTGTCTGTCCTTCGTCTTCTGATTACACCTTTGGTATCTCTTGGCCATGGTGTTGTCTGTCCTTCGTCTTCTGATTACCCCTTTGGTATCTTTTGGCCATGGTGTTGTCTGTCCTTCGTCTTCTGATTATCCCTTTGGTATCTTTTGGCCATGGTGCTGTCTGTCCTTCGGCTTCTGATTACCCCTTTGGTATCTTTTGGCAATGGTGCTGTCTGTCCTTCGTCTTCTGATTACCCCTTGGTATCTTTTGGCTATGGTGCTGTCTGTCCTTCGTCTTCTGATTACACCTTTGGTATCTCTTGGCCATGGTGTTGTCTGTCCTTCGTCTTCTGATTACACCCTTGGTATCTTTTGGCCATGGTGATGTCTGTCCTTCGTCTTCTGATTACACCTTTGGTATCTTTTGGCCATGGTGCTGTCTGTCCTTCGTCTTCTGATTACACCTTTGGTATCTTTTGGCCATGGTGCTGTCTGTCCTTCGTCTTCTGATTACACCTTTGGTATCCTTTGGCCATGGTGCTGTCTGTCCTTCGTCTTCTGATTACACCTTTGGTATATTTTGGCCATGGTGCTGTCTGTCATTCGTCTTCTGATTACACCTTTGGTATCTTTTGGCGATGGTGCTGTCTGTCCTTCGTCTTCTGAATACCCCTTTGGTATCTTTTGGCTATGGTGCTGTCTGTCCTTCGTCTTCTGATTACACCTTTGGTATCTCTTGGCCATGGTGTTGTCTGTCCTTCGTCTTCTGATTACACCTTTGGTATCTTTTGGCCATGGTGATGTCTGTCCTTCGTCTTCTGATTACACCTTTGGTATCTTTTGGCCATGGTGCTGTCTGTCCTTCGTCTTCTGATTACACCTTTGGTATCTTTTGGCCATGGTGCTGTCTGTCCTTCGTCTTCTGATTACCCCTTTGGTATCATTTGGCCATGGTGCTGTCTGTCCTTTGTCTTCTGATTACACCTTTAGTATATTTTGGCTATGGTGCTGTGTGTCATTCGTCTTCTGATTACACCTTTGGTATCTTTTGGCCATGGTGCTGTCTGTCCTTCGTCTTCTGAATACCCCTTTGGTATCTTTTGGCTATGGTGCTGTCTGTCCTTCGGCTTCTGATTACCCCTTTGGTATCTTTTGGCCATGGTGCTGTCTGTCCTTCGTCTTCTGATTACACCTTTGGTATCTTTTGGCTATGGTGCTGTCTGTCCTTCGGCTTCTGATTACCCCTTTGGTATCTTTTGGCCATGGTGCTATCTGTCCTTCGTCTTCTGATTACACCTTTGGTATCTTTTGGCCATGGTGCTGTCTGTCCTTCGTCTTCTGATTACACCTTTGGTATCTTTTGGCCATGGTGCTGTCTGTCCTTCGGCTTCTGATTACCCCTTTGGTATCTTTTGGCCATGGTGCTGTCTGTCCTTCGTCCTCTGATTACACCTTTGGTATATTTTGGCCATGGTGCTGTCTGTCATTCGTCTTCTGATTACACCTTTGGTATCTTTTGGCCATGGTGCTGTCTGTCCTTCGTCTTCTGAATACCCCTTTGGTATCTTTTGGCCATGGTGCTGTCTGTCCTTCGGCTTCCGATTACACCTTTGGTATCTCTTGGCTATGGTGTTGTCTGTCCTTCGTCTTCTGATTACACCTTTGGTATCTTTTGGCCATGGTGCTGTCTGTCCTTCGTCTTCTGATTACCCCTTTGGTATCTTTCAGGCATGGTGCTGTCTGTCCTTCGTCTTCTGATTACCCCTTTGGTATCTTTTGGCCATGGTGCTGTCTGTCCTTCGTCTTCTGATTACACCTTTGTTATCTTTTGGCCATGGTGTTGTCTGTCCTTCGTCTTCTGATTACCCCTTTGGTATCTTTTGGCCATGGTGCTGTCTGTCCTTCGTCTTCTGATTACACCTTTGGTATCTCTTGGCTATGGTGTTGTCTGTCCTTCGTCTTCTGATTACCCCTTTGGTATCTTTTGGCCATGGTGCTGTCTGTCCTTCGTCTTCTGATTACCCCTTTGGTATCTTTTGGCTATGGTGCTGTCTGTCCTTCGTCTTCTGATTACCCCTTTGGTATCTTTTGGCCATGGTGTTGTCTGTCCTTCGTCTTCTGATTACCCCTTTGGTATCTTTTGGCCATGGTGCTGTCTGTCCTTCGGCTTCTGATTACACCTTTGGTATCTTTTGGCCATGGTGCTGTCTGTCCTTCGTCTTCTGATTACACCTTTGGTAGCTTTTGGCTATGGTGCTGTCTGTCCTTCGTCTTCTGATTACACCTTTGGTATCTTTTGGCCATGGTGTTGTCTGTCCTTCGTCTTCTGATTACACCTTTGGTATCTTTTGGCCATGGTGCTGTCTGTCCTTCGTCTTCTGATTACACCTTTGGTATCTTTTGGCCATGGTGCTGTCTGTCCTTCGTCTTCTGATTACACCTTTGGTATCTGTTGGCCATGGTGCTGTCTGTCCTTCGTCTTCTGATTACCCCTTTGGTATCTTTTGGCCATGGTGTTGTCTGTCCTTCGTTTTCTGATTACCCCTTTGGTATCTTTTGGCCATGGTGCTGTCTGTCCTTCGTCTTCTGATTACACCTTTGGTATCTCTTGGCCATGGTGTTGTCTGTCCTTTGTCTTCTGATTACACCTTTGGTATCTTTTGGCCATGGTGCTGTCTGTCCTTCGGCTTCTGATTACCCCTTTGGTATCTTTTGGCAATGGTGCTGTCTGTCCTTCGTCTTCTGATTACCCCTTTGGTATCTTTTGGCTATGGTGCTGTCTGTCCTTCGTCTTCTGATTACACCTTTGGTATCTCTTGGCCATGGTGTTGTCTGTCCTTCGTCTTCTGATTACACCTTTGGTATCTTTTGGCCATGGTGATGTCTCTCCTTCGTCTTCTGATTACTCCTTTGGTATCTTTTGGCCATGGTGCTGTCTGTCCTTCGTCTTCTGATTACACCTTTGGTATCTCTTGGCTATGGTGTTGTCTGTCCTTCGTCTTCTGATTACACCTTTGGTATCTTTTGGCCATGGTGCTGTCTGTCCTTCGTCTTCTGATTACCCCTTTGGTATCTTTCAGGCATGGTGCTGTCTGTCCTTCGTCTTCTGATTACCCCTTTGGTATCTTCTGGCCATGGTGCTGTCTCTCCTTCGTCTTCTGATTACCCCTTTGTTATCTTTTGGCCATGGTGTTGTCTCTCCTTCGTCTTCTGATTACCCCTTTGGTATCTTTTGGCCATGGTGCTGTCTGTCCTTCGTCTTCTGATTACACCTTTGGTATCTTTTGGCCATGGTGCTGTCTGTCCTTCGTCTTCTGATTACCCCTTTGGTATCTTTTGGCCATGGTGCTGTCTGTCCTTCGTCTTCTGATTACCCCTTTGGTATCTTTTGGCCATGGTGCTGTCTGTCCTTCTTCTTCTGATTACCCCTTTGGTATCTTTTGGCCATGGTGCTGTCTGTCCTTCGTCTTCTGATTACCCCTTTGGTATCTTTTGGCAATGGTGCTGTCTGTCCTTCGTCTTCTGATTACCCCTTTGGTATCTTTTGGCTATGGTGCTGTCTGTCCTTCGTCTTCTGATTACACCTTTGGTATCTTTTGGCCATGGTGATGTCTGTCCTTCGTCTTCTGATTACACCTTTGGTATGTTTTGGCCATGGTGCTGTCTGTCCTTCGTCTTCTGATTACACCTTTGGTATCTTTTGGCCATGGTGCTGTCTGTCCTTCGTCTTCTGATTACCCCTTTGGTATCTTTTGGCCATGGTGCTGTCTGTCCTTCGTCTTCTGATTACACCTTTGGTATATTTTGGCCATGGTGCTGTCTGTCATTCGTCTTGGCCATGGTGCTGTCTGTCCTTCGTCTTCTGAATACCCCTTTGGTATCTTTTGGCTCTGGTGCTGTCTGTCCTTCGTCTTCTGATTACACCTTTGGTATCTCTTGGCCATGGTGTTGTCTGTCCTTCGTCTTCTGATTACACCTTTGGTATCTTTTGGCCATGGTGACGTCTGTCCTTCGTCTTCTGATTACACCTTTGGTATCTTTTGGCCATGGTGCTGTCTGTCCTTCGTCTTCTGATTACACCTTTGGTATCTTTTGGCCATGGTGCTGTCTGTCCTTCGTCTTCTGATTACCCCTTTGGTATCTTTTGGCCATGGTGCTGTCTGTCCTTCGTCTTCTGATTACACCTTTGGTATATTTTGGCCATGGTGCTGTCTGTCATTCGTCTTCTGATTACACCTTTGGTATCTTTTGGCCATGGTGCTGTCTGTCCTTCGTCTTCTGAATACCCCTTTGGTATCTTTTGGCTATGGTGCTGTCTGTCCTTCGGCTTCTGATTACCCCTTTGGTATCTTTTGGCCATGGTGCTGTCTCTCCTTCGGTTTCTGATTACTCCTTTGGTATCTTTTGGCCATGGTGCTGTCTGTCCTTCGTCTTCTGATTACCCGTTTGGTATCTTTTGGCCATGGTGCTGTCTGTCCTTCGGCTTCTGATTACCCCTTTGGTATCTTTTGGCCATGGTGCTGTCTGTCCTTCGGCTTCTGATTACCCCTTTGGTATCTTTTGGCCATGGTGCTATCTGTCCTTCGTCTTCTGATTACACCTTTGGTATCTTTTGGCCATGGTGCTGTCTGTCCTTCGTCTTCTGATTACACCTTTGGTATCTTTTGGCCATGGTACTGTCTGTCCTTCGGCTTCTGATTACCCCTTTGGTATCTTTTGGCCATGGTGCTGTCTGTCCTTCGTCTTCTGATTACACCTTTGGTATACTTTGGCCATGGTGCTGTCTGTCATTCGTCTTCTGATTACACCTTTGGTATCTTTTGGCCATGGTACTGTCTGTCCTTCGTCTTCTGAATACCCCTTTGGTATCTTTTGGCCATGGTGCTGTCTGTCCTTCGGCTTCTGATTACACCTTTGGTATCTCTTGGCTATGGTGTTGTCTGTCCTTCGTCTTCTGATTACACCTTTGGTATCTTTTGGCCATGGTGCTGTCTGTCCTTCGTCTTCTGATTACCCCTTTGGTATCTTTCAGGCATGGTGCTGTCTGTCCTTCGTCTTCTGATTACCCCGTTGGTATCTTTTGGCCATGGTGCTGTCTGTCCTTCGTCTTCTGATTACACCTTTGTTATCTTTTGGCCATGGTGTTGTCTCTCCTTCGTCTTCTGATTACCCCTTTGGTATCTTTTGGCCATGGTGCTGTCTGTCCTTCGTCTTCTGATTACACCTTTGGTATCTCTTGGCTATGGTGTTGTCTGTCCTTCGTCTTCTGATTACACCTTTGGTATCTTTTGGCCATGGTGCTGTCTGTCCTTCGTCTTCTGATTACACCTTTGGTATCTCTTGGCCATGGTGCTGTCTGTCCTCCGTCTTCTGATTACCCCTTTGGTATCTTTTGGCCATGGTGCTGTCTGTCCTTCGTCTTCTGATTACCCCTTTGGTATCTTTTGGCCATGGTGTTGTCTGTCCTTCGTCTTCTGATTATCCCTTTGGTATCTTTTGGCCATGGTGCTGTCTGTCCTTCGTCTTCTGATTACCCCTTTGGTATCTTTTGGCCATGGTGCTGTCTGTCCTTCGGCTTCTGATTACACCTTTGGTATCTTTTGGCCATGGTGCTGTCTGTCCTTCGTCTTCTGATTACCCCTTTGGTATCTTTTGGCCATGGTGCTGTCTGTCCTTCGTCTTCTGATTACACCTTTGGTATCTTTTGGCCATGGTGCTGTCTGTCCTTCGTCTTCTGATTACACCTTTGGTATCTTTTGGCCATGGTGCTGTCTGTCCTTCGTCTTCTGATTACACCTTTGGTATCTTTTGGCCATGGTGCTGTCTGTCCTTCGTCTTCTGATTACACCTTTGGTATCTGTTGGCCTTGGTGCTATCTGTCCTTCGTCTTCTGATTACCCCTTTGGTATCTTTTGGCCATGGTGTTGTCTGTCCTTCGTTTTCTGATTACCCCTTTGGTATCTTTTGGCCATGGTGCTGTCTGTCCTTCGTCTTCTGATTACACCTTTGGTATCTCTTGGCCATGGTGTTGTCTGTCCTTCGTCTTCTGATTACCCCTTTGGTATCTTTTGGCCATGGTGTTGTCTGTCCTTCGTCTTCTGATTATCCCTTTGGTATCTTTTGGCCATGGTGCTGTCTGTCCTTCGGCTTCTGATTACCCCTTTGGTATCTTTTGGCAATGGTGCTGTCTGTCCTTCGTCTTCTGATTACCCCTTGGTATCTTTTGGCTATGGTGCTGTCTGTCCTTCGTCTTCTGATTACACCTTTGGTATCTCTTGGCCATGGTGTTGTCTGTCCTTCGTCTTCTGATTACACCTTTGGTATCTTTTGGCCATGGTGATGTCTGTCCTTCGTCTTCTGATTACACCTTTGGTATCTTTTGGCCATGGTGCTGTCTGTCCTTCGTCTTCTGATTACACCTTTGGTATCTTTTGGCCATGGTGCTGTCTGTCCTTCGTCTTCTGATTACACCTTTGGTATCCTTTGGCCATGGTGCTGTCTGTCCTTCGTCTTCTGATTACACCTTTGGTATATTTTGGCCATGGTGCTGTCTGTCATTCGTCTTCTGATTACACCTTTGGTATCTTTTGGCCATGGTGCTGTCTGTCCTTCGTCTTCTGAATACCCCTTTGGTATCTTTTGGCTATGGTGCTGTCTGTCCTTCGTCTTCTGATTACACCTTTGGTATCTCTTGGCCATGGAGTTGTCTGTCCTTCGTCTTCTGATTACACCTTTGGTATCTTTTGGCCATGGTGATGTCTGTCCTTCGTCTTCTGATTACACCTTTGGTATCTTTTGGCCATGGTGCTGTCTGTCCTTCGTCTTCTGATTACACCTTTGGTATCTTTTGGCCATGGTGCTGTCTGTCCTTCGTCTTCTGATTACCCCTTTGGTATCTTTTGGCCATGGTGCTGTCTGTCCTTTGTCTTCTGATTACACCTTTGGTATATTTTGGCTATGGTGCTGTCTGTCATTCGTCTTCTGATTACACCTTTGGTATCTTTTGGCCATGGTGCTGTCTGTCCTTCGTCTTCTGAATACCCCTTTGGTATCTTTTGGCTATGGTGCTGTCTGTCCTTCGGCTTCTGATTACCCCTTTGGTATCTTTTGGCCATGGTGCTGTCTGTCCTTCGTCTTCTGATTACACCTTTGGTATCTTTTGGCTATGGTGCTGTCTGTCCTTCGGCTTCTGATTACCCCTTTGGTATCTTTTGGCCATGGTGCTATCTGTCCTTCGTCTTCTGATTACACCTTTGGTATCTTTTGGCCATGGTGCTGTCTGTCCTTCGTCTTCTGATTACACCTTTGGTATCTTTTGGCCATGGTGCTGTCTGTCCTTCGGCTTCTGATTACCCCTTTGGTATCTTTTGGCCATGGTGCTGTCTGTCCTTCGTCCTCTGATTACACCTTTGGTATATTTTGGCCATGGTGCTGTCTGTCATTCGTCTTCTGATTACACCTTTGGTATCTTTTGGCCATGGTGCTGTCTGTCCTTCGTCTTCTGAATACCCCTTTGGTATCTTTTGGCCATGGTGCTGTCTGTCCTTCGGCTTCCGATTACACCTTTGGTATCTCTTGGCTATGGTGTTGTCTGTCCTTCGTCTTCTGATTACACCTTTGGTATCTTTTGGCCATGGTGCTGTCTGTCCTTCGGCTTCTGATTACCCCTTTGGTATCTTTCAGGCATGGTGCTGTCTGTCCTTCGTCTTCTGATTACCCCTTTGGTATCTTTTGGCCATGGTGCTGTCTGTCCTTCGTCTTCTGATTACACCTTTGTTATCTTTTGGCCATGGTGTTGTCTGTCCTTCGTCTTCTGATTACCCCTTTGGTATCTTTTGGCCATGGTGCTGTCTGTCCTTCGTCTTCTGATTACACCTTTGGTATCTCTTGGCTATGGTGTTGTCTGTCCTTCGTCTTCTGATTACCCCTTTGGTATCTTTTGGCCATGGTGCTGTCTGTCCTTCGTCTTCTGATTACCCCTTTGGTATCTTTTGGCTATGGTGCTGTCTGTCCTTCGTCTTCTGATTACCCCTTTGGTATCTTTTGGCCATGGTGTTGTCTGTCCTTCGTCTTCTGATTACCCCTTTGGTATCTTTTGGCCATGGTGCTGTCTGTCCTTCGGCTTCTGATTACACCTTTGGTATCTTTTGGCCATGGTGCTGTCTGTCCTTCGTCTTCTGATTACACCTTTGGTAGCTTTTGGCTATGGTGCTGTCTGTCCTTCGTCTTCTGATTACACCTTTGGTATCTTTTGGCCATGGTGTTGTCTGTCCTTCGTCTTCTGATTACACCTTTGGTATCTTTTGGCCATGGTGCTGTCTGTCCTTCGTCTTCTGATTACACCTTTGGTATCTTTTGGCCATGGTGCTGTCTGTCCTTCGTCTTCTGATTACACCTTTGGTATCTGTTGGCCATGGTGCTGTCTGTCCTTCGTCTTCTGATTACCCCTTTGGTATCTTTTGGCCATGGTGTTGTCTGTCCTTCGTTTTCTGATTACCCCTTTGGTATCTTTTGGCCATGGTGCTGTCTGTCCTTCGTCTTCTGATTACACCTTTGGTATCTCTTGGCCATGGTGTTGTCTGTCCTTTGTCTTCTGATTACACCTTTGGTATCTTTTGGCCATGGTGCTGTCTGTCCTTCGTCTTCTGATTACCCCTTTGGTATCTTTTGGCAATGGTGCTGTCTGTCCTTCGTCTTCTGATTACCCCTTTGGTATCTTTTGGCTATGGTGCTGTCTGTCCTTCGTCTTCTGATTACACCTTTGGTATCTCTTGGCCATGGTGTTGTCTGTCCTTCGTCTTCTGATTACACCTTTGGTATCTTTTGGCCATGGTGATGTCTCTCCTTCGTCTTCTGATTACCCCTTTGGTATCTTTTGGCCATGGTGCTGTCTGTCCTTCGTCTTCTGATTACACCTTTGGTATCTCTTGGCTATGGTGTTGTCTGTCCTTCGTCTTCTGATTACACCTTTGGTATCTTTTGGCCATGGTGCTGTCTGTCCTTCGTCTTCTGATTACCCCTTTGGTATCTTTCAGGCATGGTGCTGTCTGTCCTTCGTCTTCTGATTACCCCTTTGGTATCTTCTGGCCATGGTGCTGTCTCTCCTTCGTCTTCTGATTACCCCTTTGTTATCTTTTGGCCATGGTGTTGTCTCTCCTTCGTCTTCTGATTACCCCTTTGGTATCTTTTGGCCATGGTGCTGTCTGTCCTTCGTCTTCTGATTACACCTTTGGTATCTTTTGGCCATGGTGCTGTCTGTCCTTCGTCTTCTGATTACCCCTTTGGTATCTTTTGGCCATGGTGCTGTCTGTCCTTCGTCTTCTGATTACCCCTTTGGTATCTTTTGGCCATGGTGTTGTCTGTCCTTCGTCTTCTGATTATCCCTTTGGTATCTTTTGGCCATGGTGCTGTCTGTCCTTCGTCTTCTGATTACCCCTTTGGTATCTTTTGGCCATGGTGCTGTCTGTCCTTCGGCTTCTGATTACACCTTTGGTATCTTTTGGCCATGGTGCTGTCTGTCCTTCGTCTTCTGATTACCCCTTTGGTATCTTTTGGCCATGGTGCTGTCTGTCCTTCGTCTTCTGATTACACCTTTGGTATCTTTTGGCCATGGTGCTGTCTGTCCTTCGTCTTCTGATTACACCTTTGGTATCTTTTGGCCATGGTGCTGTCTGTCCTTCGTCTTCTGATTACACCTTTGGTATCTTTTGGCCATGGTGCTGTCTGTCCTTCGTCTTCTGATTACACCTTAGGTATCTGTTGGCCATGGTGCTATCTGTCCTTCGTCTTCTGATTACCCCTTTGGTATCTTTTGGCCATGGTGTTGTCTGTCCTTCGTTTTCTAATTACCCCTTTGGTATCTTTTGGCCATGGTGCTGTCTGTCTTTCGTCTCCTGATTACACCTTTGGTATCTCTTGGCCATGGTGTTGTCTGTCCTTCGTCTTCTGATTACACCTTTGGTATCTTTTGGCCATGGTGCTGTCTGTCCTTCGTCTTTTGATTACCCCTTTGGTATCTTTTGGCCATGGTGCTGTCTGTCCTTCGTCTTCTGATTACCCCTTTGGTATCTTTTGGCAATGGTGCTGTCTGTCCTTCGTCTTCTGATTACCCCTTTGGTATCTTTTGGCTATGGTGCTGTCTGTCCTTCGTCTTCTGATTACACCTTTGGTATCTCTTGGCCATGGTGTTGTCTGTCCTTCGTCTTCTGAATACCCCTTTGGTATCTTTTGGCCATGGTGATGTCTGTCCTTCGTCTTCTGATTACACCTTTGGTATCTTTTGGCCATGGTGCTGTTTGTACTTCGTCTTCTGATTACACCTTTGGTATCTTTTGGCCATGGTGCTGTCTGTCCTTCGTTTTCTGATTACCCCTTTGGTATCTTTTGGCCATGGTGTGTCTGTCCTTCGTCTTCTGATTACACCTTTGGTATATTTTGGCCATGGTGCTGTCTGTCATTCGTCTTCTGATTACACCTTTGGTATCTTTTGGCCATGGTGCTGTCTGTCCTTCGTCTTCTGATTACCCCTTTGGTATCTTTTGGCTATGGTGCTGTCTGTCCTTCGTCTTCTGATTACCCCTTTGGTATCTTTTGGCCATGGTGCTGTCTGTCCTTCGGCTTCTGATTACCCCTTTGGTATCTTTTGGCCATGGTGCTGTCTGTCCTTCGTCTTCTGATTACACCTTTGGTATCTTTTGGCCATGGTGCTGTCTGTCCTTCGTCTTCTGATTACCCCTTTGGTATCTTTTGGCCATGGTGCTGTCTGTCCTTCGTCTTCTGATTACACCTTTGGTATGTTTTGGCCATGGTGTTGTCTGTCCTTCGTCTTCTGATTACACCTTTGGTATCTTTTGGCCATGGTGCTGTCTGTCCTTCGTCTTCTGATTACACCTTTGGTATCTTTTGGCCATGGTGCTGTCTGTCCTTCGTCTTCTGATTACACCTTTGGTATCTGTTGGCCATGGTGCTGTCTGTCCTTCGTCTTCTGATTACACCTTTGGTATCTCTTGGCCATGGTGTTGTCTGTCCTTCGTCTTCTGATTACACCTTTGGTATCTTTTGGCCATGGTGCTGTCTGTCCTTCGTCTTTTGATTACCCCTTTGGTATCTTTTGGCCATGGTGCTGTCTGTCCTTCGGCTTCTGATTACCCCTTTGGTATCTTTTGGCAATGGTGCTGTCTGTCCTTCGTCTTCTGATTACCCCTTTGGTATCTTTTGGCTATGGTGCTGTCTGTCCTTCGTCTTCTGATTACACCTTTGGTATCTCTTGGCCATGGTGTTGTCTGTCCTTCGTCTTCTGATTACACCTTTGGTATCTTTTGGCCATGGTGATGTCTGTCCTTCGTCTTCTGATTACACCTTTGGTATCTTTTGGCCATGGTGCTGTCTGTCCTTCGTCTTCTGATTACACCTTTGGTATCTTTTGGCCATGGTGCTGTCTGTCCTTCGTCTTCTGATTACCCCTTCGGTATCTTTTGGCCATGGTGCTGTCTGTCCTTCGTCTTCTGATTACCCCTTTGGTATCTTTTGGCCATGGTGCTGTCTGTCCTTCGTCTTCTGATTACACCTTTGGTATATTTTGGCCATGGTGCTGTCTGTCATTCGTCTTCTGATTACACCTTTGGTATCTTTTGGCCATGGTGCTGTCTGTCCTTCGTCTTCTGAATACCCCTTTGGTATCTTTTGGCTATGGTGCTGTCTGTCCTTCGGCTTCTGATTACCCCTTTGGTATCTTTTGGCCATGGTGCTGTCTCTCCTTCGGTTTCTGACTACCCCTTTGGTATCGTTTGGCCATGGTGCTGTCTGTCCTTCGTCTTCTGATTACCCCTTTGGTATCTTTTGGCTATGGTGCTGTCTGTCCTTCGGCTTCTGATTACACCTTTGGTATCTTTTGGCCATGGTGCTGTCTGTCCTTCGGCTTCTGATTACACCTTTGGTATCTTTTGGCCATGGTGCTGTCTGTCCTTCGTCTTCTGATTACACCTTTGGTATCTTTTGGCCATGGTGCTGTCTGTCCTTCGTCTTCTGATTACACCTTTGGTATCTTTTGGCCATGGTACTGTCTGTCCTTCGGCTTCTGATTACCCCTTTTGTATCTTTTGGCCATGGTGCTGTCTGTCCTTCGTCTTCTGATTACACCTTTGGCATATTTTGGCCATGGTGCTGTCTGTCATTCGTCTTCTGATTACACCTTTGGTATCTTTTGGCCATGGTGCTGTCTGTCCTTCGTCTTCTGAATACCCCTTTGGTATCTTTTGGCCATTGTGCTGTCTGTCCTTCGGCTTCTGATTACCCCTGTGGTATCTTTTGGCCATGGTGCTGTCTGTCCTTCGTCTTCTGATTACACCTTTGGTATCTCTTGGCCATGGTGTTGTCTGTCCTTCGTCTTCTGATTACACCTTTGGTATCTTTTGGCCATGGTGCTGTCTGTCCTTCGTCTTCTGATTACCCCTTTGATATCTTTTGGCCATGGTGTTGTCTGTCCTTCGTCCTCTGATTACCCCTTTGGTATCTTTTGGCCATGGTGCTGTCTGTCCTTCGTCTTCTGATTACCCCTTTGGTATCTTTTGGCCATGGTGCTGTCTGTCCTTCGGCTTCTGATTACACCTTTGGTATCTTTTGGCCATGGTGCTGTCTGTCCTTCGTCTTCTGATTACCCCTTTGGTATCTTTTGGCCATGGTGCTGTCTGTCCTTCGCCTTCTGATTACACCTTTGGTATCTTTTGGCCATGGTGTTGTCTGTCCTTCGTCTTCTGATTACACCTTTGGTATCTTTTGGCCATGGTGCTGTCTGTCCTTCGTCTTCTGATTACATCTTTGGTATCTTTTGGCCATGGTGCTGTCTGTCCTTCGTCCTCTGATTACACCTTTGGTATCTGTTGGCCATGGTGCTGTCTGTCCTTCGTCTTCTGATTACCCCTTTGGTATCTTTTGGCCATGGTGTTGTCTGTCCTTCGTTTTCTGATTACCCCTTTGGTATTTTTTGGCCATGGTGCTGTCTGTCCTTCGTCTTCTGATTACACCTTTGGTATCTCTTGGCCATGGTGTTGTCTGTCCGTCGTCTTCTGATTACACCTTTGGTATCTTTTGGCCATGGTGCTGTCTGTCCTTCGTCTTTTGATTACCCCTTTGGTATATTTTGGCCATGGTGGTGTCTGTCCTTCGTCTTCTGATTACCCCTTTGGTATCTTTTGGCAATGGTGCTGTCTGTCCTTCGTCTTCTGATTACCCCATTGGTATCTTTTGGCTATGGTGCTGTCTGTCCTTCGTCTTCTGATTACACCTTTGGTATCTCTTGGCCATGGTGTTGTCTGTCCTTCGTCTTCTGATTACACCTTTGGTATCTTTTGGCCATGGTGATGTCTGTCCTTCGTCTTCTGATTACACCTTTGGTATCTTTTGGCCATGGTGCTGTCTGTCCTTCGTCTTCTGATTACACCTTTGGTATCTTTTGGCCATGGTGCTGTTTGTCCTTCGTCTTCTGATAACCCCTTTGGTATCTTTTGGCCATGGTGCTGTCTGTCCTTCGGCTTCTGATTACCCCTTTGATATCTTTTGGCCATGGTGCTGTCTGTCCTTCGTCTTCTGATTACACCTTTGGTATATTTTGGCCATGGTGCTGTCTGTCATTCGTCTTCTGATTACACCTTTGGTATCTTTTGGCCATGGTGCTGTCTGTCCTTCGTCTTCTGAATACCCCTTTGGTATCTTTTGGCTATGGTGCTGTCTGTCCTTCGGCTTCTGATTACCCCTTTGGTACCTTTTGGCCATGGTGCTGTCTCTCCTTCGGTTTCTGACTACCCCTTTGGTATCTTTTGGCCATGGTGCTGTCTGTTCTTCGATTTCTGATTACCCCTTTGGTATCTTTTGGCCATGGTGCTGTCTGTCCTTCGATTTCTGATTACCCCTTTGGTATCTTCAAACATTTCTTGAACGTAACACATACTACAAGCATTATAGTTTTATAGATACATAATCTTTAATCTTGATTGGAAATGTTTAGCCTACTATCAATCAGTTTTAAGTATTGATGAAGACAGAAAATCTATTTTCATCTAACAATTCAATGTCACCACCTTTAGAAATAAACACAAAATCAATAAACAATTAACAATAGATTATACCTTAAAACAAATAGGATACTGGTAGATTTATGTACAAAAAACTAATAATTCTACAGATCATATTCCCTATAGCTAATAAAACAAATTTATGAGACACAATAAATTTCACTGATGAGAAAACGGTCTTTGAAAAACAAATTGGAAACCTGAAATAATATCATGATATGGCACTGATGCTAGAATTAGTGTTAATATTTTAACAGCTATATTTCATGACACTTCTATCAATTAATTTTATAAATTTCCTGGGTCACAAAAGTGAAATCATTTACTTTTTATTTGATCTGAAAATAAATTGGCGCATTTGTAGTTTGTGTTATAGTTTTTATGATACTATTACATTAGCAAGCTCTATCACAATGGCTTCTTTCTCGTAATATGGACCCACGACAAAAATCATACAAAATAGAAAATTATAGGATTTTTATTCTTAGATTTCAATTTTTAATATGTGTCAATCGTTTCACTGCCTTTACTTTATAATAATATTTTATTTTATTTAACAGTCAGTGAGTGAGTGATTGTTGTCTTACGCCATATGGAACAATTTCCCGCTCTCAGATGATGATGATGTCCACTTTGTACTAGACCAACACGCTTACACTATAGCACAATGTTAATAGTGCATTACAAGGGTACCCATGTCGCCCATTCGAACACATTATCATGATTCCGAACCAAACAATCTTTGCTCGTATGCCTTAATACGGTGTTCTAATTTCCAACTTGGTTCCATGTACGGTTTGGACTCAATCGAGCATAGTTTTCGAGAATTGTGTTATTCTAATTCCAATGTCAATGTTATATCCAGCCTTGGGGTAATTCCTGAAGTTCGGATCGGCTCGCAATATAAATACTTTACAAGGGATCATTCTCCACGATTACTCATGAATGGGTTGTGCTCAATCAAGTTTTTAGCTTCTGGAAAAATCTTGCTTTATTTTCCGATAGAGTCCTTTGTTAAAACTTTGTCATGCGGTGACGGCCATCTTGGATTTCGATTCGATGATTAAAACATAAACCATGCACTGGGTCATTTAGAACTATTCCTATTATGTAACACTTCTATCGCGTATATGATTTCTGAAAAGAAGATATTTATCCTTTTAATTCACCTGAAACTATAATTGATGCTATAATTAATTCCAGAAGGTACGTCTAACATATATTTTCATGAGGACCATTACGATAGCATTTTTGCCAAGTATTGCTTCATTTGGTCTAGTGTGTTTGTGATAAAGAGACTGAAACGTACAAATTTAAAAAGAACAGACGATCGACAAAATACACGCAATAATAACTGTAACCCAAATGACCGAAAAGGTAGATTAAAAAGCCGAGACTATTGGTATTTACAAAACAATGAGTATCATAAAGAGTATCATAACATAGCAGAATCCATAACACAATGACCGATGGCTTCAGTATCAAACATGTTTTTTTATATGTCTAAACCTTAACTAGCATTTCTCTTATTTTAGTCATAAATACACTAACAGTTATCAGTATTTTCATGTATTCATTTCGCAATAAAGCATGAAAATCTTATATTTGATACAACCAATCAAAAGAAATAGAAACTTTAGATTACCCGAACAATAACCCCATTAATTCTATTTTAATAGTAAACATGTGTAATTGTTTTTAAGAGAAACCCAAATATTTCTTTGAAGAAATAGTAATGTCAGTAAAACAAATCATTAAGGTTTGTGCTTATGTTGATTGGAGAGAAATAACATGGCGGTGTTGGCCACAAACTGGGTTTTCCTTAATCCCTTTATACAGTAAACAGTGATGGCTTTTATGTCCAGCTAATTAGACACATATTGGAGATATGAATAAGCTTTGTAAAGTTGATGAAATGTATTTAAAGTTCGTGGAACATTATAGTTTAATGATTTCATCAAAAGAAGTTCATATGTACCCATGTATAAGAATGAAATGCCATTAAATATTAAAAGAACATATTGGCGTATATTTCAATAAAAGAATCAATAAATATACAATAAATGAACATGACAAACTTTACATTACAATATAGAACTAGTGGTTCTATCAAATACATCTGTACACATTAGTCATATATTGATAAGTTAAATAAAATAATTATCACTTATATACTATGTAATCAATAAAGGTTTATTATCATGTTACAATTGCTCTCTAATCGTCCAGGCAGGGCCTTCAAGAGAAATTTTGGAAGGCGGAACGAGATTGCTTTGGTGCCTCGGGGACAGACTGAGACTTCTCTCAAAATTGAGGATTTGAGGTTCAATAAAACCACTGGTAAACTTTTATAGATGCTTTATTTCCAGTGCAGCAGAATGTCCAGATAACATATACTTTATACAAAGCAGCGACAAACATAATTTAAAAAAAATGAAAAAATCGAAATACAACGTCTATGGCTAAGGCTATGGGGCCCTTCAGAGATTCACATGCCCCGTTCTCCGGACACCGGACCGATGTACCGACTGCACCCCCACTCTCATAGGCCCTGCGTCCAGGAATGGTCCTCCTGTACTTTAAACTGAATGCATATTTATATACGATATAGACTGAATTTTCCCCCATATGGGAAGGGATCTTTTAAGTTCTTATCTGGAGGGTTTGTTGTTTGTTGTTGTCGATAAAATGATAAACAAACATTCCACACAAAACATTACACAGAAAAACAATTGAGGGTGAACTCAGGTGCTTCGGAAGTGTAAGCATTTTCTGTTCCACTAATGATACTCGTCGTTTTACTGCTAAACGACACGAACATTTGATATGGAATTAGTGTTGAACACCAGTATACGTTAATAAATACAAATAACATCAATAAAACATCAACTCCCTACAACACAAATGGGAGTAAAGACGAACCGAACATCATTTTTAGGCGGAAATCGCAATGGACACCACAACACAGAACTACAAATGTGAAGACATGTAATTTGACAACATGAACAACACGAACCCCACGTTCAAAAACGAGTGCGAACTCCGGTGCTATTGACGGGGAAGCAGTTCCAGTTCCACTTGTGACACCCGTCGTATTACTCTTGTTACAAACCAGGTGATAAGTCACGAATTCTGTCGCAAGAAAATATAAAATTACATGCCATGACGTCATTCAACATCTCATTTGAAATCAAATTGTGTAAGAAGATAACCGTTTAGTTAATCAGTTCTGCAGAGACGATAATAAATGATCGATTTTCATAAAGTACTGCGTTGACTACTATTATACATAAGTTGTCCCAGTATTGTTAAAAATGCTGTCATAGTGACAACCGGAACCTTATAACCGTAATGGAGTCGGGAGGTTTGGCGCCGTAAAATCTTATTCAACCCACCATTTCTTTGGAAATGCATGTACCAAGTCAGGGCCATTGCGGTTTTCCCAGTTTTCCGGTTGTTGGCTGATTTTGTCTGTTTGTTGACATATGCGTTTTGCCTTTCCCTTTGGAAGATTGCTCGGTGTTCGGTAATTTTGTTATTACCCTTATATGCAGTATTGCTTAGACAAATTGGGACCAATGCAGTTACGCTACTTCATCAAATTAGTACCTTTAGGGGGTATCTTTCTACTCTTTTTCAACGAAGTCGTATACGCTCGCTTTTGACCTACTTTTGCTATGGACGTTATTGCCTAGCAATTCTAAAAATGAAAATATTTTCTAACTTTTTGATTGGAGAATAATACAAATTTGGTAGGAGTTCGGAGAACGGAGTTAAAAAGCTTGCAGTGATTTTCCGACTGTGTTTTTTTTGGGCCGAATATCGGCCCCAGTACCAATGTGAAAAAAGGTTTCGCCCCAATTTCATGGGGGGGAAATTCCCAATAGCATGGTGATAAAATTATTCTTAAAAACTGGTTAATAAAAGCTTTTTCAAATGACATTTTCACGCTTATGATCTGGTTTCTATTTGTTTTGATTAACCAAGCGAAATACTACGCACAAGATACCGGGAACCAGTACAGTATATTGGGTAGCTTGATTTGTTTACCGGACTGCGATAAAACTTCAGAAAACGAAAGCGGAAATCTGTAGTATTTGGAATAAATGTTTATTCAAATAAATTTAATATAAACTTTTAATAAAAAACAGTAAATATGCCATGTGCTTTGTTAAAAATAAAAATGTCACGATGTTGCATAATTTGCTAAGAAATTGACCAGTAATGATGGAAGCAAGTAGCCTACATGTAACTTGAATTAAAAAAAGTTTTTACTTCCCCCATGAGAAAAATGAGATTGATGACGTTAATTCCCGATTTGCGATAACTAGAGTTATCGTTCTTGAATCGAGTTATCTTTCCCTGACGGAGGGTATGTACACACCCGGTTATATAACTTAGGAACGTCACAAAAAGTTTTTAAAAAAATTGAAAAAACTATGTATTCTTATTCAAATAAAATCCGATTTATTGGAATTATTTTATTTAGCTTTTTATATCGCCCGATATTGGTAGATTCTATGAGATCTTAATTTTATTTCATATCCTGAATGACCGTAATAATTAATAAATTCAGTGTTTTATATTCAAAGATGTAGCATTTTTTCGAAAATCGGTTTTGCTGTTAAAATTACGGACGTTAATAGCGATGTATGCAAAATTCATTCCGATTTACGCAGTGGAATCATTTGTTTTATTTCATTTTACAGGGGATTATCTTAATCTTGAAATGTTCAAGATATTTTATCTGCTCGGAGTCTATTAAAAAGATGTCTATTTTTGCATGATATTTAGTTTTTGTTTTCTTTTTTTCAAGAGATCAATGCAGATTCCCATAAAAATTCTGACAGGCTCCATTCAGGATAAAGAAATTGAATATTTTACCTTTAGTTATATACATGGTTCATGACTATTCACTCCTATTCATTCTTTGGTTCCACTGCGGATTTTGTAATAACAAAGGAACATTTAGGGTTTTTACCGGATTTGGCCATCTCCAAACGTCAGAGACGTCAGGTAGAAATATGACCGTAGAGTTAGACAGCCGGTGTTACATACTCATTTTTCCCCCATACTCATTTTTCTCCCCGGAAAAATGAGTATATACTCAGTTTTCCCCCCGGAAAAATGAGTATATACTGAGATTTCCCCCCCGGAAAAATGAGTATATACTGAATTTTCCCCCCGGAAATCCAAGTATGTGTTAACACATACTCATTTTTCCCCTCATACTAGTTTTTCCCCTCTCCTATTTTAATAGGGTTTTTCTTGTGTACACTTATATTCATGTATATGGTGGAAGACATAATAGTTAAATGTAGACGAAAGAGGGTATCAACAATGATAATAGTAATAACTAAGGCAAGCATGAACATGGAGTGAGAACGGATGAGGAGGTAGGAGGAAAGGATGAGAAAAACACTTGAGTGATAAAGCGATCTTCCTTAGTGCAAGTGAGAAAAACTCAAGTTTGCTAAGTGCTGGAAGGCACAGCTGACAGGTATGAGGAAGAGGGCAGGAAGGAAGGAATATAAAGAGAAGGATAGAGAGGACGGAGGGAGAATGGCAAAAAGACGATGGAGAGGAAGGAGAGATACTAGAGGTATAAATAAGGAGGATGACGGGGAGGAATTAGGGAGGGAGTCAATATGGAAAAGGATGGAGATAGTGAGGAGGATAATGATGAGGAAGTAGTGAAACAGGTATTGAAGAGGAGATTTGAAGGAAGAGGATAGAAAGGACGAAGTAAACGAGGAGGAGACAAATAGTGAAGAGGAGGTAATAAGGAGGATGATGATGACGACGGAGGAGAAAAGAATACGGAGAAGGTAATTAGGAAGAGTTAAATAAGGAGGATGGAGACGGAAGAAAGACAGAGGTAATGAGGTGGATGATAATATTACAGGAAAGAGAAGAGAGGTAATGAGGTGGCGGATTGAAAGGAATGAAGGATGGAGAGGTGGTGAGGATGACTGGGAGGAAGGAGGGAGAGAGGTAGTGAGGATGACTGAGAGGAAGGATGGAGAGAGGTAGTGAGGATGACTGAGAGGAAGGAGGGAGAGAGGTAGTGAGGAGGATGGATAGGAATGAGGGAGAGAAGTAGTGAGGAGGATTGAGAGGAAGGAAGGAGAGTGGTAGTGAGGAGGATGCCAGAGGAAGGAGGGAGAGAGGTAGTGAGAAGGGTGGAGAAGAAGGAGAGAGAGGTAGTGAGGAGGAGGATTGAGAGGAAGGAGGGGAGAGGATGATTCAGAGGAAGGAGGGAGAGAGATAGTGATGAAGTGGATGGAGAGGAATGAGGGAGAAGTAGTGAGGAGGAGGATTGAGAGAAAGGAGGGAGAGAGGCAGTGAGCAGGAATGAGAGGAAGAAGGGAGAGAGGTAGTAAGAAGAGGAGAGCAAGGAGGGAAATAAGTAGAGAAGAGGAAGAAGGAGGGAGAGAGGTAGTGAGGATGACTGAGAGGAAGGAGGGAGATAGGGAGTGAGGAAGTGGATGGAGAGGAATGTTTCCAATGTCTCCTGATGACCATTTGTTGACGAATCGGAAAAAATCCCTCATCCGATCTAAACAAACACCAGATCCCTCAGTACAATTTCTAGTCAATATGCAAACCACAGATAAATTCAATGCAGACGAACAATTACGCATTGGTTGACCATATGCGAACGCTAACTGATTTCAAATCCGATACGACAATTATAACGGATTTAAATTCGATTTAATGATTCAGTTTCAATCCGGAATACGTGTGAATATGGTATTATAGTGCTACCACTATCGGTAGATCGATCAAAAAAGATGGAGACAAACGCATTTATCAAGATGGCTCAATTTTATAATAATTTGATCATGAAACGAAGCAAAAAATAGTTGTGCTGATATAGTAGAGGGGGTTAGGAGGGGGTCTGACCCCGAAACCCCGAACTAAAAAATTTGAAATCCCCTTAGTCCCGAACTAAAAAACTTGAAATCCAGAAGTCCCGAATATAATAAAATTTCAATCCCGAATCCCGAAATGGTCAATCCCGAATTCTCGAGCTTAAAAAAACACCATCCCGGAGTCCTGAAAAGGGTCCTTCCCCCCTCATAGTAGTAGTTTAATTTAGAGAATACTGTTACCGTTTAGTTCATTATTTGAAATGAACATAATATGATAAATTGGTATAATTATGTTCGGTAAAACAAATCCACACTCTTGACAGTAGAACTAATAATTGTATCGTTCATAGTTATGCGTCATTGATGGACACTGCCATTCTATAGTTACTGATCTTTATTTAAAATGATCGATTACAAACAAACAAGCTACCACAAAATAGTTTGTTTAGTTTAAAGCTAATTATGTTGTGTCTCGGTGTACTGTAAACAGTTGAAATTCTTAAGAATAAATTAACAGATAACCATTGGCGAATCCAGGGGGGTTCCGGTGGTCGGAACCCCTCCCCCCGTCCTTCACATTGCGTTCGTCGTCCTTCCGTCCGTCCGTCGTCCGTCCGTTAACTTTTTACATTTTGATATTCTTCTTGAGAACCACTAAACATAATTTAACCAAACTTGGTATGAATGATCCTTAGGGTGTGTAGACTATAGTTTGTGAATTATAAATCCGTCGATGAAAAAACATGGCCGCCATGGCTAAAAATAGAACATAGGGGTCAAACTGCAGTCATTGGCTAATATTTCAAAAAGTATTACATATAGAGAAAAATAGAGGTGATCTTCCTTCTTCAGCATCAAAAGCTCTACAAAAGTCTCCATAGGGTCGACCCCTTATAGGGGTTATTGCCCTTGTATAGTCTATCAGTGTAAAGGGGGAGAATTGAGTATGAGGGGGAAACTTCAGTATATACTCAGATTTCCCCCCTAAAAATCAGGGGGAAAGATGAGTATATACTGATCTTTCCGGGGGGAAAAATGAGTATATACTAATCTTTCCGGGGGAAAAACTAGTATATACTCATTTTTCCGGGGGGAAGAATGAGTAGGGGGAAAAATGAGTATGTAACACCGGCATCCGCTCCTTCCAAAAACTGGATGGGGTAAAATGAAAATTTTGCAGATACAAGTGCTTTCAATGCTGGTGTAAAGGAGAAAAACACGAAAACACACAAAATTACAATTGTTAAAAATCAAAAACTTGCAACACAAAACTTCCTTTTTAACACAGGGGCGGATCCAGAGGGCGGGGGGGCGCCCCTAAAATTGGAAAAAAATATGATTTTTTGGCGTAAAATCGTGATTTTTCACACGAAATACCCCAACAATTTTCGCGCCTCCGTCCGCTCGGCGCAATTTTTTAAAGTGCGCCCCCCCCCTAACTTGAAATCCTGGATCCGCCCCTGTAACATGCATATAAATTTTCCCTTTGGTAACATATAAAGACTTTCCCTTTTATGGAATATGCTTAAATATGATTTTATGAAATATAGGCATCGTCTGCTTTATTATAGAGTTACACTAATTTACATCAGGTACACCTTATATACCACAAAAAAGAAAACAAAACTTACAAATGTGATCATTGTACCATAGCCGTGATCGTATAGTCGCTGCTTCACAACCCCTGCAGATTTACACTGAGAGTGCGAATCCTATCGGAGCAGTTTTGTCTTGTTTTGTTTTGGGTTTTTTTTTTGTTTTTTTTTGTTTTTTTTTGTGTTTTTTTTTAGGAACATAATGTGTTTCGTTATTAATTTCTGTTAAAGTGATAAAAATGGAGGCTATATTTTAATATATTACGAATTTAGTTTGTTACACATATTTTCATTGGTTATTCAACCCTGAATGTCAGCATATATTCGGAAAACAGACGGGGTATATATTTTCAGTCCCCAAAAACGATTAAAACATGGACGACAAAACATTACGCTTCACTGAATCAATGGTATAATACGGAATAATAAATGTATTTTTACCAAATTAAATGCTGTTTTTATACTCAAAACGGCTGCATGAACAAAAAATATTACAACGGCTAATTCCGTCACAAATACCTGATCGATTCAGCAAACTCCTATGTTCCACGGCTGTACCATAACAAATAAACAAAACTTTGAGCCTTGAAAACCTTCGACGTCATGGGGTCACACCAAGGTTTTATTTACATGTTGTTAACATTTAAATTATTGAAACTGTTTCGCTAACCCGTTGTTTTGTTATGTGACATATTAATGTTATATTTATAAAGTTCATAAAATTTACTACATATGAAACTGTATTGATTTAGAAATTTAGTACAGTATTTTCCTTCATGAGACACCCCATACATGAAATATGATGCGACACATATTTTGACGTCATTGAAGAATGACGTCAAAGGTACGGAAACGGACATCTAGAGATACGAAAAATGAAAATAAAAGAGGCAAATTTATTTAATACAGTTGGATGTTGTATTAAAAAAAACCAATGGTTAAATCCGTAATATATCTGTTATTCAGCTATCAGACAGGGTATATAATGTGACATTCCCGGCTTATGATATACATGTATATTCCCTTCGGCTGTGCCTCAGGGAATATAGATCTTAAGCCGGGAATGTCACATTATATACCCTGTCTGATAGCTGAATAACATATAATATTAAGTTTGTTTTTTTTTATTTTTTTTTTATACATATTATAAGAATTGTGATACAGTAGATTTGTATTGATTTTTCGAAAGCCGTACAACGCATATTTCCTTACATATGAAATCATAACACGAATGCAAGCTGTTAATTTCATATTTATCTTTATCAATATTATCTATTCTGTCGGTTTTTTTTTTTTTTTTTTTTTTTTTTAAAACATCACGTAAACTGTCATAATCAATAACAATAAAGCAATTTAGCAGATGTCGTTTTTATCGTAAGCAAATCATCAGAGCCTTTTTTAAAAAAAAATTTTGTGCTTGGTAGTTATTTTCTTAAATCTGCAGTCGAGAAATCACATCGTCTGCTATGTTTACTAATTCGCATTTTATCCCATCACTACTGTATTAAGTAATAAATTTACTTGACTAAATGCGGGAGCACAGTAGTCATGATCGCATTGGCGCCGCTTTGTGATGGAATGGATAGTTCTAGAAGGTGGTTCGAATCCCATCAGCCCTTTTGCTTGCTTGTCTACATTGTTAAGCTTAGCTTCAGAACGGCATTTTTGGCTGTAAGATTATGAGACTGTAAATGCATTTATTGCAAAATAACCTATTTGTCGTCAGTACTTAGACGGTATCCGAAAACATGGGTAGCGGTCGAGAAGTGCATATGTCTAAAAATACATCTTTAATATGACAGATAAGTTTCAATGGACAGAGATGCGATCTCCAAATATACCATTGTGTTTTAAACGATAGACCGATTGCTTGTTCTTGATATATTAAAAACAGAAAAAAGCCGCGTTCGTGATCGTTTTATTTCCTATTCAAAATATTCCAGACGAGGGACATTATTCATTCAGAAAAAAGTGAGATCTGCTCTGACGGAAACCGAAAATTGGGATTTGCTTGTTGACTGTACAAGTCGAGATGGTCGGAAAATGTTAGATGCAGGTGTTCACTTATCTGATAAGCGCACATTGCTAATGAAGACGCACATACCGTTTCAAACACAGTACAAAATATTCTAACAAATTCGCTTCTGCTTTTACAAATGCTGAAGAAACAACAGATTCTATTATTTCTAAAATGCTTTCAAAGGACTGGGAGCTATAAGGGCCAAAATCGGCCCCACCTCAGATGTCGATAAAATTTTCTCCAAAATGTATTCACAATATGTGCTTTTCAGAAATAAATACAGTTACTTAATATGTGTATCTAATTCTTCACAGCGGATCGACAAATTCAGGTAATGAAAAGCAATGAACGTCATTTTTTTCATTATACAGAACATACGTATCATTGTATTATAATGCATATCATTAAAAAAACAAAAACAAAAACAAAGCATAATAAAACTCAATAAACACAGCATAAATTTGACATAATATGCAATGTGGATTGATTTCAGGAATAAAAACATGTTCCGAAACTGTATTATGAAATTAAAGTGAACGAATAGTAATGTCACAACGTCACCCATTTTCGACGGTCTCCTGTTTTCGACGGTTTGTTTCACGTGATAAAATTTCTCATTATTTTGATCGCTTAATTTGTCAGAGGTTATATTATGATGCTGAAATTGCATGAATGATCTCATGAAATCTGATCTAAAAATGTCATATTAAATATAAGAACTACGTACCACATCTATTATTTCACGTTCAAATTGTAGTTTTTCGTAATTCATTTTTTCGTCACCTTAAATCTCATACAGACCAATTTTGGATTCATCGTCTGCTATGACATTGATAATGTACATATTGAGGTTAATATCAGGGGCGGATCCAGGATTTCAAGTTAGGGGGGACGGACTTAAAGAAAATTGCGCCGATCGGAGGGAGGCGCGAAAATTTTTGGGGGATATCGTGTGAAAAATCACGATTTACCGCCAAAAAATTAAATTTTTTCCAATTTTATGGGGGGGGGGGGGGGGGGACGCCGGGTACGCCCCCTGGATCTGTCCCTGGGCATCAATTCAGAAACTTATTAACATTGATCGGTCGAAAACTGGTAGAAATTTTGGTATTAATCTTAAAGAAGAAATAGAGAGATTTATTTGGACAATAGAACTTTGTCATATTTTTTAAACACTTTTTTAACCGTACTTTATTCTTCACGACAACCAATACGATGATATATTCCAGTACATTTTTACAGACAACCATCACAAATCTATAAAAAAAAATGTCCAATATTTAAAAACCGTTTTTTTTTTTAATATGGAAATATTTTGGGAAATGGTGTGAAGCAAAATGTTTAATGTGTAACGATTTTAGCAAGAACCCTGTGAGAATTATTTTTGTTTTTTTGATAAACTGATAACAAACCTTGGAATCAGATATCCCATAGAAAGTGGTTGTCGATAGATAATTGTTTTACAATCAAGTATTTCATATATATTTATGATGAGAACAAGTTTACAACCATATGATTAATCGTGTAGGTAAAATGTGTGTCGCTGCCACGAGTCTATGTATGATTGTTTTGATTGTCACTAGAAAAAGAGGAGATGGTAGATATTATTTTGCTTTGTGACAAACCAACAACAATACTCCTAATAAACTGTTGCTATCAGAATCTGCTGAAAGTTGTCTTTTACGTGTAAGGAGTGTGTCCTTTACATCCCGCGCTAAGGGATGTATTAAATTCGTTCCTCATAGCTGTCTGGTGTCCCTTTCACATAAAGTCGGCGTTTTCCTAGTAAAAGCCATTTGTTATTTTATTGATGTCAAATTCGCAGTCATGTTAGGATTCTAATAATAATAGGATATTATACATTATTATACAGCTATAATTTTAATCCAATCAAAAACAATATGGTTGTGATCGTCTTCCGTAATTAGAATCGTCAAAATGAAATACAACCGCATTAATATCAAATGGTGACTTGTTTCAACCTCATTTAAAATATACCTGGACATTCTTTAATACTTGTTCACGATCTTTTATTACAATACTATTTCACTCAAGTGAACATTTTGTTCCTTTTCTAGTTAAAGGACTTTATCAAACAGAATCATACAGTTTACATGTAATGCAGTTAATACGCATTTAAACCACAGAAGAATATTTCTATTTTCCACACCTTGTGGTGTGGGGTCGCTATTGTGCATGCGAAATATTAATTGCAAACCCCATTGACTGGCTATTTGCTGCCTGTCTAGAATATTTTTTTTTTTCTCGATCGACAGTTCAGAAGCTAGAAAACAATATGATGAATAGTGTCTGTCAATCATGCAAACAATAACTTATGCACGTGACAGAACGCATTTTCAATGCACTACATACACAAACTTGTGATCCATCATTTGTCCATTGGAGGTTGATTTAAGAGAATGGAACTGAGAGAAGTTAAAAGTTTGATTTGGGCGCAAAAGGGGAAACTTTATATAATTTATGAAAATGTTATGTGAATTCAGTGGCCAACCATCCCAGTCTGATGGCAAAAGAAAAGGTATTGTTCTGATATGCCTAACGTTGTGTCTGCAATCGACGGAACTTCACATGAGATACAAATTCCATCCAATGAACCCCAACAAAAAACATACTTTCAGCAAACCAATTCTTTTCATTGAATGATATGAAAAGAAATTTTATAAACAGTGATAATCATAAATTCCATCAATATCAATAAAACAATTACCTTTCATCATAACAGAACTTGAGCCGTCGTGGTCGTATGGTAGTTGAATTTACAACTACTTTTGCAATCATTGCTTATCACCACTTAAGTTGAGAGTTTGAACCCCATTCATGGCGAGGTGTACTCGATAAAACATTATGTGATAAAGTTTGTCAGTGACTTGCGACAGGTTTGTGGATTTCTCTGGGTACTCCAATTTCCGCCACAAAAGTAGTAAATGAAATATTTTTGAAAGTGGTGTTACAAATGATGGATCAAACGTTTGTGTATGTAGTGCATAACATAAAACACCATTGGGTCATAATTTTTGTGAGAGCTATCTGTTGGATTGTGCCCATATCTACTCCTTTTGGATCAAACTATTTTACTTCATTTTAGAAGTAGCATCGATAGACCATTAAACGGCTACCTCCGTATCCCTGTAGTAATAACTATTTCAGTATCCCGGAAGAAAATATATAATCAATCATTGGGGGCTTATGAAAAAAACTATTTTGGATGAAGTGGTGTTTATTTTATTTTTATCTTACATTTGTATATAACTGTTACGTGCCTACATACCATCGTTTTTTTACGGCAAAGATTGCTTCTCAAATATCAAAACGTCATCTAAGCGCTTGGAATATTTGAACATTTTTCCGTCGTTTTTCAAGAAATTTAACACCTCGTGAAACCAAAAAAATACTTTAACAGTATTTGTGTTTTATTTATTTTAATAATCTGGTAAAATATTTTTCTGGTGCACGACTGGTGCTTAATTTCTTCGAAAACCGTCCAAATATCGCGAGAAAAATTCCACGAAATACAGAAAACAAATAACGCTCATGACGTCACAATGACGTCAAATACGTATCGAGTTTGTTGGAAACAAGTTTTAACATCAAAAGTATGATCTCGTCTATAATACATCAAATATTAATCAAGTATTTTCTAAGATAATGATTCATTAAATATGGGGCCATATATGGCACTTATAGTCCCCAGTTCTTTTTATGGCATTGACGCCGGATTGCATGCACTGAGTTTTTCTCTTGGTTTCAATGTACACAAACTGTATTTAAAATAAATACAATTATTTACAGAAACATAAGTTATTTACTGATGAATTTCATTACTTGAAATGAATCATGAAATGTACAGATTGTGTATATAATGGTATCATATATACAATCAGAAGAGTGAAAATATTGATTTTAAGGGTCTGGCTGCGGTTATAAATAAATTAATATTTAACAACCTCCACAATCCTCCACCAACAAAATATTTTGATATAATCATTAACCCTCTATACTCAAAACAGCTGCTCAATTTGGTGTTGGTGGAAGACTGTGGAGGTATATAAAATAGCTAAAATGTACATTAAATATGTCGTTTGTCGTCCATTTTTAGCATTATCCGTCTAATTATGATGTCATTATGACGTCATAACGCACCCAATTTCACGGAAAGTTACATTTTTTGAAAATTTGTTTATCTATCAATTAAATTAGTAAATTGTTTTTATTCTATGTCGAGCATTATTTTTTAATATAATGTGGGGCCAATTTTGCACCTTAACGCCTCTCCCTCTTTATCTTGCCTTGTCTTTGACCGCTCGAGTGTAATGAAAAAAATCAAATACACTTTTTAATGAAAGGAGAGAAAATCTGTTTAAAAAAAAATATTCCCGCTTTCAGTGTACAAGGAAAATCGCGCAGTATTTCCGTTTTGCAGAAAAATCTGGTGACAATCATCCAAAACATTTCAGAAAGTTAATTATGTAACATGTTCAGTGGTATGAAAATACAAACTTGGAGGTATTTGTACAAAAATGTTACAAATCCAGAGAAAAATATGTTTTAAAGTAAATAACTTTTTTTTATAGAAGTTTAAAAAAAAGGGAATGTCGTGTATATAATTTTCTTTATTAAAGTTAAAGACTCTAATGAACTGTCTATAGTAGCTCATTTTTTTCATTGTCATCTGACCGGCTTTTTAAAAGATACGTCTCTACATCTTTGTCGGATACCACTGATTTGTTTCATTACATTTCCGTAGAAACTGTACAAGTTCAGTCTTTTTTTTAAAGTTAGGAAGACTTCAAGTGTTGCCTTGGAATCTACGTCAATTAATTTCATATTTTTCCGCACTTATTATTTATTCACTCAATTTATTAAAAACCGCCAGGAAAACATTTGCAACCGGAAATGCTATATACCCACTGCCAAGGACGATAATTCAAATTACGAACGATAACTCCATTTTCTGCAAAGAGGGAATAAAGCTAGTGAAAGTGTTTGTGCTTTGAAGTGAGTCCGACCCACTACTGTACCGGTGATGTCGTCTATCTAATCCCATTAAAAAAAACTATTCCAGGTATTCCAATACTCAATAGATGTTGTTGCAGTTAATTATGTTGTTTTTGCAATTAGTATCTAATTAATTATTACCTGTGATGTACCTGTATTTTATGTCAAATATTCAGAAAAAGGGAAAATATTTGAGTGAAGTAAGTGTTATTAATAAAAATTAGAAATTGGAATGAAACATTTTTTTCATATGGAGTGAAATCAAGTATGACATAAATAGTAAAATATCTTTTAAAAAATATTTGTACCTTTGAAAAAAAACATGAATCATAAGAATTTCATTACAAAATGAATAGTAACAAGCATAAGCTAAGACATGCTTGTTTATTATTTCATGTAGTTTAAAAATAAATAATAAGTTCTATGGATGTTGAAATATATATGTATTGCTAGAGATATCACTTATTCATGTATGTATCTGTATGGTTTTTTTTTATTAGAATAAAAATGATAAATTAATATATATTAGTTCTCCATTCTCTAATCAAGGTTGACCTGCAGTTACTAGTAATTTTTTTTATTTATACACCCTAAGCCCCAATGTTTGCACATTGTTTATACAATAATTACAGCTATTCCAACTTGAAATTTGAGATTTCTTTAATGAATTTAAAAAAAAGTGGGATTAGGTGGAGTCAACCCTACCGGTCATCGACACTAAGTAAGTACTGATACACCATGCCCAGAAGCTGAACGCCTTGTTACCACTGCGAATGTGACTCCAAAAACAACAAATTCAAATTTTTTATTACCTAACACAGCTTCAAATGACATCCAACAACATGTAAATAGTGCAAATAGTGATGATGTTGATATTCGCAATCTGACTATCACTCTGATTCGGAAATAGTTTGCTGATTGGTTGCGTCCGTTGTCCTACGCCCCACACAGACAAAGGGAGTTCGAGTATAACTAATAATATGATTACTTTTAATGGTATATCTGTATACAATATATTAAACTTTAAATTTAAGCGATATTCTCTTTAACCAAAGTATTATATGTCGTAAAGTTTTATTTTCAATGTATTATGTAATCTTCAGGTGAGCGACTGTGGGTATTAAATTCTGAGAAAGTGCCATTTCATCTATTACATATGAAGAAGTCATTGTTGAAGCCATGAATTTTTTTAGATTTTACCACGGATAGGAAATAATATGCACCCCCTCCCCCCTTTTCTTTTTAGCTCATCTGACCAGCCTTTGCCATCACTTTGCGTCGGTCGTCCGTCCGTACACAATTACTAAACATATTCTCCTCTGAAACCACTTGGCCATTTGAGACCAAACTTTGGTGGAATGGTCCGTGGGTGATCCCCTTCCAAATTTGTGTCCGGCAGTCCCGACCTCCAATCAACATGGTCGCTGTTACTAAGAATAAAAAAAGGGGATGAAATTTAAAAAATCTTCATCTCTAAAACTACTGGACCAATTGGAACTACACTTTGCTTAGTCTTTTGATGACCCCCTTTCAAAATTGTGTCCGGCAATCCAGACATCCAACCAACATGGCCACTGTTGCTAAAAACAGAAAAGCTGGATGAAATTTTAATTGTTTTCCTCTTAAACTACTGGGCCAATCATGGATTCAAACTTTGCTAAAATAATCCTTTGGTAATCCCCTTTCAAAATTTTGTCTGGCGGTCCCGTCCTCGGGCCAAGATCAGTGGACGCTGTTACTCTTTATTAACGATTCCTTGCACATTAAGTAGGATGCAAGGTTTTACATGTCTTATCAAATCCTATAAAACCAATATGTTTAGGTTATTTCAGTGAAATACTGTTCGTAGAAGAATATAATATTTGTGCTTCGTCGTACATCTTTTTTTTTAAAGATAGTTCTTGTTTCTATTGGCTTTTAGAAATGTTCCGACGGTGTGGTATTTTTTTTGGGGGTCATTTTATTCACTCATCACAAGTATATCATGGAGCATACTACAATGAAGATAGCATACTATGAATAAACGTATAATGCAATAAAGATGGCATAAATATGGATAAACGTATAATGCAATAAAGATGACATAAATATATATAAACATATAATGCAATAAAGATGACATAAATATATATAAACATATAATGCAATAAAGATGACATAAATATTAATAAACATATAAGACAATAAAGATGACATAACTATGAATAAACAAATATTACAATAAAGATGACATAACTATGAATAAACAAATATTACAATAAAGATGACATAAATATAAACAAAGTTCAGTTATCTGGTACACCGAATAATAATTCCTCATGTCATTGATTTATACCCATTCATCCAGTGTGTTCATAGTGATTGTCCTTATGACGGTGGTCCTTATGATGGTGATCTTTATGGTGGTGATCTTTATTGTGGTGATCTTTATGATGGTGATTCTTATGGTGAGACACTACCATGACGGGAACACTTGAATGATGAAGGATGTAATCACTGACACTACCAATAAACGTTCTCCTGAATGAGCCTTGACCTCTACTGCCCGTGACAATTAAGTCTGCATTCATTTCACCAGCTGAATTTATTACACCAAGACCAGGAGAACTTGCATGTGTGCTCTTTACCGTTCCATTCAACTAGAATAATAAAAACTTAGGTGAAATTAAATAGACCAATTGCTCGTAGTTAGGTTTTGTAGCATCCAAGCTGTTTTGATTCCTATGTGGTTTTTGACCAATGACCAGACAACACACCGAGGGAATAAAACATTTTATTTTCTGAAAAAAATCAGGGAATACATTGTTTTTTGTTTTGTATGTATTTGTGTGTTTTTTCTGATTTGCCTGTATTGATGCTTTGTTGTTTGTAGTAACATTGTTCGTTATCTGTTTAAAATTCCCATTTTCTCCAGAGGTAAATAAGCGTTAGAGAAAACCACAGGAGCAATAAAAAATAGACAATCCAGAGACAACATAAACACAAAAGATAAGCAACACTTATGGTGGGCGAAATCAGGAGATCGCGAAAGGTAAGCAGTTTGTGTTTCTTATAAGAAATCCGCAGTGTTTCGGTGAAGTCCGGCTAAGAAGAGTTTGAAGATATCAAAGGGGTAATCAGAATCTCTTGTCCGTTATGGAGGAAAGAAAATATCTACATAAAGGGAAATATTTATTGCTATTCGAAAAATCGATATTTCGTAGCTAAAAAAACCAATTCGTGATGACGACCATATAATTTTTGAAGCGATACCTTTAACAAAGGAGCAACGTAGTCTTGTTTGAGTAACATTTACGTCGGCAGCTGAGTTCTGTCCAGAACATCACTCTATTGGAAGCAAACCATAGCATAGCGCACGAGCTGTGAAATGTAAAATCCATAATACTGGTGCTGCTCGAATATCGCTACCAATGAATGGAAAGTTTATTATTAGAAAAGAAAAACCATTGCTTTTAATTTCCCTCCATCAAATAGTCACAGTCACAGCAAACTCTCTGAACCCTTGGTTGTATCCAAATTGTGTGTTTTCATTAATCTACAATTTGGTATCTTGTATCCAAATTGTGTGTATTCATTAATCTACAATTTGGTATCTTGTATCCAGAGCTTGCCTTGTTTGTATTGTTATATTGTGGCGTATATACAAATGTAATTTATATTGGTGTTATGTTTTTTTAGATTATGCTTTGCTTATATTACTATTGTCCAGATTTCTGATTGTTCTATAATGATGTTGTGTTGTACGCAGATAATATTTGTTTATATTGATGACTGTGTTGTATTCATCACTCATTATTCATTAATCAAAAACCGATATAATAAACAATCAGTCTGTATGTCATTAATAGAATCATATTACACATGGCAGCTAAATATGTACACCCATTACTTTATCTATAGTTTACCAACACATACTTTGATATATTTATGGTGTAATACCACTAATTAATTTCTTTAACATTTTCTACTAAATTTGTGTTTTTTCAAGCCTATCTGGCCATTTTATCTTAAGCTTAACCTTTCCAAGATCATATATCTTCTGAAATGTACAGGGCATATTTAAAATCTTGCAGTGAAATGTCAGACTACGGAAAACACCTACTCTAAAAATAGTTCGGTCATCCCCCCGAAATTCAGTATTTATAGGTCATGCATCAAATCCTCCATAGAGGTATTGAAATACAACTAAATCCATCCAATTTGAGCTAAAAATAATCCCTATATATTTAACTTCAATTATCAATTTTAATTATTCGATTCCATTCAGTAGTTTCCACAATACTACAAAGTGAAAGGAACTTTTTTCCTTTAAAAGGGACTACTTTCGTATATGTTCTAAGCTCTGATTGGTGAATTAGTGGTTTAACACCATAATGTAGAAGACAGCTTTGAATTCTTTTAATACATACCACACATATACATTCCAAGAACTCTATAGAGCTGTATTAGTGTGGACGTAATATGTAAATATCAACTATTATTTCTGTAGTATTAATTCTTATCGAAAACGTCAATTTATTTGATTCGGATACCCCTCACGAAGGGATTAATTACTTACGCACGATATTGCGTCAATGATGAACAATCTTATATATTTCTCTGATTATGAAGTCTCTAGTTCAATATGTTGACACAAAACATGCATTTTTTGTATTTTAAACTTGTATGAACCTACTCCTCCTACGAATTGATCGAATTTTGTCATAATTATCCGGAATATTTAATAAAATGACATAAATTTTAGCTAAGACGTCAAATTTTGCATGTAAGACGTAACAAACTATATGCATTCTCCTTAAACAAAAAACAGGTGCGCTCTTGCAGAAAACGTGATACTCTCGAAATTTTGCATGACAATTGTACGTCATATTTTCTATATGATGTCATATGAAAAAATACGCCGTTTTGAAGAAAAAGAGGATATTTTCGAAAATTCAGAATTCACTTGCTTCTGTAAGATTCTAAGGAGTGGTAAGTTTCTTCAAGTTAGACTGATAATAATTATGAAATGAGAAAACATTCGATTCTGATATTTGACCAAATAAAAGTACTATTAATCGTGTATAAAATACCAAATTTTCACAGCTTTGGACCGACGCATAATAGCGCCATGTCTGTTTTCGGATGTCTTGCACAAATGTTCAACGTCGAAGCTTTACGATTCCGAGTAACAAAACAGTCATAGTAAGACGTCATATTGTAAGATAAATGTTTAAATTGTGAAAAATGGTGATTTATTATAAAAGTACATATACTGAATGAGACACAGAGCATTTTTTTACAAAGTGTATCTACTCTTAAAACGTCTTTTGGAGCAAAGCCGAATGTCTTGTAGTTTTGTCCACTAAACGATTTTTACGTTGTTAACGTTATACATCCATTATGTACGTTGTTAATGTTCAACCACTGAATAAACATGGCAAAAATGTTGACTCGACTTGAAAGTTGTTCTGCTTTATATGTCGCACGACTTCTATATTATTAGAGAACTTCCTTTTACCTCGTCAAAGCTCTAAATTTAGTCATTATAACTTTACAAAACATTACTGATTTAGATAAAATTGTACGAGATGAAGAAAAACAGTTTTTGATTGCCGTATAAATGTAGAAATAATAATTGGTCATTAAACATAAAGATAAATTAATCATGTTATTTACAGACGATATGCTCACGGAAATCTCCAGAACTCTCGCAGTGGTATATATGTACATTAAAGAAATTCCACGCCTCAAAAACAAAACTTTAAACCTATCAGTCAAAATAGAAAAATTCATCAAACAATTTCTTCAAATTCAGGCGATCTTTTGGTCCGAGACTTGTCTTGTTACAACTGTGGTGATTGCTTTATTCGCAAAATACAAAGCTGAGAAAAGGTAGAATTCATTGTTTACCATAGGAGAGTTACAATGGTAGAAACTGCATGTGAAAACAATGACGAACATATAGATTCTGATTCTGATACACTCCGAAATTATTGTAGAGAAAGTTATGGTGGTTGTAGTTTTATCATACGATCCGAATCATGTGTACTACTTTCAAAAACTGACAACAGATCCAGAACTAATTGAACAGAGATTTTCTGATAGTTGGAGTGGGACCTCTGATCGTGTTTCAAAAATTATAAGAGGATTATATTAAGACAGGGTACAAAGCAAGCCATTTTTATTTCAACTGATTTCTCGAAAAACTGCCGCGTGTTATTCTGCCACGATCTGTTTCATTTGTGCTGAATTAGAAGGAGATACAATTACTGTTCCGGAAGAGTTACATCTTGACATCCTTCAGTCTTTAGATACACGTATTCAATGAATAAAAGAAAGGTTATCATAAAAGCTACACCTTGATTAATGTTAGTTACCCTCTCACGAAGCGATGGGTATACAGTATAAGGAATAGCTGTCCGTCGATTCGTTCGTCCGTTCGTTCATTCGTTCGTCCCTTCGATCGTATCGATAAAAACTGGAAAACCAAAATAATAGATAACAACAGGGACACACACATAAATAGAGACAGGGAAACAAATTGATAGATATATCTTGAACTGAATAAAACACCTCCAGGCGCCGCTTCTTTTGATACCCAAATGTTCGTCCTAAAACGTCAAAATCTGACGTTACCGTATAAGACGCATTATCGTGCGTAACGTCTGAACATAGTTTCCAGCAGGTAATCAACGTTATAGCTTGTACCCCAGAATTTCCCCGAGTAGGAATGCTTAATACTTAAGATTAAATACCTTATTTTACCGTTGTCCTCACTAAAATAAAATACACTTTGTATCCTCCAAAATACATCTAATTCTCTCAAATGTACTAGTTTGTTGTTTATACGGTGGGACTTATCTCAATGTGCATGTTCTCTAATAGAAGTAGAGCGAAATATGCTTTCTGTTTAGTTTCCATTGATGCTACAACTTGTTCCCGTAATGTTTTCTAGATAATTATTTGTCCCTTTACTTTTGGCCATTGTATTGTCTGTCTGTCCCTTTACTTTTGGCCATTGTATTGTCTGTCTGTCCTTTACTTTTGGCCATGGTATTGTCTGTCTGTCCCTTTACTTTTGGCCATTATATTGTCTGTCTGTCCTTTACTTTTGGCCATTGTATTGTCTGTCTGTCCCTTAACCTTTGGCCATTGTATTGTCTGTCCTTTACTTTTGGCCATTGTATTGTCTGTCTGTCCTTTACTTTTGGCCATTGTATTGTCTGTCCTTTACTTTTGGCCATTGTATTGTCTGTCCTTTACTTTTTGCCATTGTATTGTCTGTCTGTCCTTTACTTTTGGCCATTGTATTGTCTGTCTGTCCTTTACTTTTGGCCATTGTATTGTCTGTCCTTTACTTTTGGCCATTGTATTGTCTGTCCTTTACTTTTGGCCATTGTATTGTCTGTCTGTCCCTTTACTTTTGGCCATTGTATTGTCTGTCTGTCCTTTACTTTTGGCCATTGTATTGTCTGTCTGTCCTTTACTTTTGGCCATTGTAATGTCTGTCTGTCCCTTTACTTTTGGCCATTGTATTGTCTGTCTGTCCCTTTACTTTTGGCCATTGTATTGTTTGTCTGTCCCTTTACTATTGGTCATTGTATTGTCTGTCTGTCCCTTTGCTTTTGGCCATTGTATTGTCTGTCTGTCCTTTACTTTTGGCCATTGTATTGTCTGTCTGTCCCTTTACGTTTGGCCATTGTATTGTCTGTCCTTTACTTTTGGCCATTGTATTGTCTGTCTGTCCTTTACTTCTGGCCATTGTATTGTCTGTCCTTTACTTTTGGCCATTGTATTTTCTGTCTGTCCCTTTACTTTTGGCCATTGTATTGTCTGTCTGTCCCTTTACTTTTGGCCATTGTATTGTCTGTCTGTCCCTTTACTTTTGGCCATTGTATTGTCTGTCTGTCCCTTTACTTTTGGCCATTGTATTGTCTGTCTGTCCCTTTACCTTTGGCCATTGTATTGTCTGTCCTTTACTTTTGGCCATTGTATTGTCTGTCCTTTACTTTTGGCCATTGTATTGTCTGTCTGTCCCTTTACTTTTGGCCATTGTATTGTCTGTCTGTCCTTTACTTTTGGCCATTGTATTGTCTGTCTGTCCTTTACTTTTGGCCATTGTAATGTCTGTCTGTCCCTTTACTTTTGGCCATTGTATTGTCTGTCTGTCCCTTTACTTTTGGCCATTGTATTGTTTGTCTGTCCCTTTACTATTGGTCATTGTATTGTCTGTCTGTCCCTTTACTTTTGGCCATTGTATTGTCTGTCTGTCCTTTACTTTTGGCCATTGTATTGTCTGTCTGTCCCTTTACTTTTGGCCATTGTATTGTCTGTCCTTTACTTTTGGCCATTGTATTGTCTGTCTGTCCTTTACTTCTGGCCATTGTATTGTCTGTCCTTTACTTTTGGCCATTGTATTTTCTGTCTGTCCCTTTACTTTTGGCCATTGTATTGTCTGTCTGTCCCTTTACTTTTGGCCATTGTATTGTCTGTCTGTCCCTTTACTTTTGGCCATTGTATTGTCTGTCTGTCCCTTTACTTTTGGTCATTGTATTGTCTGTCTGTCTGTCCCTTTACTTTTGGCCATTGTATTGTCTGTCTGTCCCTTTACTTTTGGCCATTGTATTGTCTGTCTGTCCTTTACTTTTGGCCATTGTATTGTTTGTCTGTCCTTTACTTTTGGCCATTGTATTGTCTGTCCTTTACTTTTGGCCATTGTATTGTCTGTCTGTCCCTTTACTTTTGGCCATTGTATTGTCTGTCCTTTACTTTTGGCCATTGTATTGTCTGTCCTTTACTTCTGGCCATTGTATTGTCTGTCCTTTACTTTTGGCCATTGTATTGTCTGTCTGTCCCTTTACTTTTGGCCATTGTATTGTCTGTCTGTCCCTTTACTTTTGGCCATTGTATTGTCTGTCTGTCCCTTTACTTTTGGTCATTGTATTGTCTGTCTGTCCCTTTACTTTTGGTCATTGTATTGTCTGTCTGTCTGTCCCTTTACTTTTGGCCATTGTATTGTCTGTCTGTCCCTTTACTTTTGGCCATTGTATTGTCTGTCTGTCCTTTACTTTTGGCCATTGTATTGTCTGTCTGTCCTTTACTTTTGGCCATTGTATTGTCTGTCCTTTACTTTTGGCCATTGTATTGTCTGTCTGTCCCTTTACTTTTGGCCATTGTATTGTCTGTCTGTCCATTACTTTTGGCCATTGCATTGTCTGTCTGTCCCTTTACTTTTGGCCATTGTATTGTCTGTCTGTCCCTTTACTTTTGGCCATTGTATTGTCTGTATGTCCCTTTACTTTTGGCCATTGTATTGTCTGTCTGTCCCTTTACTTTTGGCCATTGTATTGTCTGTCTGTCCCTTTACTTTTGGCCATTGTATTGTCTGTCTGTCCTTTACTTTTGGCCATTGTATTGTCTGTCTGTCCTTTACTTTTGGCCATTGTATTGTCTGTCCTTTACTTTTGGCCATTGTATTGTCTGTCTGTCCCTTTACTTTTGGCCATTGTATTGTCTGTCTGTCCATTACTTTTGGCCATTGCATTGTCTGTCTGTCCCTTTACTTTTGGCCATTGTATTGTCTGTCTGTCCCTTTACTTTTGGCCATTGTATTGTCTGTATGTCCCTTTACTTTTGGCCATTGTATTGTCTGTCTGTCCCTTTACTTTTGGCCATTGTATTGTCTGTCTGTCCCTTTACCTTTGGCCATTGTATTGTCTGTCTGTCCCTTTACTTTTGGCCATTGTATTGTCTGTCTGTCCTTTACTTTTGGCCATTGTATTGTCTGTCTGTCCCTTTACTTTTGGCCATTGTATTGTCTGTCCTTTACCTTTGGCCATTGTATTGTCTGTCTGTCCCTTTACTTTTGGCCATTGTATTGTCTGTCTGTCCCTTTACTTTTGGCCATTGTATTGTCTGTCTGTCCCTTTACCTTTGGCCATTGTATTGTCTGTCCTTTACTTTTGGCCATTGTATTGTCTGTCCTTCGCTTTAAGCCTTCTGATTACTCATATGGTATCTTCAAATTTTTCTTATTAATAAAACCTGTAATTTGGTTAACATGATTTTAAGATAGGGGTCGCTATCCTGTCATGTCGGTGTTGCACTTATTATACACTATACTGATAATTGAAAGTGACAGAGAGATTAAGGATGTGAGATTAAGAAAACATAACCAATGTTTATACTGAAAACCAGAAAACAATCAATATTTATGTACTACAAAAATAACTTGTGTGAAATATGCAGGATATCATAAAACATAATCAGGAAACAATAGTTAACTTTGAATCAAAATTTAGTTGCCAACATCGTTTTTCGTCATCTGTTCTCAACTGACAGAATATTACTCCACAAAGTGCTGATATTTCCCGGTGAAAACTTTTTTGAACGATATATTGAAATAATACTTTGAAATCCTTTCATTTAATAGTTTATTACTCATAATACGGTGCCGTTGTAAAAAACCTGTACCTGGTTGAATGAACCATATTCTTATTTTACTGTAATATGGTAAAACCTTATTCTAAAATATTACCAAATTACTAAATACTCAAATAACGATCTAGGCATTACTGATAATGTTTTGTCAGAATTCTGCGCAAGAAGAAGATGAATGAAGTAAAACAACATTTGTTTTTGCTAAAAAGGGCTAAGTGAACAGAAGTGATACCTGCAAAAAAGTGGCCCACCATTTTCTTATGTGTGTGTGTTGTGAGAGGAGGGGGCAAAGCGTATTTTTTTCAAAATGAAGAAATGTCATATTGGGAAAAAGAGAGTTTTGGACAAAGAGAAAACAAAATTATCAGACAGGATACAAAATATTGAAGAGAAATTTCAGTCTTACTCCCAGATTACAGAATGATTGATGATTGTGTAACTGTTAGGGAATAAGATGATTGGTTATTATCTGTCTTTATATCTGTATGAAATGATAGGGCGAAATAAAGCGACATTATACAGATAACAAACATAAAAATAGAAACATAACAAACTATATATCAGTATTTTATACTGATGTTCTGTAAAGCGGCGTGTTATTATTGGTTAACAGGGTATATTACATAACTGATGCTGCTAATGATTAGTGAACATCAAATATCCTTTAACTCATACCTTTATTTCCCTCATATACTTGGCAAATTCTACCAACTTGTCCTTAATTCTTCCAATTTCTCGTTGAATTAGTTCCTTGAAGACCTCATGATCGATAGAGAAATGTGCTGTAAATACAATTAATCAAATTGATTCTTTGGTTTGTAATACAATGAATCTATAAAGAGAATGAAATTTACGTAAATTGAACTACAAGTTTTTATCCTTACTTATCCTTACGGAAAAAGGTTAAAATGAACATAATTGAATAGTGAAGACGTGTGGGTTTTTTTTATCAGCAGAATTAAGCATTTACTAATTTAATGAAGCATCTCTTCTGAATTTAAATATAACCTTGTACCGATGTTATTGTGTTAGATGTCGCCATCTATATCCTTATATCGAAAATATCTTGTTAGCCATCTTTCTAATTTAGCTTTTGTTGCACCGGAATTATACTGAAATCAGTAGTTTTATGATGTATGTAATTTGGTCTCAGTTGTATGTTTTCACTTTTCCATCTTAATTTAGCTTCAACAAGAAATGGTTAACATACATTGATATAACGCTATACCTCATTGATTGATTGGATGTTAATTTATTATTGTCAACGTCATATTAGCAGTTTTAAGCAATATTCATGGCGTAAGAAGTTTGTATGCAGCATTTATATACCTCTTTTGAATCTATGAAAATGTACTTTTTTACTGTTTTGATTGTAAATTTCTTCCTTATCAAAAATAGTATTTTGTAAGTAGGATTAGCAACAGCAAAGTTCTTTGAAATGCACACTTCATTGATTAGACACCCATGATTATATTTTTTACAAACAAATACAATGTTATTTGAAGCCGTGTATGCATGTACAACGACATGTTTGTCATAAAAGGGAAACACAATGTTATTTGAAGCCGTGTCTGCAGGTACAACAACATATTTGTCATAAAAGGGAAGCAAACCCTCGTTTTCTTTTATGTCCCGAAATGCGTATCTTGGTCTAACATTCTCACAATTTTTTCCGGTTTTGAATTCGATGGAGTATTAATGACCTAATTGGTTTTACTCTGTGAAAATACTCGTGGACACGGGAATTGACTCCTTTGTGAGTGAAGATGATAAATTGACGGCATCGATTCCTTAATGGGAAATTAAAGGTTACAGGACCGTCTATTATATTGTGATAACAGCTCCAATCAAAATGGTTTAAAAAGTTGGAATTTAGCTACATCACAAATAATATTCCCGAGTAAATCCATCAGAGCATGGCTTTTGAAGCGCAAAATCGTGACTTTAGAGAAAGGGGTGCTGTGGATGTCATCAATATCAAACGATTTTGAATGAATGGAAGATCATGAAAGGCGTTATTAAATGAAAATGACTTAGCTTGTTTCCTTTCACGACGATGCTAATGCATCCTACCATGACTGCGATTGTTATGTTTGTTTGTGACGACACATTCATTACATTAACATCACTATTTTCATGGCATTTGATGTTACTAACTCCTTTAACATTAACATCACTATTTTCATGGCATTTGATGTTACTAACTCCTTTAACATTAACATCACTATTTTCATGACTTTTAATGTTACTAACTCCTTTAACATTAACATCACTATTTTCATGACTTTTGATGTTACTAACTCCTTTAACATTAACATCACTATTTTCATGACTTTTAATGTTACTAACTCCTTTAACATTAACATCACTATTTTCATGACTTTTGATGTTACTAACTTCTTTAACATTAACATCACTATTTTCATGACTTTTGATGTTACTAACTCCTTTAACATTAACATCACTATTTTCATGACTTTTGATGTTACTAACTCCTTTAACATTAACATCACTATTTTCATGACTTTTGATGTTACTAACTCCTTTAACATTAACATCACTATTTTCATGACTTTTGATGTTACTAACTCCTTTAACATTAACATCACTATTTTCATGACTTTTGATGTTACTAACTCCTTTAACATTAACATCACTATTTTCATGACTTTTGATGTTACTAACTCCTTTAACATTAACATCACTATTTTCATGACATTTGATGTTACTAACTCCTTTAACATTAACATCACTATGTTCATGACTTTTGATGTTACTAACTCCTTTAACATTAACATCACTATGTTCATGACTTTTGATGTTACTAACTCCTTTAACATTAACATCACTATTTTCATGACATTTGATGTTACTAACTCCTTTAACATTAACATCACTATTTTCATGACTTTTGATGTTACTAACTCCTTTAACATTAACGTTACAATCATAAGACATTGTATTGTTATCTTTCTCAAATGCAATAATCCTCTCTTATCTGTGCACTTAGTACGAGTGCCACTATGAATTGCTTATCCTTACGGAGCTCCCGAGTTTCCCCTATGTTTTTAGTGGGGTTTGTGTTGCTCAATCTTTAGTTTTCTGTGTTGTGTAGATCGTTGTTTGTCCCTTTTCGTTTGTACATTATGTTGTCTTCCCTTCTCCTATTTATAGATTGTGATTACCCCTTTGGTATCTTCAAACTCTTTTTAGTCTTGGGCTATTAGTGCAGTAATATATTTTCTCTATTATGCACACTTTTATACAAGTAAAAGAAAGAATATCTGAGACTCGGTTCTAAAATTAGAAAGTTAACGAGCGCTCTCTTTTAAGATGTAAAAATCGATTATATATATGATTACACCTTATATAAGAATGCTGGATTCTGATTGGTTAATGGCCGTGATATTTTTTTTTTACAAATTCATGCCTTGCATTGTGAATTTGCAGAATTTTTACTTCATGTAGGTGTATTTGCATAAGATTTAACTTTTTTTCATGGTATTTGCAAAAGCGTATTTGCCGTTTTTACCCTTCACCGAGACGCTTGTAACAAATTTGTAAAACGTTATCAGTTGTGCGTTTTATGTAACAATCGAATTTGCCGTTTTTACCCTTCACCGAGACGCTTGTGGTGGGACGTGTCTACATGTGGACAGCTGTAACAATGCGCTAACAGTATAAAACTCAGCATCAGCGTCTTGTTAAAGTGTAAAACATACATTATCGTCATCATCATCTCATATAAAAAATAACTTGTTCTCGCCTTGAAATGGCTGGGAAAAAATTGCTCACGTGGCAATAAACGACCCATTCCCTTTTACCTAAATATTATTACGTTATCATAATTCGTGGATTATTGATTTTAGTCAACATATAAGTCTCGAATTCCTAACCACATAAATCTATAAAGGAATCATTGACAGCAGATAAAGATTATCATATACGCGAAAAATTGATATTGATAAAGTTCTTTCACAATAGTATAGCCTACAGTCCTGTTAAAAGTTCGGATTCAGTCAGTCTCGGTCTTTACCTTTAGTAATGGTTTAGATGGCGAATAAGAACAAACTAAGTCAACATGCACTGCATAATTTATAAGTTCAATGAAAACAAAATGTGATAAAATATGAACTCACGTTATAAAACTATTTATACAGGCATGAATGTCACATATATTATAGCTAGTGTTTAACAACATAGTGAGAAAAAGAAGGACCAAATATATTTTAAAATCTCAACATTTCGTAGGATTATTTCATTTCATCAAGAAACGCCCTTGCCACATTTCTTTACAGACAGGTATCGATGCATCAATGATTAATAACAACAGTACTGGATTCCTGACATAGCCAAGGTATCACAAAGCTGGTTTAACACACCTTACCCGCCACTTTTTATTGAAGTACCTGTACCAAGCCTGCAAAATGAGAGATCATGTATTTGTGTGTTAGGGGTATGGATTTTGCTTATTTCTAAGATTTTTATATTTGATTTTGGAATTGTTCCGACAGTGTGGTATTTTGGAATTGTTCCGACAGTGTAGTATTTTTTTTGTTTTTCATTTTTCTACTCGCATAGTATAATACTCCACATCACACCAGGAAGGAATAAAAACAGCCAAGTGTTACTGGAGTTCAATTGTTATATATATATATATATTATTTGCTACTAAATAAACAACATATATACTGATCGTGCAAAATTTATTCTTATTGTTCAGCGTATACATACGTTTCATGTCGACATATGCTCTATCCTAAACTATACAAATGTAAAGACAATGTGGGTTAACATACATAATTAGTAAGATGACGGGTTATCACGACCAATCGTAACTACTCGGCCATTCTCGCTATCCTGCAAATAACCTCGTATGCATTAGGCGTATAAATCGCACTACTTTTCACATGTCAGTTACATGAAAGTTTGATAAAGTTATATTTTAAACAATTTTCTATATTTCAATTAAAGTCTTAATTAGTTTTGCATGATTAGATTTTACTTAGTATGTCTTCCATATTGGATTTTCGTGGACTATATTTTTGTGCGGCTTAGCTTAACTTAACTTCCGGCAAACAATTTAAGAAGAATTTCTACTATGTACGTACGAGGTTATTTGCAGGGTAGCGAGAATGGTCGAGTAGTTACGATTGTATCACGACAACACCGACAACGGCATGGATGGTCATATTCCTCCCTCTGTGTCTCCAGAAGTTAATGATAACTGATTGTAAATGGTTTTGCGACAATATTAAACAAAGTATTTAGAATATCGTTTTATCTCCCATGTGGAGTCAGTGAATTTGAAAGGAAATTATTTTCATAAAGATTTACTCATGTACGCATTATCATGGCGACAAGTAATAACAATATAGACTTCTGGCATGTCTAGAAATCAAAATAAATCTACAGAAAGGAAGACATTTATTATAATCGAGGACGTATGAAGAGTTGGCATGTATATTACATGGATAGTCTCTCATGATGAGTTACATCAATGGCATTTCTTACTAATTACTTAATCCGATTTGAGCCAAAAAACCCAAGACAGACACGATACAATTTTAAAGCACGACAAAGGTCAAGGGTAATTGTACAAGAACATACGAATATTAGGGATAATTCATATGGATCGTTTAATAGTTTGTTGTCTACAGTGTCTAACGAGGACTATGAAACATAAAATGTAAATAAAAATCAAACATGCAGATAAACCAAACCACTCTATTTCATGCAATTCTAGAATTGAGTCTTACCACCAGATTCACTTAAGCCATAAATAGTTTTCTCTAGAAACAAAAACATACAATAATAATATTATTTGAGATAAATTTGGTGATGTAGGTTACGAATCAACTAACCGGTAAATATTTCCAACAATCTATATATCTAAAAGAAAATAACTACAATCAAAATATACCCTTCTACATTTAGTTAATCCGTAACACACGGCTAATCACACCCATAAACTCTCCACGCATCACCCATGGGTCGACTGAGAGAGAAATCCTAGTAGTGACGACTTATTCAACTCAAATCTGATTGGCTCCGTTGCGTTTGGAGGATGTGAATTATTTGTACTTGTATCACATTCTGCTAGATCCGAAATTACTTTACACTACTTTGATACTTTATTTGGATAATAAACAAAAACATGGTTGTAAATAAGGGTAATAACAAAATTACCGAACTCCGATTAATCTTCTTAAGGGAAAGTCAAAACTCATAAGTATATAAACAGACAAAATCAGTCAACAACCGGAAAACTGTGAAAACCGTAATGTCCCTGACTTGGTACAGGCCTTTCTAAAGAAATGGTGGGTTGAATCAGATTTCTAAGCGCCAAACCTCCCGCTTTCATTACGGCTCAAAGGTTCCGGCTGTCACTATAACAGTATTTATAACAATACTGGAACAAAATAGGTTAAATAGTTGTCAAAGCAGTACCAAATTCAGTGAGGAGGGTGGAACATCTATCGTGAACCATCTCCATCAACAACCCCGAGTGATCTAGCGACCAATCGTAACATTTCAGAAATGTCATGTTGCTATAACAACGTCTATATGCCGCATAAGTACCCGGACAACCCATACACGAATGTAATTGTTTCAATAGAATCACGAGTGATGAGTGGAGAGTGTTTGAACTTTATTATCCATGGATTACCGAAGATGAAAATCCTTTGTTTCGACGGTTAAATCAATGGGTGCACAAGGTTCAATCTACAACAATGATTCCCGTGTAAGTCAACTAGTAACTTTTGTATACTACGACTGCGTATCAACAAAACGGAGAATGGTTTACATAGAAGACACTTGTACAACTACTACAAATGACAGACGCCAAATGGTGGCAAAAATTCAGTGACCTTTGGCCAGGTGAACTAAATAATTGATACTGCAAAACAGTGAAACAATGTTACCTCTCTCGTCTATGTCTAATATTAACAAAACAGCGTTCTGGATAATCATCATAGCATTTTTCTTCAAAAGATGCAGCAATTTACATTGAAATTTGAATTAATAAAAACATGCAAATAAAACATGTATATAAGCAGGGGAATATCTAAATTTAAATTTACTTAACTGATTATATTTCAGAAACAAAAACATAGTTTTAACTGCAAATCAAAAGACAGAAAATATAAAGTAAGATTAATTAATATGCGAGATGAAAATAAAATATTTTAAAATAAGTTGCATACTACCTGTCGTGATGACGTCACTGAGTTCAACACAATATACGACTATAACGTTATCAGTTGGTATATGAATTGTTTCTGCATAAACTACAATAAAAATAAGTAGTTACTAGTAACTTAAGACAAGTTGTAAGTGTTACTTAATCTTTGTAAGAAAAAACCCAAATATTTATATGGGATACACGTTATCACTTGTCTTTGAAGATTTTCATTGATACACGTAATGTTATCACTTGTCTTTGAAGGTTTTCATTGAACCAATCCTGTGTAAAACTATGTTATCTACAAAAAAGACTAAATCACTTAATGTCTGCTGGAGTCCAACAGTTTATTATAAACCCCTAAGGATAAACAATTATCTAATACAACTGATCATGTGTATAAAGAAGACATTAGTAGACTAATACAGATGTCTATACAGCATAATGGCATTGTATCACATTGTATCTATTAAATAGTATGTGGAGCTACAAGGGCATGAATAATGTATTGGAAACATATACATGACATGATTTTTTCCGATATTTTAGGAAGATATGAAACATCATGTCATTGTATAATGACGCTTTGTCATGGCAACTACGGCAATTATTTGACAGTAACAAGTCAATGGATTTAATATACCATATGTTAATTTAAAACAGAAAATTTATGACAGTTAATTTTTTATTTTTTCCATTGCATCTGCTAAAGCAAACACTGAGAGTAAAGTCATTCTCTATGACAAAGTAGATGAAGTCCAAGGCAAACAATGTAATCGCAATGTAAATATAATGAAGAGACTTATAGAATAAAAGTTGGGACAACACGACCACGACATAATCAGCTAATTCATCATTGCTGTTTTCATAAGACATCCAATGTTTATATGAAGACGCATATATTGATGCAGCATATTAATTTCCCCTCAGAGAACCAGGATTATAGAAATATATTCTCGCTTAATGGATGCATGTTAGAAGCCTTCCAAAGGTGACGTCCATTGGTTGTGCGAGACGATTCAAATACACAATTCACCATTAGTATGGGACGAACATTAGTGGCTCTTGTATGTAAAGGATAAGTTGACCAAACACCTAATAAACAAGATTGTTGAGGTCGTTGTTGGCCGGTTCCTAATAAACAAGATTGTTGAGGTCGTTGTTTGCCGGTTCCTAATAAACAAGATTGTTGAGGTCGTTGTTGGCCGGTTCCTAATAAACAAGATTGTTGAGGTCGTTGTTGGCCGGTTCCTAATAAACAAGATTGTTGAGGTCTTTGTTGACCGGTTCCTAATAAACAAGATTGTTGAGGTCGTTGTTGGCCGGTTCCTAATAAACTAGATTGTTGAAATCGTTGTTGGCCGGTTCCTAATAAATAAGATTGTTGAGGTCGTTGTTGGCCGGTTTCTAATAAACAAGATTGTTGAGGTCGTTGTTGGCCGGTTCCTAATAAACAAGATTGTTGAGGTCGTTGTTGGCCGGTTCCTAATAAACAAGATTGTTGAGATCTTTGTTGGCCGGTTCCTAATAAACTAGAGTGTTGAGGTCGTTGTTGGCCGGTTCCTAATAAACTAGATTGTTGAGGTCGTTGTTGGCCGGTTCCTAATAAACTAGAGTGTTGAGGTCGTTGTTGGCCGGTTCCTAATAAACAAGATTGTTGAGGTCGTTGTTGGCCGGTTCCTAATAAACTAGATTGTTGAGGTCGTTGTTGGCCGGTTCCTAATAAACAAGATTGTTGAGGTCGTTGTTGGCCGGTTCCTAATAAACTAGATTGTTGAAATCGTTGTTGGCCGGTTCTTAATAAACAAGATTGTTGAGGTCGTTGTTGGCCAGTTCCTAATAAACAAGATTGTTGAGGTCGTTGTTGGCCGGTTCCTAATAAACAAGATTGTTGAGGTCGTTGTTGGCCGGTTCCTAATAAACAAGATTGTTGAGGTCGTTGTTGGCCGGTTCCTAATAAACAAGATTGTTGAGGTCGTTGTTGGCCAGTTCCTAATAAACAAGATTGTTGAGGTCGTTGTTGGCCGGTTCCTAATAAACAAGATTGTTGAGGTCGTTGTTGGCCGGTTCCTAATAAACAAGATTGTTGAGGTCGTTGTTGGCCGCTTCTTAATAAACAAGATTGTTGAGGTCGTTGTTGGCCGGTTCCTAATAAACAAGATTGTTGAGATCTTTGTTGGCCGGTTCCTAATAAACAAGATTGTTGAGGTCGTTGTTGGCCGGTTCCTAATAAACTAGATTGTTGAAATCGTTGTTGGCCGGTTCTTAATAAACAAGATTGTTGAGGTCGTTGTTGGCCAGTTCCTAATAAACAAGATTGTTGAGATCTTTGTTGGCCGGTTCCTAATAAACAAGATTGTTGAGGTCGTTGTTGGCCGGTTCCTAATAAACAACATTGTTGAGGTCGTTGTTGGCCGGTTCCTAATAAACTAGATTGTTGAGGTCGTTGTTGGCCGGTTCCTAATAAACAAGATTGTTGAGGTTTTTGTTGGCCGGTTCCTAATAAACAAGATTGTTGAGGTCGTTGTTGGCCGGTTCCTAATAAACTAGATTGTTGAGATCGTTGTTGGCCGGTTCCTAATAAACAAAATAGTTGAGATCTTTGTTGGCCGGTTCCTAATAAACAAGATTGTTGAGGTCTTTGTTGGCCGGTTCCTAATAAACAAGATTGTTGAGGTCGTTGTTGGCCGGTTCCTAATAAACAAGATTGTTGAGGTCGTTGTTGGCCGGTTCCTAATAAACTAGATTGTTGAGAACTTTGTTGGCCGGTTCCTAATAAACAAAATAGTTGAGATCGTTGTTGGCCGGTTCCTAATAAACAAGATTGTTGAGGTCTTTGTTGGCCGGTTCCTAATAAACTAGATTGTTGAGGTCTTTGTTGGCCGGTTCCTAATAAACAAGATTGTTGAGGTCGTTGTTGGCCGGTTCCTAATAAACTAGATTGTTGAGGTCTTTGTTGGCCGGTTCCTAATAAACAAGATTGTTGAGGTCGTTGTTGGCCGGTTTTTAATAAATAAGATTGTTGAGGTCTTTGTTGGCCGGTTCCTAATAAACAAGATTGTTGAGGTCGTTGTTGGCCGGTTCCTAATAAACAAGATTGTTGAGGTCTTTGTTGGCCGGTTCCTAATAAACAAGATTGTTGAGGTTTTTGTTGGCCGGTTCCTAATAAACTAGATTGTTGAGGTCTTTGTTGGCCGGTTCCTAATAAACAAGACTGTTGAGATCGTTGTTGGCCGGTTCCTAATAAACAAGATTGTTGAGGTCTTTGTTGGGCGGTTCCTAATAAACAAGATTGTTGAGGTCGTTGTTGGCCGGTTCCTAATAAACAAGATTGTTGAGGTCGTTGTTGGCCGGTTCCTAATAAACAAGATTGTTGAGGTCGTTGTTGGCCGGTTCCTAATAAACAAGATTGTTGAGGTCGTTGTTGGCCGGTTCCTAATAAACAAGATTGTTGAGGTCTTTGTTGGCCGGTTCCTAATAAACAAGATTGTTGAGGTCGTTGTTGGCCGGTTCCTAATAAACAAGATTGTTGAGGTCTTTGTTGACCGGTTCTTAATAAACAAGATTGTTGAGGTCTTTGTTGGCCGGTTCCTAATAAACAAGATTGTTGAGGTCGTTGTTGGCCGGTTCCTAATAAACAAGATTGTTGAGGTCGTTGTTGGCCGGTTCCTAATAAACAAGATTGTTGAGGTCTTTGTTGACCGGTTCTTAATAAACAAGATTGTTGAGGTCTTTGTTGGCCGATTCCTAATAAACAAGATTGTTGAGGTCGTTGTTGGCCGGTTCCTAATAAACAAGATTGTTGAGGTCGTTGTTGGCCGGTTCCTAATAAACTAGATTGTTGAGGTCTTTGTTGGCCGGTTCCTAATAAACAAGATTGTTGAGGTCGTTGTTGGCCGGTTCCTAATAAACAAGATTGTTGAGGTCGTTGTTGGCCGGTTCCTAATAAACTAGATTGTTGAGGTCTTTGTTGGCCGGTTCCTAATAAACAAGATTGTTGAGGTCTTTGTTGGCCGGTTCCTAATAAACAAGATTGTTGAGGTCGTTGTTGGCCGGTTCCTAATAAACAAGATTGTTGAGGTCTTTGTTGGCCGGTTCCTAATAAACAAGATTGTTGAGGTCGTTGTTGGCCGGTTCCTAATAAACAAGATTGTTGAGGTCGTTGTTGGCCGGTTCCTAATAAACAAGATTGTTGAGGTCGTTGTTGGCCGGTTCCTAATAAACAAGATTGTTGAGGTCTTTGTTGGCCGGTTCTTAATAAACAAGATTGTTGAGGTCGTTGTTGGCCGGTTCCTAATAAACAAGATTGTTGAGGTCTTTGTTGACCGGTTCTTAATAAACAAGTTTGTTGAGGTCTTTGTTGGCCGGTTCCTAATAAACAAGATTGTTGAGGTCGTTGTTGGCCGGTTCCTAATAAACAAGATTGTTGAGGTCGTTGTTGGCCGGTTCCTAATAAACTATATTGTTGAGGTCTTTGTTGGCCGGTTCCTAATAAACAAGATTGTTGAGGTCGTTGTTGGCCGGTTCCTAATAAACAAGATTGTTGAGGTCGTTGTTGGCCGGTTCCTAATAAACAAGATTGTTGAGGTCTTTGTTGGCCGGTTCCTAATAAACAAGATTGTTGAGGTCTTTGTTGGCCGGTTCCTAATAAACAAGATTGTTGAGGTCGTTGTTGGCCGGTTCCTAATAAACAAGATTGTTGAGGTCTTTGTTGGCCGGTTCCTAATAAACAAGATTGTTGAGGTTGTTGTTGGCCGGTTCCTAATAAACAAGATTGTTGAAATCGTTGTTGGCCGGTTCCTAATAAACTAGATTGTTGAAGTCTTTATTGGCCGGTTCCTAATAAACAAGATTGTTGAGGTCGTTGTTGGCCGGTTACTAATAAACAAGATTGTTGAGGTCGTTGTTGGCCGGTTCTTAATAAACAAGATTGTTGAGGTCGTTGTTGGCCAGTTCTTAATAAACAAGATTGTTGAGGTCGTTGTTGGCCGGTTCCTAATAAATTAGATTGTTGAGGTCTTTGTTGGCCGGTTCCTAATAAATTAGATTGTTGAGGTCGTTGTTGGCCGCTTCCTAATAAACAAGATTGTTGAGGTCGTTGTTGGCCAGTTCCTAATAAACAAGATTGTTGAGGTCGTTGTTGGCCGGTTCCTAATAAATTAGATTGTTGAGGTCTTTGTTGGCCGGTTCCTAATAAACAAGATTGTTGAGGTCGTTGTTGGCCGGTTTTTAATAAATAAGATTGTTGAGATCGTTGTTGGCCGGTTCCTAATAAACAAGATTGTTGAGGTCGTTGTTGGCCGGTTCCTAATAAACAAGATTGTTGAGGTCGTTGTTGGCCGGTTTTTAATAAATAAGATTGTTGAGATCGTTGTTGGCCGGTTCCTAATAAACAAGATTGTTGAGGTCGTTGTTGGCCGGTTCCTAATAAACAAGATTGTTGAGATCGTTGTTGGCCGGTTCCTAATAAACAAGATTGTTGAGGTCGTTGTTCGCCGGTTCCTAATAAACAAGATTGTTGAGGTCGTTGTTGGCCCGTTCCTAATAAACTAGATTGTTGAGGTCGTTGTTGGCCGGTTCCTAATAAACAAGATTGTTGAGATCGTTGTTGGCCGGTTCCTAATAAGCAAGATTGTTGAGGTCGTTGTTGGCCGGTTTCTAATAAACAAGATTGTTGAGGTCGTTGTTGGGCAGTTCCTAATAAACAAGCTTGTTGAGGTCGTTGTTGGCCGGTTCCTAATAAACAAGATTGTTGAGGTCGTTGTTGGCCGGTTCCTAATAAACAAGATTGTTGAGGTCGTTGTTGGCCGGTTCCTAATAAACTAGATTGTTGAGGTCGTTGTTGGCCGGTTCCTAATAAACAAGATTGTTGAGATCGTTGTTGGCCGGTTCCTAATAAACAAAATAGTTGAGATCTTTGTTGGCCGGTTTCTAATAAACAAGATTGTTGAGGTCGTTGTTGGCCGGTTCCTAATAAACAAGATTGTTGAGGTCGTTGTTGGCCGGTTCCTAATAAACAAGATTGTTGAGGTCGTTGTTGGCCGGTTCCTAATAAACTAGATTGTTGAGGTCTTTGTTGGCCGGTTCCTAATAAACAAGATTGTTGAGGTCTTTGTTGGCCGGTTCCTAATAAACAAGATTGTTGAGGTCGTTGTTGGCCGGTTCCTAATAAACAAGATTGTTGAGGTCTTTGTTGGCCGGTTCCTAATAAACAAGATTGTTGAGGTCGTTGTTGGCCGGTTCCTAATAAACAAGATTGTTGAAATCGTTGTTGGCCGGTTCCTAATAAACTAGATTGTTGAAGTCTTTATTGGCCGGTTCCTAATAAACAAGATTGTTGAGGTCGTTGTTGGCCGGTTGCTAATAAACAAGATTGTTGAGGTCGTTGTTGTCCGGTTATTAATAAACAAGATTGTTGAGGTCGTTGTTGGCCGCTTCCTAATAAACAAGATTGTTGAGGTCGTTGTTGGCCAGTTCCTAATAAACAAGATTGTTGAGGTCGTTGTTGGCCGGTTCCTAGTAAATTAGATTGTTGAGGTCTTTGTTGGCCGGTTCCTAATAAACAAGATTGTTGAGGTCGTTGTTGGCCGGTTTTTAATAAATAAGATTGTTGAGATCGTCGTTGGCCGGTTCCTAATAAACAAGATTGTTGAGGTCGTTGTTGGCCGGTTCCTAATAAACAAGATTGTTGAGGTCGTTGTTGGCCGGTTTTTAATAAATAAGATTGTTGAGATCGTTGTTGGCCGGTTCCTAATAAACAAGATTGTTGAGGTCGTTGTTGGCCGGTTCCTAATAAACAAGATTGTTGAGATCGTTGTTGGCCGGTTCCTAATAAACAAGATTGTTGAGGTCGTTGTTGGCCGGTTCCTAATAAACAAGATTGTTGAGGTCGTTGTTGGCCCGTTCCTATTAAACTAGATTGTTGAGGTCGTTGTTGGCCGGTTCCTAATAAACAAGATTGTTGAGATCGTTGTTGGCCGGTTCCTAATAAGCAAGATTGTTGAGGTCGTTGTTGGCCGGTTTCTAATAAACAAGATTGTTGAGGTCGTTGTTGGGCAGTTCCTAATAAACAAGCCTGTTGAGGTCGTTGTTGGCCGGTTCCTAATAAACAAGATTGTTGAGGTCGTTGTTGGCCGGTTCCTAATAAACAAGATTGTTGAGGTCGTTGTTCGCCGGTTCCTAATAAACAAAATAGTTGAGATCTTTGTTGGCCGGTTTCTAATAAACAAGATTGTTGAGGTCGTTGTTGGCCGGTTCCTAATAAACAAGATTGTTGAGGTCGTTGTTGGCCGGTTCCTAATAAACTAGATTGATGAGGTCGTTGTTGGCCAGTTCATAATAAATAAGATTGTTGAGGTCGTTGTTCGCCGGTTCCTAATAAACTAGAGTGTTACGGTCGTTGTTGGCCAAGTTTCTAATAAGCAAGATTGTTGAGGTCGTTGTTGGCCGGTTCCTAATAAACTAGATTGTTGAGGTCGTTGTTGGCCAGTTCATAATAAATAAGATTGTTGAGGTCGTTGTTCGCCGGTTCCTAATAAACTAGAGTGTTACGGTCGTTGTTGGCCGGTTCCTAATAAACAAGATTGTTGAGGTCGTTGTTGGCCCGTTCCTAATAAACAAAATAGTTGAGATCTTTGTTGGCCGGTTTCTAATAAACAAGATTGTTGAGGTCGTTGTTGGCCGGTTCCTAATAAACAAGATTGTTGAGGTTCGTTGTTGGCCGGTTCCTAATAAACTAGATTGTTGAGGTCGTTGTTGGCCGGTTACTAATAAACAAGATTATTGAGGTCTTTGTTGACCGGTTCCTAATAAACAAGATTGTTGAGGTCGTTGTTGGCCGGTTCCTAATAAACAAGATTGTTGAGGTCGTTGTTGGCCGGTTCCTAATAAACAAGATTGTTGAGGTCGTTGTTGGCCGGTTCCTAATAAACAAGATTGTTGAGGTCGTTGTTGGCCGGTTCCTAATAAACAAGATTGTTGAGATCGTTGTTGGCCGGTTCCTAATAAACAAGATTGTTGAGGTCGTTGTTGGCCGGTTCCTAATAAACAAGATTGTTGAGGTCGTTGTTGGCCGGTTCCTAATAAACAAGATTGTTGAGGTCGTTGTTGACCGGTTCCTAATAAACAAGATTGTTGAGGTCGTTGTTGGCCGGTTCCTAATAAACAAGATTGTTGAGATCGTTGTTGGCCGGTTCCTAATAAACAAGATTGTTGAGGTTCGTTGTTGGCCGGTTCCTAATAAACAAGATTGTTGAGGTCGTTGTTTGCCGGTTCCTAATAAACTAGATTGTTGAGGTCGTTGTTGGCCGGTTCCTAATAAACAAGATTGTTGAGATCGTTGTTGGCCGGTTCCTAATAAACAAAATAGTTGAGATCTTTGTTGGCCGGTTTCTAATAAACAAGATTGTTGAGGTCGTTGTTGGCCGGTTCCTAATAAACAAGATTGTTGAGGTCGTTGTTGGCCGGTTCCTAATAAACTAGATTGATGAGGTCGTTGTTGGCCAGTTCATAATAAATAAGATTGTTGAGGTCGTTGTTCGCCGGTTCCTAATAAACTAGAGTGTTACGGTCGTTGTTGGCCAAGTTTCTAATAAGCAAGATTGTTGAGGTCGTTGTTGGCCGGTTCCTAATAAACAAGATTGTTGAGGTCGTTGTTGGCCAGTTCATAATAAATAAGATTGTTGAGGTCGTTGTTCGCCGGTTCCTAATAAACTAGAGTGTTACGGTCGTTGTTGGCCGGTTCCTAATAAACAAGATTGTTGAGGTCGTTGTTGGCCCGTTCCTAATAAACAAAATAGTTGAGATCTTTGTTGGCCGGTTTCTAATAAACAAGATTGTTGAGGTCGTTGTTGGCCGGTTCCTAATAAACAAGATTATTGAGGTTCGTTGTTGGCCGGTTCCTAATAAACTAGATTGTTGAGGTCGTTGTTGGCCGGTTACTAATAAACAAGATTGTTGAGGTCGTTGTTGACCGGTTCCTAATAAACAAGATTGTTGAGGTCGTTGTTGGCCGGTTCCTAATAAACAAGATTGTTGAGGTCGTTGTTGGCCGGTTCCTAATAAACAAGATTGTTGAGGTCGTTGTTGGCCGGTTCCTAATAAACAAGATTGTTGAGGTCGTTGTTGGCCGGTTCCTAATAAACAAGATTGTTGAGATCGTTGTTGGCCGGTTCCTAATAAACAAGATTGTTGAGGTTCGTTGTTGGCCGGTTCCTAATAAACAAGATTGTTGAGGTCGTTGTAGGCCGGTTCCTAATAAACTAGATTGTTGAGGTCGTTGTTGGCCGGTTCCTAATAAACAAGATTGTTGAGATCGTTGTTGGCCGGTTCCTAATAAACAAAATAGTTGAGATCTTTGTTGGCCAGTTTCTAATAAACAAGATTGTTGAGATCGTTGTTGGCCGGTTCCTAATAAACAAGATTGTTGAGGTCGTTGTTGGCCGGTTCCTAATAAACAAGATTGTTGAGGTCTTTGTTGGCCGGTTCCTAATAAACAAGATTGTTGAGGTCGTTGTTGGCCGGTTCCTAATAAACAAGATTGTTGAGGTCGTTGTTGGCCGGTTCCTAATAAACAAGATTGTTGAGGTCGTTGTTGGCCGGTTCCTAATAAACAAGATTGTTGAGATCGTTGTTGGCCGGTTCGTAATAAACAAAATAGTTGAGATCTTTGTTGGCCGGTTACTAATAAACAAGATTGTTGAGATCGTTGTTGGCCGGTTCCTAATAAGCAAGATTGTTGAGGTCGTTGTTGGCCGGTTCCTAATAAACTAGATTGTTGAGGTCGTTGTTGGGCAGTTCCTAATAAACAAGCTTGTTGAGGTCGTTGTTGGCCGGTTCCTAATAAACAAGATTGTTGAGGTCGTTGTTGGCCGGTTCCTAATAAACAAGATTGTTGAGGTCGTTGTTGGCCGGTTCCTAATAAACAAGATTGTTGAGGTCGTTGTTGGCCGGTTCCTAATAAACAAGATTGTTGAGATCGTTGTTGGCCGGTTCCTAATAAACAAAATAGTTGAGATCTTTGTTGGCCGGTTTCTAATAAACAAGATTGTTGAGGTCGTTGTTGGCCGGTTCCTAATAAACAAGATTGTTGAGATCGTTGTTGGCCGGTTCCTAATAAACAAGATTGTTGAGATCGTTGTTGGCCGGTTCCTAATAAACAAAATAGTTGAGATCTTTGTTGGCCGGTTTCTAATAAACAAGATTGTCGAGGTCGTTGTTGGCCGGTTCCTAATAAACTAGATTGTTGAGGTCGTTGTTGGCCGGTTCCTAATAAACAAGATTGTTGAGGTCGTTGTTGGCCGGTTCCTAATAAACAAGATTGTTGAGGTCGTTGTTGGCCGGTTCCTAATAAACTAGATTGATGAGGTCGTTGTTGGCCAGTTCATAATAAATAAGATTGTTGAGGTTGTTGTTCGCCGGTTCCTAATAAACTAGAGTGTTACGGTCGTTGTTGGCCAAGTTTCTAATAAGCAAGATTGTTGAGGTCGTTGTTGGCCGGTTCCTAATAAACTAGATTGTTGAGGTCGTTGTTGGCCAGTTCATAATAAATAAGATTGTTGAGGTCGTTGTTCGCCGGTTCCTAATAAACTAGAGTGTTACGGTCGTTGTTGGCCGCTTCCTTATAAACAAGATGGTTGAGGTCGTTGTTGGCCGGTTCCTAATAAACAAAATAGTTGAGATCTTTGTTGGCCGGTTTCTAATAAACAAGATTGTTGAGGTCGTTGTTGGCCGGTTCCTAATAAACAAGATTGTTGAGGTTCGTTGTTGGCCGGTTCCTAATAAACTAGATTGTTGAGGTCGTTGTTGGCCGGTTCATAATAAATAAGATTGTTGAGGTCGTTGTTGGCCGGTTCCTAATAAACTAGATTGTTGAGGTCGTTGTTGGCCGGTTCCTAATAAACAAGATTGTTGAGGTCGTTGTTGACCGGTTCCTAATAAACAAGATTGTTGAGGTCGTTGTTGGCCGGTTCCTAATAAACAAGATTGTTGAGGTCGTTGTTGGCCGGTTCCTAATAAACAAGATTGTTGAGGTCGTTGTTGGCCGGTTCCTAATAAACAAGATTGTTGAGGTCGTTGTTGGCCGGTTCCTAATAAACAAGATTGTTGAGGTCGTTGTTGGCCGGTTCCTAATAAACAAGATTGTTGAGATCGTTGTTGGCCGGTTCCTAATAAACAAAATAGTTGAGATCTTTGTTGGCCGGTTTCTAATAAACAAGATTGTTGAGGTCGTTGTTGGCCGGTTCCTAATAAACAAGATTGTTGAGGTCGTTGTTGGCCGGTTCCTAATAAACAAGATTGTTGAGGTCGTTGTTGACCGGTTCCTAATAAACAAGATTGTTGAGGTCGTTGTTGGCCGGTTCCTAATAAACAAGATTGTTGAGGTCGTTGTTGGCCGCTTCCTAATAAACTAGATTGTTGAAATCGTTGTTGGCCGGTTCCTAATAAACAAGATTGTTGAGGTCGTTGTTGGCCGGTTCCTAATAAACAAGATTGTGTCATTAAACACCATAACCCCCTGTCCCGAAATGTCATTAATAAAGAAACGTCAAACCACAAGACAATGTAAATCCTAGTCTGTGGTTGAGGGGTATTCTTCTGGTCGATACACGTCTAGATTTTGGCATCTTGATCATTTTGCTAAAATTTATTGTATGCACATACTTGTACTATAGTCACCAATGATATTAAAGTAGTGAATAAGTCTTACAAATACCGTCATCTACATGGCGGGGTTTTGTTATTAAAATGAGATAAAAATAGCGAATTAGTCTTACAAATACCGTCATCTACATGGCGTTTTGATTGATGCAAGATGAGAACATTCTACTTATAATATGTTCTCCACACATATAGCAGGAATTTAAATAAAAACATAGGGATGTTAATTCAAATAGCATTCACGTCAATTTTCAATGCACTCACGAGATAAAAAACATATACTAAAATGTTGTCAAGCAAAATGTCTGAATTTAGATCGTCAATATATACAATGGTGTAGTTTGTACAGGTTCATGGCCATAATTCTGGTATTTTGGCAATAAGAAAGGTTTCCATTAAATTAACATAGCAAAATACAATGTGCTGTATATACAATACGTATCATTTTTGTACTTGTTGCCGGTCGTCAGTTTTATTCAGTATCTTTTTGTTTGTTTGTAGTGAATGGAAACAAACTTGATTAGAATGGCCGATTATAATACACACCAGACTACATTTATTGAGATATCTATTAGCTTACGTGCTTTACACGGGAATAAAGCATAAAAACCTGATGTCTGTTTTATTATTATTGTTTACGTGATGTCCATTTTATTATAAAGTCATTCAACATTATCTCATGCTAATAATAGGTTGTATATTGAATGAATTCCAAACCTACTGTTTAGCGATCTCTCATTCTGTAACGATCAGTCATTACAACATGCATTCTATAATTGATGTTCGACAGAATGCAAATTAATTGCTTTATCTATTAATTATTGGTTTTATATTGCACTATGGTAAACAATGACATACCATATGTGTTAAATGCTTACAATGAAACACAACATAATGTAAGGTATACTTATTAACTTGGAATAGAACAATAACAGTGGAGTATTGATCATAACACTGCAGCATGTGGTTTATATTATTACCTCTCAGTAATTACCATAACAATAAAATACCGTGTTATCTTTGTAAGGTTTAAAATTAATCTTATAAAGATTTCTCCTACATTTACATATATATTATGTTTGTGTGTGTGTTTTTTTTTATATGTTTGCATGTTATTGTATTGTAATTGCTTGACCCATATGAGTGTAATATGCAATTTGAATAAATTATAAATAAATACAAAATATAATGATGGTTTTCACAAGTTAATTATATTATTGATGTGTACGAAGAAAAACAAAAATGACTAGTGACCAAAAGTAAACATAACTCACATTTCATGGCGTATTTCGCATAGTCGCTTCCATCAAAAGCAATGATCACTGTTTTACCCCCTTCCTTAGAGTTTGATGCTCCTACAGTATTGACCGCGTTCTCCTCCTCGGCCATCCTCTGTAGAAAAAGAGGCACAATAGCTATTTAACTGAAGTCAAATTCTCACTATAATCTAGTAACAAACTGTATATAATATTAAACGGAACAAACACAATGCAGTTTAGTTGAAGAATGATTCTATTAAGAGCTTGTAATTAGTATATCCTACAGAACAGAACAGGCACAATCCGTTAAGTTAAAGTAAAATTCCCATAATAATTATAGTAACAACCACGGAATGGAACAAATACAATGAAATTTAGTTGAAGTAAAACTCCAAGAATAATTCTAGTAACAACATGTTAGTATATACCACGGAACAGAATAAGTAGAGTCAGCTAAGTTGTATTAAAATTCTAAGAATTTCTAGTTACAGCCTGAAAGTGTATACCACGGAATGGAACACAAGTAAAACTGATCATTAAAATAGGCCAAGCAATCAGCATTATAATTATTGTCGATCACTCTCTGTAATTGGATTCAACGATCAAAGAGTTATATAGATGTTCCCTCACAATAAAATATATTCCATGTCATCAGTCATTAAGCTGTATATTCCTCCCATGTGGTGTTATTTTAATATAAACTCGTATAGAAGGACATGTACTAATAAGACAAAACGTCAGATCGATACGATTGATTTTGATATCTTTTGCTCATAATGTATTTCGATAATTTTTTATACAAAATAAATATTGTATTTTAGCTTACCTTTTTTTCTTTAAAACAAGTTTGTCTGTTATAAGTTTTCCTCTTCCGTAAATGTTCGGACTAAACTATCATTACAGAATGTGTCGCCTTAAACGAGTTGTAATCATAATATTACACTGCAGACCTCAATGAACTCATCACAGCTGTTAAGAATAATTTTAGAATTATAATATGATTTTGTTCATATATAAGATTGGCGTTAAATCTTTATTGGATAAGTTGTGATTGTATTGATCTTAATTATAACACAAGAACAAATTGACAGAGAACAACTTGGTATTTCAATGGTTAATTATTAATACCACACATCTCCAAATTATGGAGTAGATTTTAATTCTTTTCCATGCTGATTGTTTAGAAGTACCAAGCCTTACCGTCTTGAAACTTCATAGTTAGAAATCCTACTTCCAAATCGCAGTAAGAAATATATATATATATATTTTTTTTTTTCCCGAGTACTAGTATTTTATAGACGTTTGTGCTGTTCGATCCTTCAAAACTTATGTTGTTTTGATTTGTGTTGTGTCCTCCAATCGGGGATTTATGTTGATTTTTCCTTCAATCGAGCAGTTTGTGTTGATTTGATTGATTGATTGATTGATTGGTGTTTAACACCAACCTTAGCAGTATTTCACCCATATCGTGAAGTGAACAAATTTCCCTCATATATAAGACATTATTTGTATATAAAACAATCGTGTTGTTTAGACGTTGTCCTATTTATTAAAACATCACCTGTCACTTTTATACAGAACAAAATATAACCCCAATTAACTCATTCTTTCTGATAACTGTTTCTACAATTATACATAACAAAATATAACCCCAATTAACTCATTCTTTCTGATAACTGTTTCTACAATTATACAGAACAAAATATAACCCCAATTAGCTCATTCTTTCTGATAACTGTTTCTACAATTATACAGAACAAAATATAACCCCAATTAACTCATTCTTTCTGATAGCTCTTTCATATATTTTCGCGGAATTTTTAATCCTCTTGATTCATTGGCGGAAACACGGTAATGGACATTCAAAATTCCTATGCTGACTAATAACCCGAATCCCGCAGACGACAAGAACACAAATGGCGAGCAGGTTCTGTCTATAGTATTATAGTATATTCTCTTCGCTATAATAAAACACTTATTGGCTGGATATTCGTGTAATAGCAAATGTATTGTTCTCCTCGACTCACAGTATTACCATTGACATTGCCGCGGGCAATAGTTTATGTCTCGGAAAACAAAATGGGTCCTCTTTTCCTATATATATTCAAGGTTAAGTCAACAGGTCACATGTCAACATTCCTACAGAGTCCACTATAAACTTAGGCTTTACAGGAAATCACTTGCTATTTCACATAATTCATATGAAATAACGATGATTCAAGAATAGTTATTACATGTTACGAAGATTATGTAAACAGAGACAGACAAATTTTGTTTTGTGACGAACTCAAATTTCAAATGTGGATGGCATTATAAAAGAGGTCACAAAGACCCATATTTTCTATTAGTGACACGGAAGGAAGAAGCATGAACAATATGATATGGATGAGTAAACGTCTGCTATTACAATAGACGTTTAAAATCTGGGTAAAAATACATATTCAAGCAATTCAATATTCAATTCAATAAAGCAATGCATTAGAACCATGCAAATAAATTATTGTTGCCAATAGGAATAAATAACACCCGTTATAGGTTAATATTTACCAATTGGAGACATTCAAGGCCAAACAAAGGAAGAATAAAGACAGAAGATACCAAGACGTGACCGATATCGTCAATTAATAAGGGGAGAAAAAGAGTACAAAAATGGAGACGAAATAAGCAAACTTCAACGTGAACAAACAGGAAAATATTGTCAACAAAGGATGTGCCACTTCACTGATGTAATAAAAGTAATCTTACGCTGTTTGTACTGCATTAAAACACATGAACTCAACTATTAAATTTAGTTTATAATATGCTTTAGGAAGCGACAAACGTATACCGCGGTTGTACTACTAGAGAACACAGTTATTTATCATATCATTGATTAGCTAGACAAGTTTTTCTCAATAGTCTCTGTTTTCAATTTGTAAAGATTGATGCATTTATTGATGTTTTTTTAAACACCGAGTGAGAGGTATTTTATCTCAATATCAATTACAGAACAAGTTACCGAACAAGTTTATATATAATTATTCAGAAAGTATGTAAAAAGAGAGAAAGTAGGTTTAATGGCGATTTGAAACTATCGTAATAATTATTACAGTACAAACCCAAGACTCATACTGACGCCTTTACCTTTGTTACAATAACCTCTTGATTTGTTGAATTAAAAGCACTTGGCTTCTATTTCTAAATGGACGTTGCATTGAATATTGAAATATATTACCTCGATGCTAAACAGGCAACGCTAAGGAGTGAGAACAAAGGCTGGTCGGATCGGACTTGGAATAGTGTGTCCCAGTGGTGCGACATGTCTATCTATGAATTTGTGTTTCAGTGAGTTAGCTCTCTAAATCATTAATCAGCGAGTTGTTACAAAACATATATCATTATAATCGCATCAATAAGTAATTTGTTCTCGTCATGATATTGCTGAAAAACAACAATCATGCAGTCAGTGAGCAGTATCTCAGCTATATTTCTTACGGGAACATGTTTACAAGCAATAGAACAGATAAAGTGGAATACACTGGAATGGTATGCGGGTGGATGTTTTAATTTGGAGATTATGTATATTGCCTGGATATGTTTCATTGCATCGAGTCAACAACAATCATCAGTAGCTGTTACAAGTTTTGTGGTCGGTAAGAGTGGTATTCATCAATCATGACGAACTAGTTTACGTCTTGGTCTTAATACCAGTTTTGTGGTCGGTAAGAGTGGTATTCATCAATCATGACGAACTAGTTTACGTCTTGGTCTTAATGTCAGTTTTGTATTTGATTTGTTTCACCACCAGCGGAAATTCCCTTTTTAGATGTGTTATTTCCCTCGGCAAAAACAAACATTATGTCATATTTCTACTTTTCGTGGTTCTCACAAGAAATTCACTTTCTAATTCAATATATCACTAAAATAATCTGGTTTCCTTTCCGTATTTATTTTTAGATGATGTTGTGATGTGCCCATGTGCTTGAATATCTGTTCAGACTTTCATAATCTGCGTTAACATTCTATTTATATTCATGTTATCAGTAAATATTGGAAAATGAAAACGCTTCGTCGTATAAAGATAACATATTGTTTAACATATGATCTAAAATCAGAAAAGATCTAAGATCAAGTAAATTTGGGATCATATGATTTCAATGTAGTTGTTTATTTACCGATAGTATGTTAATCTAACCTAAAGAAATTAACACCACATCACCTGTTGCATAGACTAATCCATCGACGGTATACCAATAAAAAAACTGTTTGTCTATAAAGTTAATTGTCAGCTCACATTTCATCTCTATTTTTTGTTAATATTTGTGGATTTTGGACAGATGGTACCGAATAACTCATTAAGCTAATGCAATCCATGAAAACATACATTGTTGTGCCTGTTCCAGGCCAGGGTATGTATTGTTGTGCCTATCTCAGTCCAGGGTATGTATTTTTGTGTCTGTCCCAGGCCAGGCTATGTATTTGTGTGCCTGTCCCAGACCAGGGTATGTATTTTTGTGCCTTTCCCAGGCCAGGGTATGTATTTTTGTGTCTGTCCCAGGCCAGGGTATGTATTTTTGTGCCTGTTCCAGGCCAGGGTATGCATTTTTGTGCATGTCCCAGGCCAGGGCATGTATTGTTGTGCCTGTCCCAGGCCAGGGTATGTATTGTTGTGCCTGTCCCAGGCAAGGGTATGTATTTGTGTGCCTGTCCCAGGCCACGGTATGTATATTTGTCTCTGTCCCAGGCCAGGGTATGTATTTTTGTGCATGTCCCAGGCCAGGGTATGTATTTTTGTGCCTGTCCCAGGCCAGGGTATGTATTTTTGTGCCTGTCCCAGGCCAGGGGGTATGGATTTCCAATGTCATATGTCTTGGTCTTTTTGTGTTCAGTGAGTTAAGTGAGTTCAGTGAGTTCAGTGAGTTCAGTAAGTTCAGTGAGCTCAGTGAGTTCAGTGAGCTAAGTGAGTTCAGTAAGTTCAGTGAGTAAAGTGAGCTCAGTGAATTCAGTGAATTCAGTGAGCTCAGTGAGTTCAGTGAGTTAAGGTGAAAGGTTCGCTTTGTTGATATTGCCGGAATTTTTAACAATCGCTGTTTTAAAATTATGTCCATAAGGTAGATTAAATGTATTCCACTGAATTGATTGATTTCTTGAAATATTTCTGTATTTATTCAAAGAAATGACATCATCACTGATCTCTACAGCAAACTTCTCGACAAACAGACAAACATCTGTTATTGCATCACAAATCATGTAATCCAGAATTCGAAACAATCTTTTCCAAACACAATGAAAAGAAATTTCGCAACATTTTTCTTTATTTATTTTTCCTATGAAATATATAACTATTACAATATATGAATAACATATATTTGAGAGGGGGACGGAGTATATTGAAACTCCGTAAAATCATTGTCAACCGATGTAAATCTAAGGTTAGTAATACAAACTGTAAATATCTAATCTAGTGTGGAGGACGAGTTTCTGGAATAACCTTCAAGACATGCTCAAGGTCAAAAGATTGGAAAGCTAATAAATCTTAAGGTTCCATGAATTGTTGAAAACATCTAGATTTACTGTATAATAGTCAATACCAGTTCTGTACTATAAAACTCTTTGAATTCAGTATGTAAAGGATCATAAAGCAAGTTTCTTTGAGAATATTCATTAGCTAGTAAAAGTGTGTTGTTCACCAAAGTTTCTTTGAGAATATTCATTAGCTAGTAAAAGTGTGTTGTTCACCAAAGTTTCTTTGAGAATATTCATTAGCTAGTAAAAGTGTGTTGTTCACCAAAGTTTCTTTGAGAATATTCATTAATTAGTAAAAGTGTGTTGTTCACCAAAGTTTCTTTGAGAATATTCATTAGCTAGTAAAAGTGTGTTGTTCACCAAAGTTTCTTTGAGAATATTCAATAGCCAGAGTAAAAGTGTGTTGTTCATCAATCACTGCTTTTCCTTTTGATATCCCAAAATGAATGTATTTTTTTGTTGTAGTTTAAAGTAAAATTCCCATTCTCAATTGTCTATATTATTTAATGCTTCCAGTAAAATTTGGACATCTTCATATTCCCACAACTAATGTATCATATTGCCATTTTGTTTTGGGTCTTTTTTATAGAAAAACTACACAGTGGATCTTATTCTATTTTGATTTCGCAACAATTAATAAATGGTAGATACAATATATTACACGTGGATCCTAACTCACTAAGTGAATGCTACTCATAGTTTGTAACTTGAAATGTAGAAATGTGACTGTGAAATGGAGAATAGCAATACAAGCGCTGTTCCTTTACTTGAATGTGTGTTTAAGTGTAATTTTGGATAGTTTCTCATTTCATTTACATCTATATCCTTTATTACTAAAACAAAGAAATTCAACCGCTCCTCCCCAAATCATGAAACATCAATAAAATAATCGAAGGGGCAAAGAATCAAACAGGTTGAACTATAAACTAGGAATACTAGTTGAACTATAAACTAGGAATACTAGGTGAACTATAAACTAGGAATACTAGTTGAACTATAAACTAGGAATACTAGTTGAACTATAAACTAGGAATACTAGGTGAACTATAAACTAGGAATACTCCTTAAATAAAGGCAGTTTTTCTATTTTTATTTACCGATATATTATTTGACACCACATTTTTACTCAGAAAGCCTTACTCATGAAAACTAAATTCAAGCATTTAGTTTGCATTGAAAACAACAAGGACATATAGAGAATGACCAGTCATTATAATAAGCCAGTAATATAAACAATATGTATGGATGTATTGATATCCTACTTTGCTTAGATTACTTTGTTATCGATTGTAGCGTCGGGCAATATCATAATGTGACATATATAAATAACGTCTATTTGAGAGGGTGACGGAGTATATTGTAACCCCGAGAAATCATTGTCAAACGAGGCAGAGCCGAGGTAGACAATGTATTTCAAGAGGTTACAATATATTTGTCAGCCTCTCAAATATATGTTATGTATTTTGTCATATTTAGTGTTCCCTTCTGCCATTTTGTCTGTGCAAAATAATCTGCTACCCTTCAGGTTTTTTTGCTTTTTTTTCAAATTATATTTTGATTCTGTAAACTGTTGGCGTGTCATAAGAAAAAAAAATTGATAGCAAAAATACTCATCCGTCTGCAGCACATTGTGAAATATTCAAGAAACAACAAAAACACCCTTGTGTTTTATGTGATTATTATAAGGAGGTGAAATTTTAGCTCACAGGGAGACAGATAAACAAAATGTCACCCACTCCGGGGGGAGGGGGGGGGGGGGCAGACTTAATTGACACTTTCTTGTAAACCAATGACAATGCAGGATTTCCATGCATATATCCATAAAATATAATAATCAATAATGACCCCCCCCCCCCCAATTCATCCATTTTTCTTTTCAAATTACATATTATAACGTCCAAAAACTTCAAATACTACCAAGAATTAAATAATTAAATCGAATATTTAAATTTAGGAATAAAAGTTAGAAATATCCTTTCGGAAGAAAAACAAACCATTATTTATCAAATAAAGAATACAAATTTAGGCATGAACGAAAGTCTCAGAAGAATATCGAATATAGAATTCCAATCATTTATGAAGTAAAAATTACAATTTTCTACAAAAAAAATAATTTAAGACTTGTCATAATAGTGATAACGAATGTAGCAATGGTAATTAGGACAATATAATTAGAATATAACTTTGTCATTATCGGGCTAATTCCCTCCCGAAATTTCGGACTATATATATAGCACAGGTATTTAAGATGGCTGCATCAATGAGACGAGCACAAACTATTTTATTGTGTCAGTTATGTGAATTGGAATCAAACATACAGGTAAAGTGTATTGATTGTGATCTGCTAATGTGTAAAAAATGTCACCAGAAAGTTCATCCCAAATTCAAACTTGCAAAAGAACACAAGATTATTGATATAAAGGACATTAGTTTGAACCAGGAAGAAGCAATACCAAAAGTTGATTTTAAACCAGTAAAGTGCAGCGTACATAAAACTCAGACTATATGTTTATACTGCATCACCTGCAGTCAATCTGTCTGCCCTGTATGCATTGCTAATGAACATCAGAAACACGATTTTCAAGAAATGGAGAAGCTTTATTCTGAAAAATATACGGCAATAAAAGAAATTATTGATTCTATCGAGAACGACCCTTGTGAGATTTGATGAACAGTTAAATAAGATTGAGGTGACACGAGAATCTGATAATCGTCACTTTATGAAAATAAAGTCAGAGATTCAACAAAAAGAGAAAACATTAACAGCAGCGTTTAGAAGTTATTTCTTAGAACTCCTTGCTAAGCTGGAAGAGAACAGGAAAGATAACGAGATACATTTTAACCTTAGAGAAGGAGAATTAAAATCGTCGAAAAGAGATCTCTTGAACTATAAAGCAACAGTGGATGAACTTCTTAATTCAAATGACACTTCGAGAATTCTGACGACCGATGAAGGGGTTATAATTGATAAACTTCTATCTTTTGAGACATCGATTAAACCAACAAATGCCACAGTTGCTAATTTCATTGCATCTAACAGTCATCTTGATATTTCAAAGTTAGTTGGATCACTGGTGTCCGTCTCTGTTGTTAGTTCTCACTTAGTATCAAGTAATCACATTGGTAGCTTATCGGTTCAAGGAGATAATACTCTTTGGTTTTACGATACAGATGGTAATATTTTGCATATTGATCCACAACAAGGCATGTCAGTCATTTCAAAATTCGACAAAACGGCTATAGAGATTGCCGCAGATAATATAGGAAACATATATTTTACCGTTGCAAGTCAACTTAAAATGTTTTCTACAGTAGGAGATGTGAAATTGGTGTATGAATTTGCACCACGCGAGTTATCTACGGTACATGTATCAAGGGAGCATGTTGTTGTTGGTGTAATTGGACGTGAAGGAAAGAAAGGAAGCCATCGATTGGCGGCAAAACTAGTCGTTATCGATTTACGCGGAAGGCTACAAGCTGAGTATGTGGAGGACAAGAATAATTCACCCTTGTTTACCTACAATTGCCCACAATGCGTAGTGTCTACTAAAAGTGGTAGTCTTTGTTATGTCGATTGTACATCCGTCAACGACAGCTATAATGGCCGGGTAGTTATGTTCTCTGATAATAAGTTCATTCAATGGACATATGTAGGGAACAGTGCAATTAACAAAGATATCCCGTTTGCACCAATAGAAGTATTGGTGACGAAATCAGAAAATACAATCGTTTCCGACAAATTTACAAACACCTTACATATCTTATCGAATCAAGGCGAAATATTTACTGTGATTGACCTGTCCCAAATAGGAATAGGAAAGCCTGGTGTGATGGACATTGATGATAAGGATTGTGTATGGGTGTCCGTTCAGGAACAATGGATCTATTGTCTGAAACTATTGGGGGTTTGAAGGAAAAATACATTACTTGAAGTGAAATGTGAATGCACCAATATATGTTTGTTGATACAACACTTTATAATCATCATAAATTTATAAATAGACTTATCTACAAATGAGGATTGTTGTTACTCTTACATAATGTGGCCTTTATATCTGGATTAAATTGAACCCCATTTGTAATCATGGGCTTGAGCCTCGGTTGGGCCAAGTCAATGAGTATGAAATTGGTATTTGATGCTTCTCCTATAAACATGCAATATTAAGGAGTAAGAGCGATATATGGTTGGATGCCGGATAATGTGTCCGAGTGGAACGATATATCTGCACATGTACTGTTATGTCAGTGAAGTAGCACTACAAAAAAGTTAAGCTGGTGGTCTAGTACAAAGTGGATATCATCATTTCATCAAATGTAACTTGTTCTCATCATGATATAGAAGAAAACACTTATTTGGCATTAAACAACAATAACTCAACTTGTGTGTTTAAGGGTATCAATTTTTCTGGATGTTGGAACTGTTCCGACGGGTGATATTTTTTGTTTTCTATTTATTGAGGAATTGCAACAAAATCAACCTGGGCGACATAAATGATTCAGTAGATTTCTACATACAAAGAGAGATAACTCAATTACATTTACCAACACAAATCTGTTTTTTTTCCCACGAGTGTTTCAAGAAGAGTTTGAAGATAACAAAGGGGAATCCATAATCTTCTATTAGGATACAATAAGTAAGCTTAATTAAATATCTGCCACTTCAGGATGAATTATAGTTCTAGTTTACATTTCAGCGATTTATCATTACGGGACTATGAAAATAGTTCGACAGTTTGTTAAATTCAAATTATTTAACAAAATATTGTGACAAATTGACGAGTATTTAAACACTTGGAGGCGTCTATTATGTTCGTTGTACCGAAGTTTCATTGTATATGAAAATAGCTAGACAGTCTGTTTTATACAGTTAAATTAAGATTATTTAACAAAATATTGTGACAAACTGACGTGTATTAAAACACTTGGAGAGATGTATTATGTTCGGGCTACCGAAGTTTCATTGTATATGAAAATAGCTAGACAGTCTGTTTTATACAGTTAAATTAAGATTATTTAACAAAATATTGTGACAAATTGACGTGTATTAAAACACTTGGAGAGAAGTATTGTGTTCGGGCTACCGAAGTTTCATTGTATATAACCCATGTATGTTTTTTTTTTTTTTTGGAGGGGGGGTTTATTTGTCTACCCAGAAATCCCTCCCCATGTGAGTTACTATTACTAACACAGTCAAAATTATCTACAATAGCATACAAACTGTTATATGTTAAACATTTTTAAAATTGTAAAATTTCTGCTTGGATAAATCACATCCATAAAATCTTAAATGACAGTGGAATGTCGTATATATGAACTTTGCAAAATTGTATATCTGAAAAATGGTTAAAATTAGTAATAAAAAACAATTTAATTGATCAGTTTAAGCAAATATGGAACTCATCCATTTGAAACATCTTCAAAGGGGGGTAATTATAAACTGTTTAAAGGGGAATTAAAATTCGAGAATTATTTAGACATTTTAGAAGATAAGGACAAATTTCCATTGTGTAGATATAGAACTACAAACCACAGACTACCGGTAGAAGTGGGGAGATGGACAAAATTTATTAGAGAAAACAGGTTCTGTCATTAATGTTCAAGAAGAGAATTGGGAGACGAGTATCACTATATTTTTGAATGTACTGAATTTATTAATGAAAGAAAACTTTATTTTGATTTTGTCTATATAAATAGACATAATATCATTAAATATAATAACCTGATGTCTTCTAAGTCCATATATACCTTAAGTAAGCTCTGTAAATTTATCAGAATAGTAAACAAGAGGATATGTCCTCTAGGTTGATCCACTTCTTTTCACAATTCAATATTTGTTTAATTATGTATTACATGTATTTATTTCTTATGTATATTGTGTTAATTGTACATGTCATCTCTGTACCTCTGTAAATTGGTTATGAGAAATAAAAATATATATACCTTAATTATTATCCACTGTATAATGTTGATTGCAATGTCAACTGCTGATTCAACTGATTTGTTCGATTAAGATTAACGGCCAACATTAAGAATTGTGTCCCGGTTTTTTAGTGGGGTTCATATTGTTAATTTTGTCCAATTACATATTTTGACGTATACACTTTGTAATTAGATAAACTAAGTTCACCCTTTCCCCTATTTTTTGGTGTTAGTGGTGCTTAATCTTTAGTTTTCTGTGTAGTGTTTTGTATATTATTGTTTTTCTTTTTTGTCATTTTGTCTTTTGGACATGGTATTTACCTGTCTTTCGACTTGCGGCCTCTGATTACCCCTTTGGTATCTTCCAACTGTTCAGTTTTCTGTGCTGTATTTTGTGGACCTTTGTTTATTTTGTTTTTATTTGGCCTCTGTACTGCCAATGCTCGACAATGAAGAGGGGATCGTCATTTCTTACACACCTAGAACGTTGTAACCGGATTGAGACTTTGAATGCAACTCTCATCGCTTTTGTTGAGAAATAGTATTTGCAAATGTATTGAAGAGTGATTTTTATACGCTAGACTGGACGTATTATGGTACACTGTGGTCGTCCATATTGCCTACGACGACTCTAATTTTCTGACTATATTTCACGAAATTATTATATACTGTATATTTCGCTTATGACGATTTTCAATTTTGCCTTTGCAGAGTTATGGGACTTTGTTCATGGACAAATTGTATTTTCAACATTTTGTACTTATAAGTTAACGCTTAAATAATAAATAGAACAAAGATAAAGAAAATTTTATTCTTTATCTTTGTTCTATTTATTATTTAAGCGTTATAAGTACAAAATGTTGAACATTTCATACAGAGAATCGGAAATAAAGACCGGTCTACAGAAAAGAATATATCAGTACTACACTGTTTATCAACCGCAGCGGTGGCGTAATGGTTAGCGTGCTCGCATCGAGTGTGGTAGATCGTGTGTTTGAGCCCCGGTCGGATCAAACCAACGACGATAAAATTGGTATTTGTTGCTTCTCCGCTTTAAGCAAGAAGCATTAAGCAGAAAGAGCAAAGACTGGTTGGCTCGGAATCAGAATAATGTGTCCGAGTGGAGCGACATGTCTACCCGCGAACTGTTGTTTCAGTGAGCTAGCACTATCAAAACCCAACCCAGCGTGTTGGTCTAGTACAAAGCGGATCTCATCATCTCATTGAAAATTAACACTTCTTCTCGCCATGATATAGCTGAAAATTTCTGAATTGGCGTGAAACAACAACCACTCACTCAGTACACTTGATCAATGTATATCAATAATATACAGTACTATTGAAACAAAAGAAGCGGTCGGTTGTTTATATAACGAGTTTTTCCCCTGCATGAGTACTCAGGTGAAAGCAGAGGTGCGTAGCACATTAATGGCTTCACCTGAGTATTCATGCGGAAAAAGAAACCCGTTATATCCAATAAGGCCAACTTCTTGTTAGCAATAGTTATTAATCTAACTTGTACAATAAGGATGTTATAATTTATAAAAACAAAAACAAATCTTGAGAACAGTTTTATTTGTAAACAAGTTTACCTATTTTTTCTATAATAACATTGGTCAAATTCTTAAGCTCGTCCATAAAAAGAACTGCAAAATCATCGGCCTGTAACAGCGGCCTCTAGCAGAGGTATGCAACTGATATTAGAGACCGCATTTACAAACAGAGTTTGAAGATACCAAATGGGTAATCAGAATCCATAAATCGAAAAAGGACAGACAACACAATGACCAAAAGAAAAAGGACAAAATAGCATTGCTGGGGTTTCATTGTACAAGTCGTTTTGCCAGTCCAAGGAGCCAAATATTTATATTTTTTCATTCAGTAAATGTAATATAAACCAGAGTGATATGTGGTATCATTGAGTTATCTCGCTTCTCAGCATCCACTCCACTCTTCTATTCATCTCAGGGGTCGGCCACCATAGTCACAATATCACAGTAATGTAATAATGAGCTATTCTGAAGACATGAGCGTGAACGGACATGCTGTAAACACGTGCCACTCATTTATGTTCTGCCCTGGTGAAGGTTTTGGGTATTAAAAATTTCACTCTACAGATTTAACCATTTATAAAACAACTTACAGCGTCTGTTGTAACTACAGTTTATATACTTATTCTGATCATGAATATAGATATAATATTATTATTGCCCATTTGACGGTGTTCAACAATTAATCAACAATACAATATATCACATGATTTAGGAAGGCGTGTTTTGGTCATTTTTAAATACAAAATTTCTGATTACTTACTTAATTTTATTCAGACGAGTGCTGAAGTATTGCATGACAAACTATAATCGTTACTTTTAAGGTACACTATACACATTGGATTAGATTAAGAGTGTTGAACACCAGTTCTATCATGGAGGTCAGTTTGACTCATGGAAGAAATCTAAATACACGAAGAAGACCATTCGTTCTGCTACGAATGTACAAATTTCAACAAATAACTACACAGCGCGTCCTCATGTTACTTCTCATTTGTGGTGGTGATGGGGCTTACGTTCTTAATACGGAAAGTCTGGATGTGGACAATAGTGGGTAAAGTGCTTGAAGGGTGCCGCTATCCTCGCACTTTGAAGACCTCTTTTGTAGATTTCTAGACACAACCCGCCTCTCAATAATCACATTGACAGTAAAAAGTCCCTGACAGGTTGTCCTATTCCACTGTATAGGTTTTAGATTTAGTGGCAAATACATGAAATATTTGACTCTGGACGTTAAGCAACCAACAACGAATCAATCATCATATAAATGTTTGTGAATACAATTCGCCATGGACGAGAATAGAATGCACAAATGTCAATGGTTATATACACTGCAGTGCTAGTTGATGGCGGTCACTACGGCCCCTCATATCAGTGACCACAAAGAAATATATTGTGATGTGTAATGTGCAGTAAAATTAATTTGATTTGATTCATCGTTTGTTAACGTCAAAGAACAGTGTTTAACTATTAAATTCTTGGGAACAAGGCATCATGTAGGTAAAAAGATGGCGGAAGTTATATTACTGCAGGAAAACTATATATCATGGATAAGATCGAAAAAAGTTTGCCTTAAAACGGACCACCAACCACCACCACTAACTATTATTTTATCCACAAAGAGCATGACATTCCCAACACCTTTACGACTAGACACGTGGCCATAGTTATATACCCTGGGCTCTTTCATAGATACGAAGTCCAGATGTATAAATAAGACCATGGTAACACAATATTATACGACGAGTGCAACATAAGCGACAGGAATTGATAATTCAGGAGCGAGCATCGTGTCCCACTTCCATGTTAGTGAGTGTTCATCAATCTTTAGTTTTATATGTATGTTTTGTAGATCGTTGTTTGTCCTTTTGTCCTTTTTCCTTTGGCCGTTGTGTTGTCTGTTCTTCTTGTATATACGGATTCTGATTACCCCTTTGTTATCTTTAAGCTCTTTTTCATATTATTGTCAAAGCTTTGTTTAGTTTACCTCTATGATCTTACTCTTGTATTCTGTTCACATTTTAATTTGCTCGTACATCGAACGTCGGTAATAATACACCTCCTCAATAATGTTGTAGTTAATGTAGGTCAAACTATCAAATTGGCAATCAACACTAAGGCGTAAGACCATACTGGTCAGCTCAGAGTCAGACATGTGTCAGAGTGGAGCAACAGGTCTTTCTATGGACTACAGGTTTAGTGAGCAGGCACTAATAAATTCCAACACACTGTCGGTCCATAACAGACGTCATTATGATCCCATTTAAAAGTAACCTGTTGAAGTCATGATATAGCTGAAAGATTACTATCATGGGGTTTAAAAAACAGTCACCCACTCTTCCTGTACTATTCTTATGACCAGTAAGTATTGTGTTGTACAGTCTCTAGTATCAGATGTATTACAAATTACAATAGAATTACTAATGCTATATACAAGATATGACTGGTTCATAAACAATGATTTAAAATGAAGTACATATACATGTACACACTATTTCTTCTCCTTGAATCGACAAACAAGTACTGGAATGTGGGAATGGTGAACCAAGTAATCGCTCACACTTCCAAGTAGTGTTCTGCGTAATTTACCCAAGCCTCTTGTTCCAGTAATAATCAATGATGCATCTTCTTCCTTGGCCACCCGGATAATCCCTTCTCCTGGCTTAGATGCCTGTGTACTTTTAACTTCTCCGTTCAACTGAAAATGTTGAAAATAATATTAATGTATTGATAGTTAGGATTATTATGAAGAGGTTAATTAAGGGATTAAAATGTAATGTCCGTTACTATAGTTTGTTTCCGCGATATATTTATTGAGGTAGTCATACGTGGGTTAAAACACAGCCTGTCAATGTCAGTTCCTAATGTATATATATATATATATGCTATATATAAATTGAGCTCTCCTGTTAAAACTGTAGTAATACATCACTTGTGTTGTCTCTCTTGCATCACTTAGTTAGATTCTGTAGAAACATTTTAAGGCTATTTGCATCCTTTATAAAATTGTAGATATTATTCCAACCAAACATTGCAAAGTTGTAGCAGAAGGTATAAAGAAATGATCAAAAGTCATAAACAACAAAGCGAGGCAGCAAGAGCAAAAACATTACTAAATACAATTCACAGAAATGTAAAATAATTATAAGAACACGAATCACAACCTAAGACCACGAGTGAACTCTGCTGCCCAGGAAAGGTAGGCAGTTCCTCTTGGGTCGCAAGTAGCAATACATTGCCTATATATACATGTAGTTAAAAGAATTGCATGGGGGTACATTGATTAAAATTAAAAATAACTTTAAATAGAAATGTCATAATGCAAATTTATTTCTTAGAAACGTATAATGTTGACATCATCAACAAAAGTAAATAATTTATCATTATCAACATACGTGTAGTAAACTGTAAAACAATAAAATAACACATGTTTTGTCATTAGAAACAATTACAAAATACGCATTCAGGTCGTTCACCATTTCAAATAAAATAATGTGTAACCTCTATGATGACCAATACGACATCTTGACACAGACACTTACTCTTTGCGATTTAATATTGTGGTTTAATATGTATATGTTAGAGGTATATATCTATAAATATTTTTAACTTTTGAAGTCAATGTCTTTTTTTTTACATAAAAATGGGACATAGTTTTTCCACCGAGTGGTACATCCCCTTCGACTGGAATTAGTTCAAATGCGCATCCCACCCCTAGAACGAGCGTCTTGTTTTTTGGGGGAATACAGCCTTCCTTCGCGTCAGAGACAACTTGCAGCAGCTCCTAATAAACATATATTCTGAATCTTATCACTCATCTGTTTTTCTGGTGACTTTTTACCTCGATGATTATTTAGCACACCTGTTGTTCTTTACATGAAGACAAATAAGATACCACTCAGTTGACATTGATGAACATTAATACTGTAATCACATCCATGTTCTCAGTATTTCTTACTTGTTGGTTGATAACAATCTAATAATTTAAGGATTAATATCAAATATCAGCAGAGTCATTTAGAATCATTTGAGTAGACAAACGTTGTTTTTATTAAATTCTATTCTCCTTGATTATAAATAAACTGATACTAATGGGATTGTTTTAGTTTTATTGGTCTGTAATTTTATACTGTAGGATTTTGTTGTTTTTTGCAGCTCTGTTTACCGGAAGTGATACTACTTTATTTAACGGTAATCAATATATATGCTGTAGACAATGCTTAATATTGCTGTACTGTTGTGAAGATGATACCGACATGACCGACTTTTTAATAAAACAATATATTTCTTGGAACTCAGAGAATGTAAATGTCGAGTGGTGGAGAAATAATGCTTCACGAAGTTAATTGAGAACATTTGCTTGAAATCTGATTTATAAATTGAATTTTACAAAGAAGCATTATTATATGACGGTCTATCTAATAAATAAGGGTAATAACAAAATTACCGAACTCCGAACAATCTTACAAAGGGAAAGTCAAAACTCATAATTATATAACCAATTTTTCAAGTTTGGAATTCTGAAAAAATAATAATGTCTTGAATTTAATTTATATAAAGATATACAAAACAATGTCTAGAAGATTTGAATGATTCATGTGTAATTTCTTACAAAACTTCTAAAAAAATATCTGATTGTTTTTTCCCTGAAACACTTATATTTATACAGTTTTCTTCAGTTGTAATAAATGAAAAACAAACAATATCGGAACATATCGGAACAAAATTGAAAAATCGTAGAAAGAGTCTTGTTATGTGGAATATTACAACAATATTATGTAAAATCTGACCTGGATTTTTCGACATAAAATCAAGTCTACATTACAAGTGTGTTTGTTCTCTCTCTCTCCCTCTCTGAACATCTGTGTCATATTGTATCGACATGGGAAGGCGTTATCCACGTAATAACCATTTGGCATTTCAAATTGTTAAACATTAAACACCAGGGCTCTCCACTCAAGAAATAATTGCAGAAATTAACAAGTTTAAATGGGAACTATCAGCTATATGATCACCGCGAAATATTCCTGTGCAACTTTTGTTATCCTACTAGAACGTGAAAGGTAATATCATGGCAACAAATGAATACATGTTTATCTAGCAGAGGAACACCTTTTTTGAAAATGTTTGATGTAAAATGTTTGTTAGCTTTTAAACTCCACATAACACAATCTTCTTGACTTAAAACAATCATTAAACGTTTGACTTAGACGTATGTGCTCGTAATCGGGAAACAGCCAATCAGAACACAGTATCAAATATACCAAGTGTTTGAATTCTTGGGTACAAGTATGAACTGTTATGGTCGTCATCCATTATGTACCTTGCTTTCCCTACCCGGGATTTCACTTTATTTACATTTTACCTTTAATCGCTTCAGAAGGTCTCCAAATTCCTCTAACCGTCTCTCAACTTTATTTACTTCATGATCTAAAACTGTTCTAAATGCATCCACGTCAGCAGGATTTGGAGCTGAATATTAAAACATACAATTAGAATTCGATGAAAGTATTACCAGTGTATCGATACATATATACAAAGAATATTTACCATGCATGGAATCATTAATTACCAAATCGACATTATGTTAATATATTTCTATTGATTGGTGAGTGAGTGATTGAGTGAGTGATTGTTGCTAAAACGCCAATTCAGCAATTTTTCAGCTATATCATGGCGAGAACAATTTAATTTTCAATGAGATGATGATGAGCTCCGCTTTGTACTAGACCAACAAACTGAGTTGGATATTTATAGTGCTAGCTCACTGAAACAACAGTCCGCGGGTAAACATGTCGTCCCACTCGGACACATTATTCTGATTCCGAGCGAACCAATCTTTGGTCTTTCTCCTTAATGCTGCGTGCTAAGCGGAGAAGCAACAAATACCCAATTTTATAGTCTTTGGTTTGACCTGACCGCGGGGCTTGAACCCACGATCTACCACATTCGAGGCGAACACGCTAACCATTACGCCACCGATGTGGTCTATTGATTGGTGTTATATTTCTGAAATAAGTGTGATCTAATATCGGACCAATTAAGCTATGTATAAATGTATTGAGAATATTATGTGAAATACTATTGATGTTAAATGTGACCCCCCGGGATACATCACACGATATTCTTTGTACGAAAACCTGAATATTAGGAACATTAGGGTGTTTAGATTTTTTTTTTCTTTATTTCAAAGAATTTTTGTATTTGATAGCATGATGGTCTTAAGACATCTCTATGACAACCATTTTCTTTTCTAGTGCGCATCCCACATTGCGATTATAACGAGAAAAGAGGTAGAAATGTCACTAGTAGTCACAAAACTCCAAAATACTTTAGAGCAATAACACATACGAATAATAAGACTATGTAAAACAGAAATCTCTTAATTTATGATAAACCTTTCATTACTTACAATGGTACCAGTCTGCAGATGAAAGTACTTCACTCATCTCAACACAATATACAAGGACAACGAAATCTTCTGCTTTGTGTACATTACTGGCATACCCTGTAAATAACAAACAATAAATAGTCATGTATACTAGATCTTATGGTGTGGACTGTATTTTATGTGTACCTCCAATGATTTTCTACATTCGCTGTAAGCAAACGTTTTCTACTTCTTTAAAACAAAATTACGTATATTTTCAACTTAACAAGTTCTTGCAATATCAAGAAAAGCATTTTGACGTGTGACTTTGAACCGCTTTTTCCGTCCGTCTGTGTGAAGCACTCGAAGGATACTTAAATTGTGTATTCTGTAACTGAAACTGTTTTCATTCTATATTATTCAATTCTTGCACAGTGACTGCAAACAGACAGAAAATGTGCACCTCTAATTTTGGTGATGTGATATGTGAAATATGTAAGTTCCCATTCAAATGTGTAATCAGAAGGCGTAAATCGAAAATGGACAGACAATACAAAGACCAGCCAAAGGAAAAATGGACAGATAATACAAAGACCAGCCAAAGGAAAAATGGACAGACAATACAAAGACCAGCTAAAGGAAAAATGGACAGATAATACAAAGACCAGCTAAAGGAAAAATGGACAGATAATACAAAGACCAGCCAAAGGAAAAATGGACAGACAATACAAAGACCAGCCAAAGGAAAAATGGACAGATAATACAAAGACCAGCTAAAGGAAAAATGGACAGATAATACAAAGACCAGCTAAAGGAAAAATGGACAGACAATACAAAGACCAGCTAAAGCAAAAATGGACAGATAATACAAAGACCAGCTAAAGGAAAAATGGACAGACAATACAAAGACCAGCCAAAGGAAAAATGGACAGATAATACAAAGACCAGCTAAAGGAAAAATGGACAGACAATACAAAGACCAGCTAAAGGAAAAATGGACAGATAATACAAAGACCAGCTAAAGGAAAAATGGACAGACAATACAAAGACCAGCTAAAGAAAAAATGGACAGATAATACAAAGACCAGCTAAAGGAAAAATGGACAGACAATACAAAGACCAGCCAAAGGAAAAATGGACAGATAATACAAAGACCAGCTAAAGGAAAAATGGACAGATAATACAAAGACCAGCTAAAGGAAAAATGGACAGATAATACAAAGACCAGCTAAAGGAAAAATGGACAGACAATACAAAGACCAGCCAAAGGAAAAATGGACAGATAATAGTCGACAACACACTAAAAACAGAAAACTAAAGATTGATTTAGCCCACTAAAAGCCATTAAATATATTGATCAATCAAACAACAGCTGTAGTTGGTTTAATACCTCGAGATTTTGATGGCTTGCCGCTGACTGTTCGTTTGAAAATATGACCCCTGACGTAACCCCATACATGACGTAACGTCATTAGCTAACAAAAGTTCCACCAAACATCTAATGTTAATTAGATTATAATTCTACAAGCCTCGGTTTGACCCGAGCTCTATCTCAATCTCCCACACTCCATAAATGAAATTGATATTCAATAAAGCTACTATTAGAGTGTATTATATTCAATTGATATTTCCTTTCTTGGTCGATTATACAAAATAAAAACATTAAAACAATTTCCTTGGAGTCATCTGGATTATTAAAACAACAATAAATCGCGAGGATTAATATATTTGTCATTATAAAACTCGTTATAAGTAATCTAATATACTGATAATCGCCTCTAACTATAACGATGTTGAATAATTACTAGTATTACAACGAGATATAATATGATGAACTCCCGTTAACTATATATCTTAAGTGAATAAAACTTAATAGAATAAGAAAAGTAATTGCACATCTAAGACCTTATAAACATTTAATCCAGTCTTATGTAGATAAGACGAACCTAGAATATGATGTGAACCATCCAGATTCTAAATACAAGGATACAAACACAAACAAGACGAAACAAAAGAACTAAACCTGAACAACATGAACTGAAACTAGTGATTCGACCAGGTGCACAGGAAACTAGTGATTCAACCAGGTGCACAGGACACTAGTGATACGACCAGGTGCTCAGGAAACTAGTGATCCGACCAGGTGCTCAGGAAACTAGTGATTCAACCAGGTGCTCAGGAAACTAGTGATTCCACCAGGTGCTCAGGAAACTAGTGATTCAACCAGGTGCTCAGGAAACTAGTGATTCCACCAGGTGCTCAGGAAACTAGTGATTCGACCAGGTGCTCAGGAAACTAGCGATTCAACCAGGTGCTCAGGAAACTAGTGATTCCACCAGGTGCTCAGGAAACTAGTGATTCAACCAGGTGCTCAGGAAACTAGTGATTCGACCAGGTGCTCAGGAAACTAGTGATTCAACCAGGTGCTCAGGAAACTAGTGATACGACCAGGTGCTCAGGAAACTAGTGATTCGACCAGGTGCTCAGGAAACTAGTGATTCAACCAGGTGCTCAGGAAACTAGTGATTCCACCAGGTGCTCAGGAAACTAGTGATTCAACCAGGTGCTCAGGAAACTAGTGATTCCACCAGGTGCTCAGGAAACTAGTGATTCGACCAGGTGCTCAGGAAACTAGTGATTCAACCAGGTGCCCAGGAAACTAGTGATTCCACCAGGTGCTCAGGAAACTAGTGATTCGACCAGGTGCTCAGGAAACTAGTGATTCAACCAGGTGCTCAGGAAACTAGTGATTCCACCAGGTGCTCAGGAAACTAGTGATTCGACCAGGTGCTCAGGAAACTAGTGATTCAACCAGGTGCTCAGGAAACTAGTGATTCCACCAGGTGCTCAGGAAACTAGTGATTCGACCAGGTGCTCAGGAAACTAGTGATTCAACCAGGTGCTCAGGAAACTAGTGATTCGACCAGGTGCTCAGGAAGGGTTAGCATCTCCAGTTCAAATTAACATAAAAACACCGCGCGTTGTCCGTAAGATTTCACGTCTTCTCTTCAGGAAGATACATCTATCCATGGCATTTGTTAGGAATTCAAGATTGGCGGAAATTAGTTATCATGATCTCCAAAAACACTATGCAAAGCATAGATTAAATCTATCTTTTTTCGTAAAATCAACCATATATCTGCCACACTCTGTGAAAACCAACTTTATCCACGTGCAATCAATTTGATATTTTATCTACATCTACATATGATGTTAGATAAATATGGTTGCAACATTTGTAAAGCCACTTTTAAGCGACCTCATCAATAATACATGGAGTTACCACCACGAATAAGAACAAACTATATTTATTTCAACCTTGAATGCTTCAGATTTCATGAAGATCGATTGAGAAATGACTTAACAATAAAAAAAAATTAAATCCTGGTTTTATATGAAATATATAGGGAAATATTTTAGTCCGGTAAAGGTTTTGACCCATTAGTGGATTTCTTGTCTTTCAATGTATATTACAACAATAAATATACATAGAGTTGACATCTCATTAACCAGTTTATCCACGAAATATGTTTGTCTGTCCCACGACAGGACCTGTATTTCCGACGTCATGTTTGTCTGTCCCACGACAGAACCTCTATTTCCGACGTCATGTTTGTCTGTCCCACGACAGGACCTGTATTTCCGACGTCATGTTTGTATGTCCCACGACATGACCTGTATTTCCGACGTCATGTTTGTCTGTCCCAAGACAGGACCTGTGTTTCCGACGTTATGTTTGTCTGTTCCACGACAGAACCTGTATTTCCGACGTCATGTTTGTCTGTCTAACGACAGGACCTGTATTTCTGACGTCATGTGTGTCTGTCCCACAACAGGACCTGTATTTCCGACGTCATGTTTGTCCCACGACATGACCTGTATTTCCGAAGTCATGTGTGTCTGTCCCACGAGAGGACCTGTATTTCCGACGTCATGTTTGTCTGTCCCACGAAAGGACCTGTATTTTCGACGTCATGTTTGTCTGTCCCACGACAGGACCTGTATTTCCGACGTCATGTTTGTTTGTCTCAGGCCAGGACCTGTATTTCCGACGTCATGTTTGTCTGTCCCATGACAGGACCTGTATTTCCGACGTCATGTTTGTCTGTCCCACGGCAAGACCTGTATTTCTGACGTCATATGTCGTTGTCTTTTGTTGTATTCAGTGACTGGTGGTTGTTAGTTTTGTTAATATTAGTGGAATTGTTGGCCATCACTGTTCAAGCATTCATTTCATAGCATATAAACAAGCTGTTCTTAGTACATGATGAAGATGTATTACATCTAATTATGATATTAAATTTCCCATCTTGATTCAGTAATTGCTTTCTCCATTAAACTGGAAATGGCATAATTAATGATTAAAATTTCAAAAGAAACACAATCCGTTGTTGTTTGAAATATGATACGTGTCCTTTTGATTCGTCGTCAAATTATTAATATACTGTCACTAAACGTTTTGTATGTTTATCTGCTCCAAGATTTAAAGTTATAACGATAGTTATTAGTAATCGAGAACCAGCTAACAATTTTGTGTACCTAATTTAGGTTCTGAAGGATTCCTGTTGAATTGTCTTCTTTCGTTTTTTAAGTTGCTATTATTCGGCAGTGGATCACACAATATTTCTCAGCTTAACAAAAAAATAATATGTGCATTGATCTAATCAGCAGCCATTCTTCAGTATTCAATGTTAGTCTGAATGTAGGGTACAGCAAATTGATATCTGGTTCCCCAAGGGTAGGACAGTAGTATTGATTATTTACAGCAGACAATAGTGACATTTTATAAGTTTTCATCACTATGAAAAAAGCTTAATTGACCAGTGTCTGCGATTTAGATTATTTTTTTTACATTAATATTTTTGCCAGGGATTTACGAAAAACATTAATTAGAATCAAATAGACCGATTTGATACATACATCCAGTCTTTTTCGAAAAATTCAACTATATTACATTTTGGTGTGATTTAAATATAATTCTACTAGCGCGCTTCATACAAAAAATGTGCCTCGGTCCACGCTTTTACACGCCAATAAAACTACAAAAAATGCATTCAATTCTTAATAAAAAAAACAAGAGTCAATAAACATTAGAAAACACCGAAGAAGTATTGGACAATCCAGAGAAATTGACAACATTGAGTACACAAGACCCAGTACGAAGACAAACAAATGAAAAATACACCATTATACGCAATCAAACACAAATAGCGTAAATAAGACATGAGCCCACCCACAAACCCCAACTGGAGGTAACGACGAACCGAACATCGTTTATATGCGGAACAAAACTGAACTAAGAACACAACATAATAGGACAACACAAAGAAAAAAACAGGATGTGAACCCAGGTGCTCGAGAAGGGTAAGCAGTTCCTGCTTCTTATAATACACCCGCCGTGTTACTCAAATATACAGTCAAGTCCGGTAAAGGTCTTGACAGTGATAGAGGAATGATAAATCTAAGTAAAAAGTAAACAATCCATTGTCATTTGAGATATGGATATTTCGTAACAGTCAACCCGATCGTAATTGGGCACCAGCATGAACATTGGAGGGAGTGAGAGGACGTTCTTTTGGGTTCTTAGATCAAAAGTTATTAAAAACACATTTTGTAACCCTTTTTATTTTAAAGAGTTTTTCAAAAAACATTTGTATGATTTCAAAATACAATCTCTTTGAGGTACATATTAGATATGACATTTACGTGTCTCCTTACAGAAAAAGACCTAAACATTCACATTGTTTTTATATATATTATCACATGTGAAAAACACTTACATGAAGACATCATTTTCACTAACACCCTTCTGATTGGGTCCATAAAACTAGTCTGACTCCAATGTAGTACATCATTTTCACTAACACCCTTCTGCTTGGGTCCATAAAACTAGTCTAACTCCACTGTAGTACATCATTTTCACTAACACCCTTCTGCTTGGGTCCATAAAACTAATCTAACTCCACTGTAGTACATCATTTTCACTAACACCCTTTTGATTGGGTCCATAAAACTAGTCTAACTCCACTGTAGTACATCATTTTCACTAACACCCTTCTGCCTGGGTCCATAAACCTAGTCTAACTCCACTGTAGTACATCATTTTCACTAACACCCTTCAGCTTGGGTCCATAAACCTAGTCTAACTTACTATAGTACATCATTTTCACTAACACCCTTCTGCTTGGATCCATAAAACTAGTCTAACTCCACTGTAGTACATCATTTTCACTAACACCCTTCTGCTTGGGTCCATAAAACTAGTCTAACTCCACTGTAGTACATCATTTTCACTAACACCCTTCAGCTTGGGTCCATAAAACTAGTCTAACTCCACTGTAGTACATCATTTTCACTAACACCCTTCTGCTTGGGTCCATAAAACTAGTCTAACTCCACTGTAGTACATCATTTTCACTAACACCCTTCTGCTTGGGTCCATAAACCTAGTCTAACTCCACTGTAGTACATCATTTTCACTATCACCCTTCTGTTTGGGTCCATAACACTAGTCTAACTCCACTGTAGTACATCATTTTCACTAACACCCTTCGGCTTGGGTCCATAAATCTAGTGTAACTCTACTGTAGTACATCATTTTCACTATCACCCTTCTGTTTGGGTCAATAAAACTAGTCTAACTCCACTGTAGTACATCATTTTCACTAACACCCTTCTGCTTGGGTCCATAAACCTAGTCTAACTCCACTGTAGTACATCATTTTCACAAACACTTTGGCTTGGGTCCATAAATCTAGTCTAGCTCCACTGTAGTACATCATTTTCACTAACACCCTTCGGCTTAGGTCTATAAAACTAGTCTAACTCCACTGTAGTACATCATTTTCACTAACACCCTTCGGCTTCCGTCCATAAAACTAGTCTAACTCCACTGTAGTACATCATTTTCACTAACACCCTTCGGTTTAGGTCTATAAAACTAGTCTAACTCCACTGTAGTACATCATTTTCACTAACACCCTTCGGCTTGGGTCCATAAAACTAGTCTAACTCCACTGTAGTACATCATTTTCACTAACACCCTTCGGCTTGGGTCCATAAATCTAGTGTAACTCTACTGTAGTACATCATTTTCACTATCACCCTTCTGTTTGGGTCAATAAAACTAGTCTAACTCCACTGTAGTACATCATTTTCACTAACACCCTTCTGCTTGGGTCCATAAACCTAGTCTAACTCCACTGTAGTACATCATTTTCACTAACACCCTTCTGCCTGGATCCATAAACCTAGTCTAACTCCACTGTAGTACATCATTTTCACTAACACCCTTCAGCTTGGGTCCATAAACCTAGTCTAACTTACTATAGTACATCATTTTCACTAACACCCTTCGGCTTGGGTCCATAAATCTAGTGTAACTCTACTGTAGTACATCATTTTCACTATCACCCTTCTGTTTGGGTCAATAAAACTAGTCTAACTCCACTGTAGTACATCATTTTCACTAACACCCTTCTGCTTAGGTCTATAAAACTAGTCTAACTCCACTGTAGTACATCATTTTCACTAACACCCTTCGGCTTCGGTCCATAAAACTAGTCTAACTCCACTGTAGTACATCATTTTCACTAACACCCTTCGGTTTAGGTCTATAAAACTAGTCTAACTCCACTGTAGTACATCATTTTCACTAACACCCTTCGGCTTGGGTCCATAAAACTAGTCTAACTCCACTGTAGTACATCATTTTCACTAACATACTTCGGCTTCGGTCCATAAAACTAGTCTAACTCCACTGTAGTACATCATTTTCACTAACATACTTCGGCTTCTGTCCATAAAACTAGTGTAACTCCACTGTAGTACATCATTTTCACTAACATTCTTCGGCTTGGGTCCATAAAACTAGTGTAACTCCACTGTAGTACATCATTTTCACTAACACCCTTCTGCTTGGGTCCATAAAACTAGTGTAACTCCACTGTAGTACATGATTTTCACTAACACCCTTCGGCTTGGGTCCATAAAACTAGTGTAACTCCACTGTAGTACATCATTTTCACTAACATTCTTCGGCTTGGGTCCATAAAACTAGTGTAACTCCACTGTAGTACATCATTTTCACTAACACCCTTCTGCTTGGGTCCATAAAACTAGTGTAACTCCACTGTAGTACATGATTTTCACTAACACCCTTCGGCTTGGGTCCATAAAACTAGTGTAACTCCACTGTAGTACATCATTTTCACTAACACCCTTCTGCCTGGGTCCATAAAACTAATGTAACATCACTGCAGTACATCATTTTCACTAACACCCTTCAGCTTGGGTCTATAAAACTAGTCTACCTCCACCGTAGTACATCATTTTCACTGACACCCTTCTGCTTGGGTCCATAAAACTAGTCTAACTCCACTGTAGTACATCATTTTCACTAACACCCTTCGGCTTAGGTCCATAAAACTAGTCTAACTCCACTGTAGTACATCATTTTCACTAACACCCTTCAGCTTCGGCCCATAAAACTAGTCTAACTCCACTGTAGTACATCATTTTCACTAACACCCTTCGGCTTCGGCCCATAAAACTAGTCTAACTCCACTGTAGTACATCATTTTCACTAACATTCTTCGGCTTGGGTCCATAAAACTAGTCTAACTCCACTGTAGTACATCATTTTCACTAACACCCTTCGGCTTGGGTCCATAAAACTAGTCTAACTCCACTGTAGTACATCATTTTCACTAATACCCTTCGGCTTCGGCCCATAAAACTAGTCTAACTCCACTGTTGTACATCAATTTCACTAACACCCTTCAGCTTGGGTCCATAAAACTAGTCTAACTCCACTGTAGTACATCATTTTCACTAACACCCTTCGGCTTGGGTCCATAAAACTAGTCTAACTCCACTGTAGTACATCATTTTCACCAATACCCTTCGGCTTCGGCCCATAAAACTAGTCTAACTCCAATGTAGTACATCAATTTCACTAACACCCTTCAGCTTGGGTCCATAAAACTAGTCTAACGCCACTGTAGTACATCATTTTCACTAATACCCTTCGGCTTCGGCCCATAAAACTAGTCTAACTCCACTGTAGTACATCAATTTCACTAACACCCTTCAGCTTGGGTCCATAAAACTAGTCTAACTCCACTGTAGTACATCATTTTCACTAACACCCTTCAACTTGGGTCCATAAACCTAGTCTAACTCCACTGTAGTACATCATTTTCACTAACGTTCTTCGGCTTGGGTCCATAAAACTAGTCTAACTCCACTGTAGTACATCATTTTCACTAACACCCTTCGGCTTGGGTCCATAAAACTAGTCTAACTCCACTGTAGTACAATGGTCAAAAGAAGGTCAAAGGTGAGAAAATGACAAACAAATCACTACACAGGAAACTAGAGATTGAGTAACAGGAAACACACCGGAAATGATGGTCAACACGAAGGGTGAAAAAAACCAGTTCCTGTTCCACTAATGGCGCCCGACGTGCTGGCATTTTTCTGTTTGCTTTCATGTGGTTTTATTATGTCAGTCTTTTGGACTTTATTTTGTCCGTGTCGCACAGTGTCGTCTAGATGGCATTGTGGGAAATTTCACTCGATTCTATTCATCTTAGTATACGGGTGGCTGCAGCTGTCCGGCAATATTTTTGAATATGGGTTAAAGACTTGACGACTTATATACAGACCGACAAACTTTGCATCTAAAACACTTTCAATGTGTGATAATTGTAGTTAAGTACACATTAATGTAATGTTGTTTTATCTGATAATTGTAGTTAAGTACACATTAATGTAATGTTGTTTTATCTGATAATTGTAGTTAAGTACACATTAATGTAATGTTGTTTTATCTGATAATTTAACAATAATGTTACACAATTCTACATCAGCACGAACATACATTTCATATTCCTTGAAATCTCGACTCGCAATCATGGTTGTTTTACATGACAAGTATTTTTCAGTGAATGTTATATTTATTGTAACACTTGGTATAATTAGTTTGATTACATATTGGTTTTATCTATCATCAGTTACTAACATGTTAATTTGGTATCTTCAAATTTTTCTTCATATTATTATTTGTCATACTCATGATTGTTTCCTTCATGTTAATTTGTCATACTCATGATTGTTTTCTTCATGTTAATTTGCCATCCTCATGATTGTTTTCTTCATGTTAATTTGTCATACTCATGATTGTTTTCTTCATGTTAATTTGCCGTAATCATGATTGTTTTCTTCATGTTAATTTGTCATACTCATGATTGTTTTCCTCATGTTAATTTGCCATCCTCATGATTGTTTTCCTCATGTTAATTTGTCATACTCATGATTGTTTTCTTCATGTTAATTTGTCATACTCATGATGGTTTTCTTCATGTTAATTTGCCATACTCATGATGGTTTTCTTTATGTTAATTTGTCATACTCATGATTGTTTTCTTCATGTTAATTTGTCATACTCATGATTGTTTTCTTCATGTTAATTTGTCATACTCATGATTGTTTTCTTCATGTTAATTTGTCATACTCATGATTGTTTTCTTTATGTTAATTTGTCATACTCATGATTGTTTTCTTCATGTTAATTTGTCATACTCATGATGGTTTTCTTCATGTTAATTTGCCATACTCATGATGGTTTTCTTTATGTTAATTTGTCATACTCATGATTGTTTTCTTCATGTTAATTTGTCATACTCATGATTGTTTTCCTCATGTTAATTTGCCATACTCATGATTGTTTTCTTCATGTTAATTTGTCGTAATCATGATTGTTTTCTTCATGTTAATTTGTCATACTCATGATTGTTTTCCTCATGTTAATTTGCCATCCTCATGATTGTTTTCCTCATGTTAATTTGTCATACTCATGATTGTTTTCTTCATGTTAATTTGCCATACTCATGATTGTTTTATTCATGTTAATTTGTCATACTCATGATTGTTTTATTCATGTTAATTTGCCATACTCATGATTGTTTTCCTCATGTTAATTTGCCGTACTCATGATTGTTTTCTTCATGTTAATTTGCCATACTCATGATTGTTGTATTCATGTTAATTTGCCATACTCATGATTGCATGATGCTTTTTGTCTTCGATAACTATTAATCACGGAAAGGCAAAGAAATACAGACATATTGTACATATAAATGTAGTTCATAGAAATGTTTACATTCCTCTTTGAAATAACACATAGCCGTAACACTATTCTACCAAATAGTTCAAGATTGATCGATTGTTGGTTGTTTAACATCCAGCAGAAAATAGTTCATGCTTATTGAGGACGATAAAAAATCAACAATATCTACAATTGAGAGGCAGTAATAGGACAATGTTTGACTGATACTGGACAAGCATAAAGAGTTTTGCAGCGGCTATAGTGTATAAACTTTTTCGAAGTAACAGACAATGTAGGTATGTGTGTATTATCCTTACACTGCTAAGAAACAGAAGGTCAGAGAATAAAACATGAAGGCTACAATATGAAGACACAACAAGTTTATAACCACAATGTATGGTCTCTATGCATAGATTGAAAGCCTTTGTATGTCTGAGAGAAGTTACATAATATTAAATTGTTCATACACTCTCACATATCAATAAATATATAAAAAAAATCAAAAATATCAAAGAATGAAAAAAGAGCATCTGATAGAGATTGCTATGTTCTTGATTAAAACCGACTGTTCTATGTAATTTCTTCACCATTATCAATATACGATACACTGATATACGCTGTCATCAGATTCTGTGTAGGGAATATCGATGTTACATCACGATGATTGAGATAGTTTTATGCACTTCAAATATTATTCATTGAAAACTAATACATGGAATAACTCGGCGGACAAATTAAGTAAACATCACGCAGTGTTAAATACTTACTGACATATATTTGTAACATGGAACTAAATATAGTTTTTTGTAGTGGGTTTGTGGTGCTCAATACTTAGTTTTTTGTAGTGGGTTTGTGGTGCTCAATACTTAGTTTTTTGTAGTAGGTTTGTGGTGCTCAATACTTAGTTTTTTGTGTTGAGTTTTTGATCATTGTTTATCTTTATCAAACTCTTCTTAGAGAATTTGTTTCACATGAAGCGAGGGAAACTGTTTTGTTAAAATTTTAATTTGCTATGTCTTTCTAATTTACAAACAGAACACACACACAAGTGATTCTTTTCTATTTTATTCATCAGTTGAATATTTTGCTTCTAGCGTTATTCTTAACAACTTGGAATGTCTCAACGTAAGCTTTGGAACAAAATAAACTCTATGAAGCAGATTTCAATTTATTCGAATAAAGAGTCGAATTAATGAGGTTAAAAATTTCATAATTTGTTTACACTTAATTAACAGCATTCTAGTTGAAAAAACGTGCTATTTGTATATTACATTAAATTTAAATGTATTACGTTCTAAAATAAAAATAGAATTTTTCTTTCATAATGTTTTTATTTTCATAATTCCACATTAAAAAGAGCATATTCATTGTGTGAATTAAAAACTAACAATTTGAAGCACGAGTTCACCCATCTCTCAGTAACCTTTTACAGCGAGAACATTTTTCAGATTTTGTTTCTGTTTCGGACAGCGTAAGATCAGGGCCGTCTTACGAGCACCATCGGCCCCGGGAAAAGCAGTGCACTGGGACCCATTCCTACACAACCACTCACAGGAATATAACTGTAAATGTCGATAAAATTAAACATATATTTATAAATAAGGATAATAACAAAATTACCGAACTCCAAACAATCTTACAAAGGGAAAGTCAAAACATATAAGTATATAAACAGACAAAATCAGTCAGCAATCGGAAAACTGTGAAAACCGTAATGACCCTGACTTGGTACAGGCATTTCTAAAGAAATGGTGGGTTGAATCAGATTTTAAAATGCCAAACCTCCCGCTTTCATTACGGCTCATTATTGTATTGGCTCATTATTGTATTGGCACTTCCAATAAAAACAGTGTTTAAACATTTAACATGCCACACACAACATACATAGCATGGACCCCTATGCTCGTGGACCCCCGGGCAACTGCACATGCGATAAGACGGCACTGCGTCAGATTATACATTGTAGCTAAGTAATCAGTTAACAACTAGCATTCACTGATTCTGATATTGTACTGTTCATGTTTATGTTGTCATTCATTATTGTTGATAGTGCGTGGCCTTTATGAGTGAAAGAGAATATGTGCAAGTGTTTTATTGTTTGCTTAGATCTGTATTAAAGTTGGAGTTCCAATTATGAAAAAGGAGGTTTGGAATTTCATCAATTGGTTCAAGCACGCCAATTTGTTGCCCATGATCCAATACAGGAGCTTATTTCTATATTGCATATGTCATAGTTTTTGTTTATTGTGTTCAATGATTTAAGGTGAGGAGTTTTTTGTTTATTGTGTTTAATGATTTAAGCTGAGGGGTGATTCTTCCTTTTGTTGATATTGGTTAAATTCCTGACAATAGCTGCTTAAAACTTTCTTTTTCTAGTTATGATTTTTTTCACCAACAGTCTAGTATGACTTGAATACGAATATGGAATATATTTATTCTTGATTTGGTTTTCATATCCTATAAAGGGGGTTAAATTACTTACATAGAATAATACATGTACGAAGCCGATAAATGATTTTAGTGGAACTCTATTATTGATCTGGTTTCTAATTTTATCCACCAGAAATTATATCTGGAATTGAGGAGGCTGTTCTAATTATTGTTCATATTTTAATTGCGTAATTCTAGATGCATATCATTTTTAGGCAATAGTTCTCCATTCTGAAACAAGACTGCAAATTATGGTGTTTTAAGTGATAAACAGGCACACTGAATGAGAAACATAATCTCACTAGTACCAGATGAAGATGAAGAGTTAAACACAACCAACATCGACTTGCATGTAAATATCACAAATACAATAAAAGAAAAATTAAATTATAAAAACAAGATAAAGTACTTGATAAATATTAATATTGATTTCATTGCTCATTTTATCATTTCTAATCTGTAGTTAGTAACAAAGCTTTATTCATAAACATAAACAGTACGTCCATGTTTATTATGTATTTTTCTGATATGTGTATTGAACAAAATGTATACACATTTTTCATTGTCATATTTACATTAGTTTTGCCAATGGAAATGCTTTATTCAAGAGATGTCCAAAACCACAAGCAAGACGACCATTAAACCATGTCGTTGATTTCTTTACATTTTAGTATAAAACTAGTCAACAGGACTGGTCGACCGATTCTGATCTAAATTTTACAGCTCTGAATGTGCAGCTTGGTAGAAATCGTCATTGGTGGACTGTCACAAGACAACATTGCCCGACGTTATAGGCTATCTACCATATTACACGAGGCAATCAAAATATATATCCCTTTTTACATGAGGCAATAACAATCACTCCCCTTATATGTAAGAGTGTTCTTCTCATGAATACACTTGACGTTTAACAACAATCAATCATTCATTGTTTATAATTGTTCACTACCTCTTCAGTAAGCATTTTTAATTGGGAGTAGCTTACAGTTGAGATGAATGTAAGATGCTCACTATTTCAGTAACTTTTGACCTGTGCATACGATGTTCCAGCTAACCATGTAGAAATCAGAATGCAAAACATCACATCAAAAGAGAAAATGATTCATTGTTGGTTTTCCAGTGTCAAATAGTTTATGCATCGTAACGAGAGAACAATTTCAACAATATCTAAAAACTATAAAAATGAGGGAAGGGATGGAAAAACTGGAAAAACGACGTTTGAATGCCACTTGAAAATAGGCATCAGATACATTAAGTCTCTTGTAGCTAAAGAGAATATGGATCATTTTGGCATATCAAGAATATATAGAATATACAGTTAAATGAAGACACGCAAGTGTTCAGTTGAAATTATCTAATCGTTTACAGCGATCGTTTTTCTACAAAAATCATGCAGTCGAAGTTTATATGAAAAATGAAAACTTACATTCTATAGCAGTGATTGCATTGTCACTTCCGTCTATTCCAATAATAACTTTTTTACCAATGGATTTATTCCTTAATATTTCAGCCATACTATTATGTTGTGTTGCTTTTCAACTTCAGAAAGCAATGAAATTGTTTAATGATTCATACAAGCGAGTGAAAACTGAATTCACAATGTAAAACTGGCGAATGTAAACAGTTATAGAGCTATATGTCGTAATCAATTATAACAAATATTGGTAGTATCTCACAAAACACATCGATATTATATCAAAACACATTTAAATATTGATAAAAATGTCATTCACCATCATATAACTTTATCTGTTCTTGTTAAAAGATTTGTTCCTAAATGAAATACCAATGTATATATAGCTTAATGTGAATGGAGAGAGATATATATATAGCAGAAAATACATATAAACAACTGTATTTTGTTTACATCATCAAAATAAATGCCTCTTGACGCTGAGTGGTGGTAAAATACTGATAAATACCAACCATTTACAATTTACAAGCCAATTTGGAAGATGAAAATTAACTATATATTATTGATTGCTAAAAGTTCATAGCCAATATTGTGTCATTACTTTAGGAAGTTTGGAATATAAAGAACAGAATATTATTATCATAACAGAGAGTTACGACATACAACATAATATTAATGTATTTAACTGTTCAGTTTGAGTACTATAGAGTTAAAAGGGGGGATTTTGGTGTAAGCCAAAATATCAGAAATATCTGAAATAATGGTAGGAATAAAAACCTTTGAATCAAAGATTACATTGCTGTTTATCAGTTCAACTTCAGCATGAAGATTTTATAATCATTATGGAAAGATAGGTCACCCGTCCGGAGCACCTGAGTAAACCTCCTGTTTTAGTGTCCGGAGCACCTGAGTAAACCTCCTATTTTAGTGTCCAGAGCACCTGAGTAAACCTCCTGTTTTAGTGGCCGGAGCACCTGAGTAAACCTCCTATTTTAGTGTCCAGAGCACCTGAGTAAACCCCCTGTTTTAGTGTCCACAGCACCTGAGTACACCCCCTGTTTTAGTGGTGTTCGTACTGTACATGTCGGCCAATTACATATCTTCGTGTTTTTAGTTACGTGTTGTACTGTCCACTGCGATTTCGGTTTTGTATTTGTGTTTTTGTGTGTTTTTTTGTGTGTTTTTTTTGGTGTATTTTGCTAGTATTACAACGAGATATAAAAGATGAACTCCCGTTAACTATACATCTTAAGTGAATAAAACTTAATAGAATAAGAAAAGTAATTGCACATCCAGGACCTTAAAAACATTTAATCCAGTCTTATGTAGATAAGACGAACCCAGAATATGATGTGGACCATTCAGATTCTAAATACAAGGATACAAACACAAACAAGACGAAACAAAAGAACTAAACCTGAACAACATGTACGGAATCTAGTGATTCGACCAGGTGCTCAGGGAACTAGTGATTCAACCAGGTGCACAGGAAACTAGTGATACGACCAGGTGCTCAGCAAACTAGTGATACGACCAGGTGCTCAGGAAACTAGTGATTCGACCAGGTGCTCAGGAAACTAGTGATTCGACCAGGTGCTCAGGAAACTAGTGATTCGACCAGGTGCTTAGGAAACTAGTGATTCGACCAGGTGCTCAGGAAACTAGTGATTCGATCAGGTGCTCAGGAAGGGTTAGTGATTCGACCAGGTGCTCAGGAAGGGTTAGCATCTCCTGTCCAAATTAATATAAAAACACCGGGTGTTGTCCGTAAGATTTCACGTCTTCTTTTCAGGAAGATACATCTGTCCATTTTCACTAACACCTTTCAGCTTGGGTCCATAAAACTAGTCTAACTCCACTGTAGTACATCATTTTCACTAACACCCTTCTGCTTGGGTCCATAAAACTAGTCTAACTCCACTGAAGTACATCATTTTCACTAACATCCTTCTCCTTGGGTCCATAAAACTAGTCTAACCCCACTGTAGTACATCATTTTCACTAACATCCTTCTGCTTGGGTCCATAAAACTGGTCTAACTCCACTGTAGTACATCATTTTCACTAACACCCTTCTGCTTGGGTCCATAAAACTAGTCTAACTCCACTGAAGTACATCATTTTCACTAACATCCTTCTCCTTGGGTCCATAAAACTAGTCTAACCCCACTGTAGTACATCATTTTCACTAACATCCTTCGGCTTGGGTCCATAAAACAAGTCTAACTCCACTGTAGTACATCATTTTCACTAACACCCTTCTGCTTGGGTCCATAAACCTAGTCTAACTCCATTGTAGTACATCATTTTCACTAACACCCTTCTGCTTGGGTCCATAAATCTAGTCTAACTCCACTGTAGTACATCATTTTCACTAACACCCTTCAGCTTGTGTCCATAAAACTAGTCTAACTCCACTGTAGTACATCATTTTCACTAACTACCTTAGGCTTGGGTCCATAAAACTAGTCTAACTCCATTGTAGAACATTTTCACTAACATCCTTCAGCTTGGGTCCATCAAACTAGTCTTACACCACTGTAGTCCATCATTTTCACTAACACCCTTCGGCTTGGGTCCATAAAACTAGTCTAACTCCACTGTAGTCCATCCTTTACACTAACACCCTTCGGTTTGGGTCCATAAAACTAGTCTAACTCCACTGTAGTACATCATTTTCGCTAACACCCTTCTGTTTTTGTCAATAAAACTAGTCCAGCTCCACTGTAGTACATCATTTTCACTAACACCCTTCTGCTTGGGTCCATAAAACTAGTCTAACTCCAATGTAGTACATCATTTTCACCAACATCCTTCTGCTTGGGTCCATAAATCTGGTCTAACTCCACTGTAGTACATCATTTTCACTAACACCCTTCTGCTTGGATCCATAAACCTAGTGAAACTCCACTGTAGTACATCATTTTCACTAACACCCTTCTCCTTGGGTCCATAAAACTAGTCTAACTCCACTGTAGTACATCATTTTCACTAACATCCTTCGGCTTGGGTCCATAAAACTAGTCTAACTCCACTGTAGTACATCATTTTCACTAACACCCTTCTGCTTGGGTCCATAAACCTAGTCTAACTCCATTGTAGTAAATCATTTTCACTAACACCCTTCTGCTTGGGTCCATAAATCTAGTCTAACTCCACTGTAGTACATCATTTTCACTAACACCCTTCGGCTTGGGTCCATAAAACTAGTCCACCTCCACTGTGGTACATCATTTACTCTAAAACCCTTCAGCTTGGGTCCATCAAACTAGTCTAACACCACTGTAGTCCATCATTGTCACTAACACCATTCGGCTTGGGTCCATAAAACTAGTTTAACTCCACTGTAGTATATCCTTTACACTAACAACCTTCAGCTTGCGTATATAAAAATAGTCTAACTCCACTGTAGTGCATCATTTTCACTAACACCCTTCGGCTTGGGTCCATAAAACTAGTCTAACTCCATTGTAGTACATCATTTTCACGAACACCCTTCGTCTTGGGTCCATAAAACTAGTCTAACTCCACTGTAGTACATCATTTTCACTAACACCCTTCTGCTTTGGTCCATAAAACTAGTCTAACTCCACTGTAGTACATCATTTTCACTAACACTCTTCTGCTTTGGTCCATAAAACTAGTCTAACTCCACTGTAGTACATCATTTTTACTAACACCCTTCAGCTTGGGTCCATAAAACTAGTCTAACTCCACTGTAGTACATCATTTTCACGAACACCCTTCGTCTTGGGTCCATAAAACTAGTCTAACTCCACAGTATTACATCATTTTCACTAACAACCTTCTGGTTGGATCCATAAAACTAGTATAACTCCACTGTAGTACATCATTTTCACTAACACCCTTCGGCTTGGATCCATAAAACTAGTCTAACTCCACTGTAGTACATCATTTTCACTAACACCCTTCGGCTTGGGTCCATAAAACTAGTCTAACTCCACAGTAGTACATCATTTTCAGTAATACCCTTCTGCTTGGTCCATAAAACTAGTGTAACTCCACTGTAGTGCATCATTTTTACTAACACCCTTCTGCTTGGGTCCATAAACCTAGTCTAACTCCACTGTAGTACATCATTTTTACTAACACCCTTCGGCTTGGGTCCATAAAACTAGTCTAACTCCATTGTAGTACATTTTCACTAACATCCTTCGTCTTGGGTCCATAAAACTAGTCTAACTCCACTGTAGTACATCATTTTCACTAACAACCTTCTGCTTGGGTCCATAAAACTAGTCTAACTCCACTGTAGTACATCATTGTCAGTAACACCCTTCTGCTTGGGTCCATAAACCTAGTCTAACTCCACTGTAGTACATCATTTTCACTAACACCCTTCGGCTTGGGTCCATAAAACTAGTCTAACTCCACTGTAGTACATCATTTTCACTAACACCCTTCGGCTTGGGTCCATAAAACTAATCTAACTCCTCTGTAGTACATCATTTTCACTAACACCCTTCTGCTTGGGTCCATAAAGCTAGTCTAACTCCACTGTAGTACATCATTTTCACTAACACCCTTCGGCTTGGGTCCATTAAACTAATCTAACTCCACTGTAGTACATCATTTTCACTAATACCCTTCTGCTTGGGTCCATAAACCTAGTCTAACTCCACTGTAGTACATCATTTTCACTAACACCCTTCAGCTTTGGTCCATAAAACTAGTCCAATTCCACTGTAGTATCCTTCATTTTCACTAACACCCTTCTGCTTGGGTCCATAAACCTAGTCTAACTCCACTGTAGTACATCATTTTCACTAACACCCTTCTGCTTGGGTCCATAAAACTAGTCTAACTTCACAGTAGTACATCATTTTCACTAACACCCTTCTGGTTGGGTCCATAAAACTAGTCTAACTCCACTGTAGTGCATCATTTTCACTAACACCCTTCTGCTTGGGTCCATAAACCTAGTCTAACTCCACTGTAGTACATCATTGTCACTAACACCCTTCTGCTTGGGTCCATAAAACTAGTCTGATTCCACTGTAGTATCCTTCATTTTCACTGAAACCCTTCTGCTTGGGTCCATAAACCTAGTGTAACTCCACTGTAGTACATCATTTTCACTAACACCTTCTGCTTGGGTCCATAAAACTAGTCTAACTCCACAGTAGTACATCATTTTCACTAACAGCCTTCTGCTTGGGTCCATAAACCTAGTGTATCTCCACAGTAGTACATCATTTTCACTAACACCCGTCTGGTTGGGTCCATAAAACTAGTGTAACTCCACTGTAGTGCGTCATTTTCACTAACACCCTTCTCCTTGGGTCCATAAAACTAGTCTAACTCCACTGTAGTGCATCATTTTCACTAACACCCTTCTGCTTGGGTCCATAAACCTAGTCTAACTCCACTGTAGTACATCATTTTCACTAACACCCTTCTGCTTGGGTCCATAAACCTAGTGTAACTCCACTGTAGTACATCATTTTCACTAACACCCTTCTGTTTGGGTCCATAAAACTAGTCTAACTCCACTGTAGTACATCATTTTCACTAACACCCTTCTGCTTGGGTCTATAAAACTAGTCTAACTCCACTGTAGTGCATCATTTTCACTAACACCTTTCTGCTTGGGTCCATAAACCTAGTGTAACACCACTGTAGTACATCATTTTCACTAACACCCTTCTGCTTGGGTCCATAAACCTAGTCTAACTCCACTGTAGTACATCATTTTCACTAACACCCTTCTGCTTGGGTCCATAAACCTAGTGTAACTCCACTGTAGTACATCATTTTCACTAACACCCTTCTGCTTGGGTCCATAAACCTAGTCTAACTCCACTGTAGTAAATCATTTTCACTAACAACCTTCTGCTTGGGTCCATACACCTAGTGTAACTCCACTGTAGTAAGTCATGATAGAGAACGGTAACAGGTCTTTGTATCGGTTTTGCCTCATTCTACCATTTTCTATTGTATTTTAGAACGGTTTCGACAGAATGGTATTTTAGAACGGTTTCGACAGAATGGTATTTTTTTCTCCATTTTATTGCACTATACCCGTGCTTTCTTTGTCCATATTTTTTCATCAGTATTGATCAGGGTCAATGATGTAGGTCATGCCCAATTAGTGATAATAACGCGCTCATCAATGAATATACATAAAACTCATAATTCATCGCAATAAGCGTATATATTCCAGCTGGTAAGTGAACGGCAAGAACAAAGTTGTACATATATTTAACAATAGAGAGTATATGATGCCTGCTCTTAATCTGAGTCTGATTGTTATCATGCCTGCTCACTTATGTAACATCAGTAGACATGCAACGTCACCGGAACACATTATTGTGCTTTCAAGCTTTGCAGGTCGACTTCATTAATGGATTTCGTTTAACCCAGTACACGAAAGTATTTCCTTGGCTTCACATCATCTCGATAGTGATGGCAATTGATTTCAACTTGATCATATTCAATCTTCTTCTATCTAAATTGTGTAAAGAAATGAGATCAAACCATCTGTCTTCAGATTAGTAAGTATTAATTGGGTGTCTTCTTCCTGTCGGAAATAACTTGCAAATTATTTACGAAATTGACCTTTCAAGTACTAGTAATTCAAGACGTTGATTTGAAATTGCTTCATCTTTATGTTACAGTTTATTTCCCGTAAGTGAAGACAATAAACTCGGATTGATTTTATTCAATAGCAAAATGAATATTTAAAATTTGACGTCAACGTGAATTTCAAAGATTTGACTGATACAAATACAGGATATCTAATAAGAACAATAACTTATTGGAATGTATAATTAACTTGATTCAATTCTCAATTTCCGCCCCTGGGTACTGGTAACGGTAATAGGAAATGAAGAACGAATCCATGTACTTTTTTTTATTAATGATTACATCAAGTTGCTCTCTTTTATTCTACGCACTATAAGTTCCGAAAACTAATCATGCTATTGAATATATCAAAAATGGAATAGCATATGCATTTTAGATATGTATAATAAGTACAATGTAATGAGAAACGTTTCAAGGTACCAAAGGGTAAATAAGAAGCGGCAAATGGACGGACAGACAATACAATGGTCAAAAGAAGGTCAAAGGTGAGAAAATGACAAACAAAGCACTACACAGAAAACTAGAGATTGAGTAACAGTAAACACACTGGAAATGATGGTGAACTCGAATGGTGAAAAAAAACAGATCCTGCTCCACTATTGACGCCCGACGTGCTGGCATTTTTCTGTTTGCTTTCATGTAGTGTTTTTATGTCAGTCTTTTGGACTTTATTTTGTCCGTGTGGAACGGTGTCGTCTAGATGGCATTGTGGAAAATTTTACTCGATTCTATTCATCTTAGTATACGGGTGGCTGCAGCTGTTCGGCAAGTTTTTGAATATGGGCTAAAGACTTGACGACTTATATACAGACCGACACACTGTGCATTTAAAACGCATTCAATGTGTGATAATTGTAGTTAAGTACACATTAATGTAATGTTGTTTTATCTGATAATTTAGCAATAATGTTACACAATTCTACATCAGCACGAACATACTTTTCATATTCCTTGAAGTCTCGACTCGCAATCATGTTTGTTTTACATGTATTTTTCAGTGAATGTTATATTTATTGTAACACTTGGTATAATTAGTTTGATTACATATTGGTTTTATCTATCATCAGTTACTAACATGTTAATTTGGTAACTTCAAACTTTTCTTCATGTTAATTTGGTAACTTCAAACTTATATTTGTAACATGGAACTAAATATAGTTTTTTGTTGTGGGTTTGTGGTGCTCAATACCTACTTTTTTGTGTGCAGAGTTTTTGATCATTGTTTATCTTTATCAAACTCTTCTTAGAGAATTTATTTCACATGAAGCGAGGGAAACTGTTTTGTAAAAATTTTAATTTGCTATATCTTTTTAATTTACAAACAGAACACACACAAAAGTGATTCTTTTCTATTTTATTCATCAGTTGAATATTTTGTTTCTAGCGTTATTCTTAACAACTTGGAATGTCTCAACGTAAGCTTTGGAACAGAATAAACTCTATGAAACAGATTTCAATTTATTCGAATAAAGAGTCGAATTAATGAGGTTAAAAATTTCATAATTTATTTACACTTAAATAACAGCATTCTAGTTGAAAAAACGTGCTATTTGTATATTACATGAAATCTAAATGTATTACTTTCTAAAATAAAAATAGAATTTTTCTTTCATAATGTTTTTACTTTCATAATTCCACATTAAAAAGAGCATATTCATTGTGTCAATTAAAAACTAACAATTTGAAGCACGAGTTCACCCATCTCTCAGTAACCTTTTACAGCGAGAACATTTTTCAGATTTTTTTTCTGTTTCGGACAGCGTAAGATCAGGGCCGTCTTACGGGCACCATCGGCCCCGAGAAAAGCAGTGCACTGGGTCCCATTCCTACACAACCACTTACAGGAATATAACTGTAAATGTCGATAAAATGAAACATATATTTATAAATAAGGATAATAACAAAATTACCGAACTCCAAACAATCTTACAAAGGGAAAGTCAAAACTCATAAGTATATAAACAGACAAAATCAGTCAACAACCGGAAAACTGTGAAAACCGTAATGACCCTGACTTGGTACAGGCATTTCTAAAGAAATGGTGGGTTGAATCAGATTTTAAAGTGCCAAACCTCCCGCTTTCATTACGGCTCATTATTGTATTGGCTCATTATTGTATTGGCACTTCCAATAAAAACAGTGCTTAAACATTTAACATGCCACACACAACATACATAGCATGGTCCCCGGGCACTACGTCAGATTATACATTGTAGCTAAGTAATCAGCTAACAACTAGCATTCATTGATTCTGATATTGTACTGTTCATTTTTATGTTGTCATTCATTATTGTTGATAGTGCGTGGCCTTTATGAGTGAAAGAGAATATGTGCAAGTGTTTTATTGTTTGTTTAGATCTGTATTAAAGTTGGAGTTCCAATTATGAAAAAGGAGGTTTGGAATTTCATCAATTGGTTCAAGCACGCCAATTTGTTGCCCATAATCCAATACAGGAGCTTATTTATATATTGCATATGTCATAGTTTTTGTTTATTGTGTTCAATGATTTAAGGTGAGGAGTTTTTTGTTATTGTGTTCAATGATTTAAGGTGAGGAGTTTTTTGTTTATTGTGTTTAATGATTTAAGCTGAGGGGTGATTCTTCCTTTTGTTGATATTGGTTAAATTCCTGACAATAGCTGCTTAAAACTTTCTTTTTCTAGTTATGATTTTTTTCACCAACAGTCTAGCATGACTTGAATACGAATATGGAATATATTTATTCTTGATTTGGTTTTCATATCCTATAAAGGGGGTTAAATTACTTACATAGAATAATACATGTACGAAGCCGATAAATGATTTTAGTGGAACTCTATTATTGATCTGGTTTCTAATTTTATCCACCAGAAATTATATCTGGAATTGAGGAGGCTGTTCTAATTATTGTTCATATTTTAATTGCGTAATTCTAGATGCATATCATATTTAGGCAATAGTTCTCCATTCTGAACCAAGACTGCAAATTATGGTGTTTTAAGTGATAAACAGGCACACTGAATGAGAAACATCATCTCACTAGTACCAGATGAAGATGAAGAGTTAAACACAACCAACATCGACTTGCATGTAAATATCACAAATACAATAAAAGAGAAATTAAATTATAAAAACAAGATAAAGCACTTGATAAATATTAATATTGATTTCATTGCTCATTTTATCATTTCTAATCTGTAGTTAGTAACAAAGCTTTATTCATAAACATAAACAGTACGTCCATGTTTATTATGTATTTTTCTGATATGTGTATAGAACAAAATGTATACACATTTTTCATTGTCATATTTACATTAGTTTTGCCAATGGAAATGCTTTATTCAAGAGATGTCCAAAACCACAAGCAAGACGACCATTAAACCATGTCGTTGATTTCTTTACATTTTAGTATAAAACTAGTCAACAGGACTGGTCGACCGATTCTGATCTAAATTTTACAGCTCTGAATGTGCAGCTTAGTAGAAATCGTCATTGGTGGACTGTCACAAGACAACATTGCCCGACGTTATAGGCTATCTACCATATTACACGAGGCAATCAAAATATATATCCCTTTTTACATGAGGCAATAACAATCACTCCCCTTATATGTAAGAGTGTTCTTCTCATGAATACACTTGACGTTTAACAACAATCAATCATTCATTGTTTATAATTGTTCACTACCTCTTCAGTAAGCATTTTTAATTGGGAGTAGCTTACAGTTGAGATGAATGTAAGATGCTCACTATTTCAGTAACCTTTGACCTGTGCATACGATGTTCCAGCTAACCATGTAGAAATCAGAATGCAAAACATCACATCAAAAGAGAAAATGATTCATTTTTGGTTTTCCAGTGTCAAATAGTTTATGCATCGTAACGAGAGAACAATTTCAACAATATCTAAAAACTATAAAAATGAGGGAAGGGATGGAAAAACTGGAAAAACGACTTTTGAATGCCACTTGAAAATAGGCTTCAGATACATTAAGTCTCTTGTAGCTAAAGAGAATATGGATCATTTTGGCATATCAAGAATATATAGAATATACAGTTAAATGAAGACACGCAAGTATTCAGTTGAAATTATCTAATCGTTTACAGCGATCGTTTTTCTACAAAAATTATGCAGTCGAAGTTTATATGAAAAATATGAAAAATGAAAACTTACATTCTATAGCAGTGATTGCATTGTCACTTCCGTCTATTCCAATAATAACTTTTTTACCAATGGATTTATTCCTTAATATTTCAGCCATACTATTATGCTGTGTTGCTTTTCAACTTCAGAAAGCAATGAAATTGTTTAATGATTCATACAAGCGAGTGAAAACTGAATTCACAATGTAAAACTGGCGAATGTAAACAGTTATAGAGCTATATGTCGTATTCAATTATAACAAATATTAGTAGTATCTCACAAAACACATCGATATTATATCAAAACACATTTAAATATTGATAAAAATGTCATTCACCATCATATAACTTTATCTGTTCTTGTTAAAAGATTTGTTCCTAAATGAAATACCAATGTATATATAGCTTAATGTGAATGGAGAGAGATATATATATAGCAGAAAATACATATAAACAACTGTATTTTGTTTACATCATCAAAATAAATGCCTCTTGACGCTGAGTGGTGGTAAAATACTGATAATTACCAACTATTTACAATTTACAAGCCATAATGGAAAATGAAAATTAACTATATATTATTGATTGCTAAAAGTTCATAGCCAATATTGTGTCATTACTTTAGGAAGTTTGGAATATAAAGAACAGAATATTATTATCATAACAGAGAGTTACGACATACAACATAATATTAATGTATTTAACTGTTCAGTTTGAGTACTATAGAGTTAAAAGGGGGGATTTTGGTGTAAGCCAAAATATCAGAAATATCTGAAATAATGGTAGGAATAAAAATGTTATTACATTGCTGTTTATCAGTTCAACTTCAGCATGAAGATTTTATAATCATTATGGAAAGATAGGTCACCCGTCCGGAGCACCCGAGTAAACCTCCTGTTGTAGTGTCCGGAGCACCTGAGTAAATAAACCCTGTTTTAGTGTCCGGAACACCTGAGTAAATCCCCTGTTTTAGTGTCCGGAGCACCTGAGTAAATCCCCTGTCTTAGTGGCCGGAGCACCTGAGTAAGCTCCCTGTATTAGTGGTGTTCGTGCTGTACATGTCGGCCAATTACATATCTTCGTGTTTTTAGTTACGTGTTGTACTGTCCACTGCGATTTCGGTTTTGTATTTGTGTTTTTGTGTGTTTTTTTGTGTGGTTTTTTTTTGGTGTATTTTGCTAGTATTACAACGAGATATAATAGATGAACTCCCGTTAACTATACATCTTAAGTGAATAAAACTTAATAGAATAAGAAAAGTAATTGCACATCCAGGACCTTAAAAACATTTAATCCAGTCTTATGTAGATAAGACGAACCCAGAATATGATGTGGACCATTCAGAATCTAAATACAAGGATACAAACACAAACAAGACGAAACAAAAGAACTAAACTTGAACAACATGAACTGAAACTAGTGATTCCACCAGGTGCTCAGGGAACTAGTGATACGACCAGGTGCTCAGGAAACTAGTGATTCAACCAGGTGCACAGGAAACTAGTGATTCCACCAGGTGCTCAGGAAACTAGTGATTCCACCAGGTGCTCAGGGAACTAGTGATTCGACCAGGTGCTCAGGGAACTAGTGATTCCACCAGGTGCTCAGGAAACTAGTGATTCCACCGGGTGCTCAGGAAACTAGTGATTCCACCAGGTGCTCAGGAAACTAGTGATTCGACCAGGTGCTCAGGGAACTAGTGATTCGACCAGGTGCTCAGGAAACTAGTGATTCCACCAGGTGCTCAGGAAACTAGTGATTCGACCAGGTACTCAGGGAACTAGTGATTCCACCAGGTGCTCAGGAAACTAGTGATTCCACCAGGGGCTCAGGAAACTAGTGATTCGACCAGGTGCTCAGGGAACTAGTGATTCAACCAGGTGCACAGGAAACTAGTGATACGACCAGGTGCTCAGGAAACTAGTGATTCGACCAGGTGCTCAGGAAACTAGTGATTCGATCAGGTGCTCAGGACACTAGTGATTCGACCAGGTGCTCAGGAAACTAGTGATTCGACCAGGTGCTCAGGAAACTAGTGATTCGATCAGGTGCTCAGGAAGGGTTAGTGATTCGACCAGGTGCTCAGGAAGGGTTAGCATCCCCTGTCCAAATTAATATAAAAACACCGGGTGTTGTCCGTAAGATTTCACGTCTTCTTTTCAGGAAGATACATCTGTCCATTTTCACTAACACCTTTCAGCTTGGGTACATAAAACTAGTCTAACTCCACTGTAGTACATCATTTTCACTAACACCCTTCTGCTTGGGTCCATAAAACTAGTCTAACTCCACTGTAGTACATCATTTTCGCTAACACCCTTCTGTTTTGGTCCATAAAACTAGTCCAACTCCATTGTAGTACATCATTTTCACTAACACCCTTCTGCTTGGGTCCATAAAACTAGTCTAACTCCACTGTAGTACATCATTTTTACTAACATTCCTATGCTTGGGTCCATAAAACTGGTCTAACTCCACTGTAGTACATCATTTTCACTAACACCCTTCTGCTTGGATCCATAAACCTAGTGAAACTCCACTGAAGTACATCATTTTCACTAACACCCTTCTGCTTGGGTCCATAAAACTAGTCTAACTCCACTGTAGTACATCATTTTTACTAACACCCTTCTGCTTGGGTCCATAAACCTAGTGTAACTCCACTGTAGTACATCATTTTCACTAACACCCTTCTGCTTGGGTCCATAAATCTAGTGTAACTCCACTGTAGTACATCATTTTCACTAACACCCTTCTGCTTGGGTCCATAAACCTAGTCTAACTCCACTGTAGTACATCATTTTCACTAACATCCTTCTGCTTGGGTCCATAAACCTAGTGTAACTCCACTGTAGTACATCATTTTCACTAACACCCTTCTGCTTGGGCCATAAATCTAGTCTAATTCCACTGTAGTACATCATTTTCACTAACACCCTTCAGCTTGTGTCCATAAAACTAGTCTAACTCCACTGTAGTACATCATTTTCACTGACAACCTTCTGGTTGGGTCCATAAAACTAGTCTAACTCCACTGTAGTACATCATTTTCACTAACACCCTTCGGCTTGGATCCATAAAACTAGTCTAACTCCACTGTAGTACATCATTTGCACTAACACCCTTCGGCTTGGGTCCATAAAACTAGTCTAACTCCACAGTAGTACATCATTTTCATTAACACCCTTCTGCTTGGGTCCATAAATCTAGTCTAACTCCACTGTAGTACATCATTTTCACTAACACCCTTCTGCTTGGGTCCATAAAACTAGTCTAACTCCACTGTAGTACATCATTTTCACTAACATCCTTCTGCTTGGGTCCATAAACCTAGTGTAACTCCACTGTAGTACATCATTTTCACTAACACCCTTCTGCTTGGGCCATAAACCTAGTCTAACTTCACTGTTGTACATCATTTTCACTAACACCCTTCGGCTTGGATCCATAACACTAATCTAACTCCACTGTAGTACATCATTTGCACTAACACCCTTCGGCTTGGGTCCATAAAACTAGTCTAACTCCACTGTAGTACATCATTTTCACTAACTACCTTAGGCTTGGGTCCATAAAACTAGTCTAACTCCATTGTAGTACATTTTCACTAACATCCTTCAGCTTGGGTCCATCAAACTAGTCTAACACCACTGTAATCCACCATTGTCACTAACACCCTTCTGCTTGGGTCCATAAAACTAGTCTAACTCCACTGTAGTACATCCTTTACACTAACACCCTTCGGCTTGGGTCCATAAAACTAGTTCAACTCCACTGTAGTACATCATTTACACTAAAACCCTTCAGCTTGCGTCTATAAAACTAGTCTAACTCCATAGTAGTACATCATTTTCATTAACACCCTTCTGCTTGGGTCCATAAATCTAGTCTAACTCCACTGTAGTACATCATTTTCACTAACAACCTTCTGCTTGGGTCCATAAAACTAGTCTAACTCCACTGTAGTACATCATTTTCACTAACATCCTTCTGCTTGGGTCCATAAACCTAGTGTAACTCCACTGTAGTACATCATTTTCACTAACACCCTTCTGCTTGGGCCATAAACCTAGTCTAACTTCACTGTTGTACATCATTTTCACTAACACCCTTCGGCTTGGATCCATAACACTAATCTAACTCCACTGTAGTACATCATTTGCACTAACACCCTTCGGCTTGGGTCCATAAAACTAGTCTAACTCCACTGTAGTACATCATTTTCACTAACTACCTTAGGCTTGGGTCCATAAAACTAGTCTAACTCCATTGTAGTACATTTTCACTAACATCCTTCAGCTTGGGTCCATCAAACTAGTCTAACACCACTGTAATCCACCATTGTCACTAACACCCTTCTGCTTGGGTCCATAAAACTAGTCTAACTCCACTGTAGTACATCCTTTACACTAACACCCTTCGGCTTGGGTCCATAAAACTAGTCTAACTCCACTGTAGTACATCATTTTCACTAACACCCTTCGGCTTGGATCCATAAAACTAGTCTAACTCCACTGTAGTACATCATTTGCACTAACACCCTTCGGCTTGGGTCCATAAAACTAGTCTAACTCCACAGTAGTACATCATTTTCATTAACACCCTTCTGCTTGGGTCCATAAATCTAGTCTAACTCCACTGTAGTACATCATTTTCACTAACACCCTTCTGCTTGGGTCCATAAAACTAGTCTAACTCCACTGTAGTACATCATTTTCACTAACATCCTTCTGCTTGGGTCCATAAACCTAGTGTAACTCCACTGTAGTACATCATTTTCACTAACACCCTTCTGCTTGGGCCATAAACCTAGTCTAACTTCACTGTTGTACATCATTTTCACTAACACCCTTCGGCTTGGATCCATAACACTAATCTAACTCCACTGTAGTACATCATTTGCACTAACACCCTTCGGCTTGGGTCCATAAAACTAGTCTAACTCCACTGTAGTACATCATTTTCACTAACTACCTTAGGCTTGGGTCCATAAAACTAGTCTAACTCCATTGTAGTACATTTTCACTAACATCCTTCAGCTTGGGTCCATCAAACTAGTCTAACACCACTGTAATCCACCATTGTCACTAACACCCTTCTGCTTGGGTCCATAAAACTAGTCTAACTCCACTGTAGTACATCCTTTACACTAACACCCTTCGGCTTGGGTCCATAAAACTAGTTCAACTCCACTGTAGTACATCATTTACACTAAAACCCTTCAGCTTGCGTCTATAAAACTAGTCTAACTCCACAGTAGTACATCATTTTCATTAACACCCTTCTGCTTGGGTCCATAAATCTAGTCTAACTCCACTGTAGTACATCATTTTCACTAACAACCTTCTGCTTGGGTCCATAAAACTAGTCTAACTCCACTGTAGTACATCATTTTCACTAACATCCTTCTGCTTGGGTCCATAAACCTAGTGTAACTCCACTGTAGTACATCATTTTCACTAACACCCTTCTGCTTGGGCCATAAACCTAGTCTAACTTCACTGTTGTACATCATTTTCACTAACACCCTTCGGCTTGGATCCATAACACTAATCTAACTCCACTGTAGTACATCATTTGCACTAACACCCTTCGGCTTGGGTCCATAAAACTAGTCTAACTCCACTGTAGTACATCATTTTCACTAACTACCTTAGGCTTGGGTCCATAAAACTAGTCTAACTCCATTGTAGTACATTTTCACTAACATCCTTCAGCTTGGGTCCATCAAACTAGTCTAACACCACTGTAATCCACCATTGTCACTAACACCCTTCTGCTTGGGTCCATAAAACTAGTCTAACTCCACTGTAGTACATCCTTTACACTAACACCCTTCGGCTTGGGTCCATAAAACTAGTTCAACTCCACTGTAGTACATCATTTACACTAAAACCCTTCAGCTTGCGTCTATAAAACTAGTCTAACTCCACTGTAGTGCATCATTTTCACTAACACCCTTCGGCTTGGGTCCATAAAACTAGTCTAACTCCATTGTAGTACATCATTTTCACGAACACCCTTCGTCTTGGGTCCATAATACTAGTCTAACTCCACTGTAGGACGTCATTTTCACTAATACCCTTCTGCTTTGATCCATAAAACTAGTCTAACTCCACTATAGTACATCATTTTCACTAACACCATTGAGCTTGGGTCTATAAAACTAGTCTCACTCCACTGTAGTACATCATTTTCACTAACACCCTTCTGCTTGGGTCCATAAAACTAGTCTAACTCCACTGTAGTACATCATTTTCACTAACACCATTGAGCTTGGGTCTATAAAACTAGTCTCACTCCACTGTAGTACATCATTTTCACGAACACCCTTCGTCTTGGGTCCATAAAACTAGTCTAACTCCACAGTAGTACATCATTTTCACTAACAATCTTCTGGTTGGGTCCATAAAACTAGTCTAATTCCACAGTAGTACATCATTTTCACTAACACCCTTCGGCTTGGATCCATAAAACGAGTCTAACTCCACTGTAGTACATCATTTTCACTAACACCCTTCTGCTTGGGTCCATAAACCTAGTCTAACTCCACTGTAGTACATCATTTTCACTAACATCCTTCTGCTTGGGTCCATAAACCTAGTGTAACTCCACTGTAGTACATCATTTTCACTAACACCCTTCTGCTTGGGCCATAAATCTAGTCTAATTCCACTGTAGTACATCATTTTCACTAACACCCTTCAGCTTGTGTCCATAAAACTAGTCTAACTCCACTGTAGTACATCATTTTCACTGACAACCTTCTGGTTGGGTCCATAAAACTAGTCTAACTCCACTGTAGTACATCATTTTCACTAACACCCTTCGGCTTGGATCCATAAAACTAGTCTAACTCCACTGTAGTACATCATTTGCACTAACACCCTTCGGCTTGGGTCCATAAAACTAGTCTAACTCCACAGTAGTACATCATTTTCATTAACACCCTTCTGCTTGGGTCCATAAATCTAGTCTAACTCCACTGTAGTACATCATTTTCACTAACACCCTTCTGCTTGGGTCCATAAAACTAGTCTAACTCCACTGTAGTACATCATTTTCACTAACATCCTTCTGCTTGGGTCCATAAACCTAGTGTAACTCCACTGTAGTACATCATTTTCACTAACACCCTTCTGCTTGGGCCATAAACCTAGTCTAACTTCACTGTTGTACATCATTTTCACTAACACCCTTCGGCTTGGATCCATAACACTAATCTAACTCCACTGTAGTACATCATTTGCACTAACACCCTTCGGCTTGGGTCCATAAAACTAGTCTAACTCCACTGTAGTACATCATTTTCACTAACTACCTTAGGCTTGGGTCCATAAAACTAGTCTAACTCCATTGTAGTACATTTTCACTAACATCCTTCAGCTTGGGTCCATCAAACTAGTCTAACACCACTGTAATCCACCATTGTCACTAACACCCTTCTGCTTGGGTCCATAAAACTAGTCTAACTCCACTGTAGTACATCCTTTACACTAACACCCTTCGGCTTGGGTCCATAAAACTAGTTCAACTCCACTGTAGTACATCATTTACACTAAAACCCTTCAGCTTGCGTCTATAAAACTAGTCTAACTCCACAGTAGTACATCATTTTCATTAACACCCTTCTGCTTGGGTCCATAAATCTAGTCTAACTCCACTGTAGTACATCATTTTCACTAACAACCTTCTGCTTGGGTCCATAAAACTAGTCTAACTCCACTGTAGTACATCATTTTCACTAACATCCTTCTGCTTGGGTCCATAAACCTAGTGTAACTCCACTGTAGTACATCATTTTCACTAACACCCTTCTGCTTGGGCCATAAACCTAGTCTAACTTCACTGTTGTACATCATTTTCACTAACACCCTTCGGCTTGGATCCATAACACTAATCTAACTCCACTGTAGTACATCATTTGCACTAACACCCTTCGGCTTGGGTCCATAAAACTAGTCTAACTCCACTGTAGTACATCATTTTCACTAACTACCTTAGGCTTGGGTCCATAAAACTAGTCTAACTCCATTGTAGTACATTTTCACTAACATCCTTCAGCTTGGGTCCATCAAACTAGTCTAACACCACTGTAATCCACCATTGTCACTAACACCCTTCTGCTTGGGTCCATAAAACTAGTCTAACTCCACTGTAGTACATCCTTTACACTAACACCCTTCGGCTTGGGTCCATAAAACTGGTCTAACTCCACTGTAGTACATCATTTTCACTAACACCCTTCGGCTTGGATCCATAAAACTAGTCTAACTCCACTGTAGTACATCATTTGCACTAACACCCTTCGGCTTGGGTCCATAAAACTAGTCTAACTCCACAGTAGTACATCATTTTCATTAACACCCTTCTGCTTGGGTCCATAAATCTAGTCTAACTCCACTGTAGTACATCATTTTCACTAACACCCTTCTGCTTGGGTCCATAAAACTAGTCTAACTCCACTGTAGTACATCATTTTCACTAACATCCTTCTGCTTGGGTCCATAAACCTAGTGTAACTCCACTGTAGTACATCATTTTCACTAACACCCTTCTGCTTGGGCCATAAACCTAGTCTAACTTCACTGTTGTACATCATTTTCACTAACACCCTTCGGCTTGGATCCATAACACTAATCTAACTCCACTGTAGTACATCATTTGCACTAACACCCTTCGGCTTGGGTCCATAAAACTAGTCTAACTCCACTGTAGTACATCATTTTCACTAACTACCTTAGGCTTGGGTCCATAAAACTAGTCTAACTCCATTGTAGTACATTTTCACTAACATCCTTCAGCTTGGGTCCATCAAACTAGTCTAACACCACTGTAATCCACCATTGTCACTAACACCCTTCTGCTTGGGTCCATAAAACTAGTCTAACTCCACTGTAGTACATCCTTTACACTAACACCCTTCGGCTTGGGTCCATAAAACTAGTTCAACTCCACTGTAGTACATCATTTACACTAAAACCCTTCAGCTTGCGTCTATAAAACTAGTCTAACTCCACAGTAGTACATCATTTTCATTAACACCCTTCTGCTTGGGTCCATAAATCTAGTCTAACTCCACTGTAGTACATCATTTTCACTAACAACCTTCTGCTTGGGTCCATAAAACTAGTCTAACTCCACTGTAGTACATCATTTTCACTAACATCCTTCTGCTTGGGTCCATAAACCTAGTGTAACTCCACTGTAGTACATCATTTTCACTAACACCCTTCTGCTTGGGCCATAAACCTAGTCTAACTTCACTGTTGTACATCATTTTCACTAACACCCTTCGGCTTGGATCCATAACACTAATCTAACTCCACTGTAGTACATCATTTGCACTAACACCCTTCGGCTTGGGTCCATAAAACTAGTCTAACTCCACTGTAGTACATCATTTTCACTAACTACCTTAGGCTTGGGTCCATAAAACTAGTCTAACTCCATTGTAGTACATTTTCACTAACATCCTTCAGCTTGGGTCCATCAAACTAGTCTAACACCACTGTAATCCACCATTGTCACTAACACCCTTCTGCTTGGGTCCATAAAACTAGTCTAACTCCACTGTAATACATCCTTTACACTAACACCCTTCGGCTTGGGTCCATAAAACTAGTTCAACTCCACTGTAGTACATCATTTACACTAAAACCCTTCAGCTTGCGTCTATAAAACTAGTCTAACTCCACTGTAGTGCATCATTTTCACTAACACCCTTCGGCTTGGGTCCATAAAACTAGTCTAACTCCATTGTAGTACATCATTTTCACGAACACCCTTCGTCTTGGGTCCATAATACTAGTCTAACTCCACTGTAGGACGTCATGTTCACTAATACCCTTCTGCTTTGATCCATAAAACTAGTCTAACTCCACTATAGTACATCATTTTCACTAACACCATTGAGCTTGGGTCTATAAAACTAGTCTCACTCCACTGTAGTACATCATTTTCACTAACACCCTTCTGCTTGGGTCCATAAAACTAGTCTAACTCCACTGTAGTACATCATTTTCACTAACACCATTGAGCTTGGGTCTATAAAACTAGTCTCACTCCACTGTAGTACATCATTTTCACGAACACCCTTCGTCTTGGGTCCATAAAACTAGTCTAACTCCACAGTAGTACATCATTTTCACTAACAATCTTCTGGTTGGGTCCATAAAACTAGTCTAATTCCACAGTAGTACATCATTTTCACTAACACCCTTCGGCTTGGATCCATAAAACGAGTCTAACTCCACTGTAGTACATCATTTTCACTAACACCCTTCGGCTTGGGTCCATAAAACTAGTCTAACTCCACAGTAGTACATCATTTTCACTAACACACTTCGGCTTGGATCCATAAAACTAGTCTAACTCCACTGTAGTACATCATTTTCACCAACGCCCTTCTGCTTTGGTCCATAAAACTAGTGTAACTCAACTGTAGTGCATCATTTTTACTAACACCCTTCTGCTTGGGTCCATAAACCTAGTCTAACTCCAATGTAGTACATCATTGTCAGTAACACCCTTCTGCTTTGGTCCATAAAACTAGTGTAACTGCACTGTAGTGCATCATTTTCACTAACACCCTTCTGCTTTGGTACATAAACCTAGTCTAACTCCACTGTAGTACATCATTTTCACTAACACCCTTCGGCTTGGGTCCATAAAACTAGTCTAACTCCACTGTAGTACATCATTTTCACCAACACCCTTCTGCTTGGGTCCATAAAGCTAGTCTAACTCCACTGTAGTACATCATTTTCACTAACACCCTTCGGCTTTGGTCCATAAAACTAATCTAACTCCACTGTAGTACATCATTTTCACTAACACCCTTCTGCTTGGGCCATAAATCTAGTCTAATTCCACTGTGGTACATCATTTTCACTAACACCCTTCAGCTTGTGACCATAAAACTAGTCTAACTCCACTGTAGTACATCATTTTCACTAACAACCTTCTGGTTGGGTCCATAAAACTAGTCTAACTCCACTGTAGTACATCATTTTCACTAACACCCTTCGGCTTGGATCCATAAAACTAGTATAACTCCACTGTAGTACATCATTTGCACTAACACCCTTCGGCTTGGGTCCATAAAACTAGTCTAACTCCACAGTAGTACATCATTTTCATTAACACCCTTCTGCTTGGGTCCATAAATCTAGTCTAACTCCACTGTAGTACATCATTTTCACTAACACCCTTCTGCTTTGGTCCATAAACCTAGTCTAACTCCACTGTAGTACATCATTTTCACTAACATCCTTCTGCTTGGGTCCATAAACCTAGTGTAACTCCACTGTAGTACATCATTTTCACTAACACCCTTCTGCTGGGGCCATAAACCTAATCTAACTTCACTGTAGTACATCATTTTCACTAACACCCTTCGGCTTGGATCCATAACACTACTCTAACTCCACTGTAGTACATCATTTGCACTAACACCCTTCGGCTTGGGTCCATAAAACTAGTCTAACTCCACTGTAGTACATCATTTTCACTAACTACCTTAGGCTTGGGTCCATCAAACTAGTCTAACTCCATTGTAGTACATTTTCACTAACATCCTTCAGCTTGGGTCCATCAAACTAGTCTAACACCACTGTAATCCATCATTGTCACTAACACCCTTCGGATTGGGTCCATAAAACTAGTCTAACTCCACTGTAGTACATCATTTACACTAAAACCCTTCAGCTTGCGTCTATAAAACTAGTCTAACTCCACTGTAGTGCATCATTTTCACTAACACCCTTCGGCTTGGGTCCATAAAACTAGTCTAACTCCATTGTAGTACATCATTTTCACGAACACCCTTCGTCTTGGGTCCATAATACTAGTCTAACTCCACTGTAGTACATCATTTTCACTAACACCATTGAGCTTGGGTCTATAAAACTAGTCTCACTCCACTGTAGTACATCATTTTCACTAACACCCTTCTGCTTGGGTCCATAAAACTAGTCTAACTCCACTGTAGTACATCATTTTCACTAACACCATTGAGCTGGGGTCTATAAAACTAGTCTCACTCCACTGTAGTACATCATTTTCACTAACACCCTTCAGCTTACGTCTATAAAACTAGTCTAACTCCACTGTAGTACATCATTTTCACGAACACCCTTCGTCTTGGGTCCATAAAACTAGTCTAACTCCACAGTAGTACATCATTTTCACTAACAATCTTCTGGTTGGGTCCATAAAACTAGTCTAACTCCACAGTAGTACATCATTTTCACTAACACCCTTCGGCTTGGATCCATAAAACGAGTCTAACTCCACTGTAGTACATCATTTTCACTAACACCCTTCGGCTTGGGTCCATAAAGCTAGTCTAACTCCACAGTAGTACAAAATTTTCACTAACACACTTCGGCTTGGATCCATAAAACTAGTCTAACTCCACAGTAGTACATCATTTTCACCAACACCCTTCTGCTTTGGTCCATAAAACTAGTGTAACTCAACTGTAGTGCATCATTTTTACTAACACCCTTCTGCTTGGGTCCATAAACCTAGTCTAACTCCACTGTAGTACATCATTTTCACTAACTACCTTAGGCTTGGGTCCATAAAACTAGTCTAACTCCATTGTAGTACATTTTCACTAACATCCTTCAGCTTGGGTCCATCAAACTAGTCTAACACCACTGTAATCCATCATTGTCACTAACACCCTTCGGATTGGGTCCATAAAACTAGTCTAACTCCACTGTAGTACATCATTTACACTAAAACCCTTCAGCTTGCGTCTATAAAACTAGTCTAACTCCACTGTAGTGCATCATTTTTACTAACACCCTTCTGCTTGGGTCCATAAACCTAGTGTAACTCCACTGTGGTACATCATTTTCACTAGCACCCTTCTGCTTGGGTCCATAAATCTAGTGTAACTCCACTGTAGTACATCATTTTCACTAACACCCTTCTGCTTGGGTCCATAAACCTAGTCTAACTCCACTGTAGTAGATCATTTTCACTAACATCCTTCTGCTTGGGTCCATAAACCTAGTGTAACTCCACTGTAGTACATCATTTTCACTAACACCCTTCTGCTTGGGCCATAAATCTAGTCTAATTCCACTGTAGTACATCATTTTCACTAACACCCTTCAGCTTGTGTCCATAAAACTAGTCTAACTCCACTGTAGTACATCATTTTCACTAACAACCTTCTGGTTGGGTCCATAAAACTAGTCTAACTCCACTGTAGTACATCATTTTCACTAACACCCTTCGGCTTGGATCCATAAAACTAGTCTAACTCCACTGTAGTACATCATTTGCACTAACACCCTTCGGCTTGGGTCCATAAAACTAGTCTAACTCCACAGTAGTACATCATTTTCATTAACACCCTTCTGCTTGGGTCCATAAATCTAGTCTAACTCCACTGTAGTACATCATTTTCACTAACACCCTTCTGCTTGGGTCCATAAAACTAGTCTAACTCCACTGTAGTACATCATTTTCACTAACATCCTTCTGCTTGGGTCCATAAAACTAGTCTAACTCCACAGTAGTACATCATTTTCACTAACAATCTTCTGGTTGGGTCCATAAAACTAGTCTAATTCCACAGTAGTACATCATTTTCACTAACACCCTTCGGCTTGGATCCATAAAACGAGTCTAACTCCACTGTAGTACATCATTTTCACTAACACCCTTCTGCTTGGGTCCATAAACCTAGTCTAACTCCACTGTAGTACATCATTTTCACTAACATCCTTCTGCTTGGGTCCATAAACCTAGTGTAACTCCACTGTAGTACATCATTTTCACTAACACCCTTCTGCTTGGGCCATAAATCTAGTCTAATTCCACTGTAGTACATCATTTTCACTAACACCCTTCAGCTTGTGTCCATAAAACTAGTCTAACTCCACTGTAGTACATCATTTTCACTGACAACCTTCTGGTTGGGTCCATAAAACTAGTCTAACTCCACTGTAGTACATCATTTTCACTAACACCCTTCGGCTTGGATCCATAAAACTAGTCTAACTCCACTGTAGTACATCATTTGCACTAACACCCTTCGGCTTGGGTCCATAAAACTAGTCTAACTCCACAGTAGTACATCATTTTCATTAACACCCTTCTGCTTGGGTCCATAAATCTAGTCTAACTCCACTGTAGTACATCATTTTCACTAACACCCTTCTGCTTGGGTCCATAAAACTAGTCTAACTCCACTGTAGTACATCATTTTCACTAACATCCTTCTGCTTGGGTCCATAAACCTAGTGTAACTCCACTGTAGTACATCATTTTCACTAACACCCTTCTGCTTGGGCCATAAACCTAGTCTAACTTCACTGTTGTACATCATTTTCACTAACACCCTTCGGCTTGGATCCATAACACTAATCTAACTCCACTGTAGTACATCATTTGCACTAACACCCTTCGGCTTGGGTCCATAAAACTAGTCTAACTCCACTGTAGTACATCATTTTCACTAACTACCTTAGGCTTGGGTCCATAAAACTAGTCTAACTCCATTGTAGTACATTTTCACTAACATCCTTCAGCTTGGGTCCATCAAACTAGTCTAACACCACTGTAATCCACCATTGTCACTAACACCCTTCTGCTTGGGTCCATAAAACTAGTCTAACTCCACTGTAGTACATCCTTTACACTAACACCCTTCGGCTTGGGTCCATAAAACTAGTTCAACTCCACTGTAGTACATCATTTACACTAAAACCCTTCAGCTTGCGTCTATAAAACTAGTCTAACTCCACAGTAGTACATCATTTTCATTAACACCCTTCTGCTTGGGTCCATAAATCTAGTCTAACTCCACTGTAGTACATCATTTTCACTAACAACCTTCTGCTTGGGTCCATAAAACTAGTCTAACTCCACTGTAGTACATCATTTTCACTAACATCCTTCTGCTTGGGTCCATAAACCTAGTGTAACTCCACTGTAGTACATCATTTTCACTAACACCCTTCTGCTTGGGCCATAAACCTAGTCTAACTTCACTGTTGTACATCATTTTCACTAACACCCTTCGGCTTGGATCCATAACACTAATCTAACTCCACTGTAGTACATCATTTGCACTAACACCCTTCGGCTTGGGTCCATAAAACTAGTCTAACTCCACTGTAGTACATCATTTTCACTAACTACCTTAGGCTTGGGTCCATAAAACTAGTCTAACTCCATTGTAGTACATTTTCACTAACATCCTTCAGCTTGGGTCCATCAAACTAGTCTAACACCACTGTAATCCACCATTGTCACTAACACCCTTCTGCTTGGGTCCATAAAACTAGTCTAACTCCACTGTAGTACATCCTTTACACTAACACCCTTCGGCTTGGGTCCATAAAACTGGTCTAACTCCACTGTAGTACATCATTTTCACTAACACCCTTCGGCTTGGATCCATAAAACTAGTCTAACTCCACTGTAGTACATCATTTGCACTAACACCCTCCGGCTTGGGTCCATAAAACTAGTCTAACTCCACAGTAGTACATCATTTTCATTAACACCCTTCTGCTTGGGTCCATAAATCTAGTCTAACTCCACTGTAGTACATCATTTTCACTAACACCCTTCTGCTTGGGTCCATAAAACTAGTCTAACTCCACTGTAGTACATCATTTTCACTAACATCCTTCTGCTTGGGTCCATAAACCTAGTGTAACTCCACTGTAGTACATCATTTTCACTAACACCCTTCTGCTTGGGCCATAAACCTAGTCTAACTTCACTGTTGTACATCATTTTCACTAACACCCTTCGGCTTGGATCCATAACACTAATCTAACTCCACTGTAGTACATCATTTGCACTAACACCCTTCGGCTTGGGTCCATAAAACTAGTCTAACTCCACTGTAGTACATCATTTTCACTAACTACCTTAGGCTTGGGTCCATAAAACTAGTCTAACTCCATTGTAGTACATTTTCACTAACATCCTTCAGCTTGGGTCCATCAAACTAGTCTAACACCACTGTAATCCACCATTGTCACTAACACCCTTCTGCTTGGGTCCATAAAACTAGTCTAACTCCACTGTAGTACATCCTTTACACTAACACCCTTCGGCTTGGGTCCATAAAACTAGTTCAACTCCACTGTAGTACATCATTTACACTAAAACCCTTCAGCTTGCGTCTATAAAACTAGTCTAACTCCACAGTAGTACATCATTTTCATTAACACCCTTCTGCTTGGGTCCATAAATCTAGTCTAACTCCACTGTAGTACATCATTTTCACTAACAACCTTCTGCTTGGGTCCATAAAACTAGTCTAACTCCACTGTAGTACATCATTTTCACTAACATCCTTCTGCTTGGGTCCATAAACCTAGTGTAACTCCACTGTAGTACATCATTTTCACTAACACCCTTCTGCTTGGGCCATAAACCTAGTCTAACTTCACTGTTGTACATCATTTTCACTAACACCCTTCGGCTTGGATCCATAACACTAATCTAACTCCACTGTAGTACATCATTTGCACTAACACCCTTCGGCTTGGGTCCATAAAACTAGTCTAACTCCACTGTAGTACATCATTTTCACTAACTACCTTAGGCTTGGGTCCATAAAACTAGTCTAACTCCATTGTAGTACATTTTCACTAACATCCTTCAGCTTGGGTCCATCAAACTAGTCTAACACCACTGTAATCCACCATTGTCACTAACACCCTTCTGCTTGGGTCCATAAAACTAGTCTAACTCCACTGTAATACATCCTTTACACTAACACCCTTCGGCTTGGGTCCATAAAACTAGTTCAACTCCACTGTAGTACATCATTTACACTAAAACCCTTCAGCTTGCGTCTATAAAACTAGTCTAACTCCACTGTAGTGCATCATTTTCACTAACACCCTTCGGCTTGGGTCCATAAAACTAGTCTAACTCCATTGTAGTACATCATTTTCACGAACACCCTTCGTCTTGGGTCCATAATACTAGTCTAACTCCACTGTAGGACGTCATTTTCACTAATACCCTTCTGCTTTGATCCATAAAACTAGTCTAACTCCACTATAGTACATCATTTTCACTAACACCATTGAGCTTGGGTCTATAAAACTAGTCTCACTCCACTGTAGTACATCATTTTCACTAACACCCTTCTGCTTGGGTCCATAAAACTAGTCTAACTCCACTGTAGTACATCATTTTCACTAACACCATTGAGCTTGGGTCTATAAAACTAGTCTCACTCCACTGTAGTACATCATTTTCACGAACACCCTTCGTCTTGGGTCCATAAAACTAGTCTAACTCCACAGTAGTACATCATTTTCACTAACAATCTTCTGGTTGGGTCCATAAAACTAGTCTAATTCCACAGTAGTACATCATTTTCACTAACACCCTTCGGCTTGGATCCATAAAACGAGTCTAACTCCACTGTAGTACATCATTTTCACTAACACCCTTCGGCTTGGGTCCATAAAACTAGTCTAACTCCACAGTAGTACATCATTTTCACTAACACACTTCGGCTTGGATCCATAAAACTAGTCTAACTCCACTGTAGTACATCATTTTCACCAACGCCCTTCTGCTTTGGTCCATAAAACTAGTGTAACTCAACTGTAGTGCATCATTTTTACTAACACCCTTCTGCTTGGGTCCATAAACCTAGTCTAACTCCAATGTAGTACATCATTGTCAGTAACACCCTTCTGCTTTGGTCCATAAAACTAGTGTAACTGCACTGTAGTGCATCATTTTCACTAACACCCTTCTGCTTTGGTACATAAACCTAGTCTAACTCCACTGTAGTACATCATTTTCACTAACACCCTTCGGCTTGGGTCCATAAAACTAGTCTAACTCCACTGTAGTACATCATTTTCACCAACACCCTTCTGCTTGGGTCCATAAAGCTAGTCTAACTCCACTGTAGTACATCATTTTCACTAACACCCTTCGGCTTTGGTCCATAAAACTAATCTAACTCCACTGTAGTACATCATTTTCACTAACACCCTTCTGCTTGGGCCATAAATCTAGTCTAATTCCACTGTGGTACATCATTTTCACTAACACCCTTCAGCTTGTGACCATAAAACTAGTCTAACTCCACTGTAGTACATCATTTTCACTAACAACCTTCTGGTTGGGTCCATAAAACTAGTCTAACTCCACTGTAGTACATCATTTTCACTAACACCCTTCGGCTTGGATCCATAAAACTAGTATAACTCCACTGTAGTACATCATTTGCACTAACACCCTTCGGCTTGGGTCCATAAAACTAGTCTAACTCCACAGTAGTACATCATTTTCATTAACACCCTTCTGCTTGGGTCCATAAATCTAGTCTAACTCCACTGTAGTACATCATTTTCACTAACACCCTTCTGCTTTGGTCCATAAACCTAGTCTAACTCCACTGTAGTACATCATTTTCACTAACATCCTTCTGCTTGGGTCCATAAACCTAGTGTAACTCCACTGTAGTACATCATTTTCACTAACACCCTTCTGCTGGGGCCATAAACCTAATCTAACTTCACTGTAGTACATCATTTTCACTAACACCCTTCGGCTTGGATCCATAACACTACTCTAACTCCACTGTAGTACATCATTTGCACTAACACCCTTCGGCTTGGGTCCATAAAACTAGTCTAACTCCACTGTAGTACATCATTTTCACTAACTACCTTAGGCTTGGGTCCATCAAACTAGTCTAACTCCATTGTAGTACATTTTCACTAACATCCTTCAGCTTGGGTCCATCAAACTAGTCTAACACCACTGTAATCCATCATTGTCACTAACACCCTTCGGATTGGGTCCATAAAACTAGTCTAACTCCACTGTAGTACATCATTTACACTAAAACCCTTCAGCTTGCGTCTATAAAACTAGTCTAACTCCACTGTAGTGCATCATTTTCACTAACACCCTTCGGCTTGGGTCCATAAAACTAGTCTAACTCCATTGTAGTACATCATTTTCACGAACACCCTTCGTCTTGGGTCCATAATACTAGTCTAACTCCACTGTAGTACATCATTTTCACTAACACCATTGAGCTTGGGTCTATAAAACTAGTCTCACTCCACTGTAGTACATCATTTTCACTAACACCCTTCTGCTTGGGTCCATAAAACTAGTCTAACTCCACTGTAGTACATCATTTTCACTAACACCATTGAGCTGGGGTCTATAAAACTAGTCTCACTCCACTGTAGTACATCATTTTCACTAACACCCTTCAGCTTACGTCTATAAAACTAGTCTAACTCCACTGTAGTACATCATTTTCACGAACACCCTTCGTCTTGGGTCCATAAAACTAGTCTAACTCCACAGTAGTACATCATTTTCACTAACAATCTTCTGGTTGGGTCCATAAAACTAGTCTAACTCCACAGTAGTACATCATTTTCACTAACACCCTTCGGCTTGGATCCATAAACCTAGTCTAACTTCACTGTTGTACATCATTTTCACTAACACCCTTCGGCTTGGATCCATAACACTAATCTAACTCCACTGTAGTACATCATTTGCACTAACACCCTTCGGCTTGGGTCCATAAAACTAGTCTAACTCAACTGTAGTGCATCATTTTTACTAACACCCTTCTGCTTGGGTCCATAAACCTAGTCTAACTCCACTGTAGTACATCATTTTCACTAACTACCTTAGGCTTGGGTCCATAAAACTAGTCTAACTCCATTGTAGTACATTTTCACTAACATCCTTCAGCTTGGGTCCATCAAACTAGTCTAACACCACTGTAATCCATCATTGTCACTAACACCCTTCGGATTGGGTCCATAAAACTAGTCTAACTCCACTGTAGTACATCATTTACACTAAAACCCTTCAGCTTGCGTCTATAAAACTAGTCTAACTCCACTGTAGTGCATCATTTTTACTAACACCCTTCTGCTTGGGTCCATAAACCTAGTGTAACTCCACTGTAGTACATCATTTTCACTAGCACCCTTCTGCTTGGGTCCATAAATCTAGTGTAACTCCACTGTAGTACATCATTTTCACTAACACCCTTCTGCTTGGGTCCATAAACCTAGTCTAACTCCACTGTAGTAGATCATTTTCACTAACATCCTTCTGCTTGGGTCCATAAACCTAGTGTAACTCCACTGTAGTACATCATTTTCACTAACACCCTTCTGCTTGGGCCATAAATCTAGTCTAATTCCACTGTAGTACATCATTTTCACTAACACCCTTCAGCTTGTGTCCATAAAACTAGTCTAACTCCACTGTAGTACATCATTTTCACTAACAACCTTCTGGTTGGGTCCATAAAACTAGTCTAACTCCACTGTAGTACATCATTTGCACTAACACCCTTCGGCTTGGGTCCATAAAACTAGTCTAACTCCACTGTAGTACATCATTTTCACTAACTACCTTAGGCTTGGGTCCATAAAACTAGTCTAACTCCATTGTAGTACATTTTCACTAACATCCTTCAGCTTGGGTCCATCAAACTAGTCTAACACCACTGTAATCCATCATTTTCACTAACACCCTTCGGCTTGGATCCATAAAACGAGTCTAACTTCACTGTTGTACATCATTTTCACTAACACCCTTCGGCTTGGATCCATAACACTAATCTAACTCCACTGTAGTACATCATTTGCACTAACACCCTTCGGCTTGGGTCCATAAAACTAGTCTAACTCAACTGTAGTGCATCATTTTTACTAACACCCTTCTGCTTGGGTCCATAAACCTAGTCTAACTCCACTGTAGTACATCATTTTCACTAACTACCTTAGGCTTGGGTCCATAAAACTAGTCTAACTCCATTGTAGTACATTTTCACTAACATCCTTCAGCTTGGGTCCATCAAACTAGTCTAACACCACTGTAATCCATCATTGTCACTAACACCCTTCGGATTGGGTCCATAAAACTAGTCTAACTCCACTGTAGTACATCATTTACACTAAAACCCTTCAGCTTGCGTCTATAAAACTAGTCTAACTCCACTGTAGTGCATCATTTTTACTAACACCCTTCTGCTTGGGTCCATAAACCTAGTGTAACTCCACTGTAGTACATCATTTTCACTAGCACCCTTCTGCTTGGGTCCATAAATCTAGTGTAACTCCACTGTAGTACATCATTTTCACTAACACCCTTCTGCTTGGGTCCATAAACCTAGTCTAACTCCACTGTAGTAGATCATTTTCACTAACATCCTTCTGCTTGGGTCCATAAACCTAGTGTAACTCCACTGTAGTACATCATTTTCACTAACACCCTTCTGCTTGGGCCATAAATCTAGTCTAATTCCACTGTAGTACATCATTTTCACTAACACCCTTCAGCTTGTGTCCATAAAACTAGTCTAACTCCACTGTAGTACATCATTTTCACTAACAACCTTCTGGTTGGGTCCATAAAACTAGTCTAACTCCACTGTAGTACATCATTTTCACTAACACCCTTCGGCTTGGATCCATAAAACTAGTCTAACTCCACTGTAGTACATCATTTGCACTAACACCCTTCGGCTTGGGTCCATAAAACTAGTCTAACTCCACAGTAGTACATCATTTTCATTAACACCCTTCTGCTTGGGTCCATAAATCTAGTCTAACTCCACTGTAGTACATCATTTTCACTAACACCCTTCTGCTTGGGTCCATAAAACTAGTCTAATTCCACTGTAGTACATCATTTTCACTAACATCCTTCTGCTTGGGTCCATAAACCTAGTGTATCTCCACTGTAGTACATCATTTTCACTAACACCCTTCTGCTTGGGCCATAAACCTAGTCTAACTTCACTGTTGTACATCATTTTCACTAACACCCTTCGGCTTGGATCCATAACACTAATCTAACTCCACTGTAGTACATCATTTGCACTAACACCCTTCGGCTTGGGTCCATAAAACTAGTCTAACTCCACTGTAGTACATCATTTTCACTAACTACCTTAGGCTTGGGTCCATAAAACTAGTCTAACTCCATTGTAGTACATTTTCACTAACATCCTTCAGCTTGGGTCCATCAAACTAGTCTAACACCACTGTAATCCACCATTGTCACTAACACCCTTCTGCTTGGGTCCATAAAACTAGTCTAACTCCACTGTAGTACATCCTTTACACTAACACCCTTCGGCTTGGGTCCATAAAACTAGTTCAACTCCACTGTAGTACATCATTTACACTAAAACCCTTCAGCTTGCGTCTATAAAACTAGTCTAACTCCACTGTAGTGCATCATTTTCACTAACACCCTTCGGCTTGGGTCCATAAAACTAGTCTAACTCCATTGTAGTACATCATTTTCACGAACACCCTTCGTCTTGGGTCCATAATACTAGTCTAACTCCACTGTAGGACGTCATTTTCACTAATACCCTTCTGCTTTGATCCATAAAACTAGTCTAACTCCACTGTAGTACATCATTTTCACTAACACCATTGAGCTTGGGTCTATAAAACTAGTCTCACTCCACTGTAGTACATCATTTTCACTAACACCCTTCTGCTTGGGTCCATAAAACTAGTCTAACTCCACTGTAGTACATCATTTTCACTAACACCATTGAGCTTGGGTCTATAAAACTAGTCTCACTCCACTGTAGTACATCATTTTCACTAACACCCTTCAGCTTGCGTCTATAAAACTAGTCTAACTCCACTGTAGTACATCATTTTCACGAACACCCTTCGTCTTGGGTCCATAAAACTAGTCTAACTCCACAGTAGTACATCATTTTCACTATCAATCTTCTGGTTGGGTCCATAAAACTAGTCTAATTCCACAGTAGTACATCATTTTCACTAACACCCTTCGGCTTGGATCCATAAAACGAGTCTAACTCCACTGTAGTACATCATTTTCACTAACACCCTTCGGCTTGGGTCCATAAAACTAGTCTAACTCCACAGTAGTACATCATTTTCACCAACGCCCTTCTGCTTTGGTCCATAAAACTAGTGTAACTCAACTGTAGTGCATCATTTTTACTAACACCCTTCTGCTTGGGTCCATAAACCTAGTCTAACTCCACTGTAGTACATCATTGTCAGTAACAGCCTTCTGCTTTGGTCCATAAAACTAGTGTAACTGCACTGTAGTGCATCATTTTCACTAACACCCTTCAGCTTTGGTCCATAAACCTAGTCTAACTCCACTGTAGTACATCATTTTCACTAACACCCTTCGGCTTGGGTCCATAAAACTAGTCTAACTCCACTGTAGTACATCATTTTCACCAACACCCTTCTGCTTGGATCCATAAAGCTAGTCTAACTCCACTGTAGTACATCATTTTCACTAACACCCTTCGGCTTTGGTCCATAAAACTCATCTAACTCCACTGTAGTACATCATTTTCACTAACACCCTTCTGCTTGGGCCATAAATCTAGTCTAATTCCACTGTGGTACATCATTTTCACTAACACCCTTCAGCTTGTGACCATAAAACTAGTCTAACTCCACTGTAGTACATCATTTTCACTAACACCCTTCGGCTTGGATCCATAAAACTAGTCTAACTCCACTGTAGTACATCATTTTCACTAACACCCTTCTGCTTTGGTCCATAAACCTAGTCTAACTCCACTGTAGTACATCATTTTCACTAACATCCTTCTGCTTGGGTCCATAAACCTAGTGTAACTCCACTGTAGTACATCATTTTCACTAACACCCTTCTGCTGGGGCCATAAACCTAGTCTAACTTCACTGTAGTACATCATTTTCACTAACACCCTTCGGCTTGGGTCCATAAAACTAGTCTAACTCCACTGTAGTACATCATTTTCACTAACTACCTTAGGCTTGGGTCCATAAAACTAGTCTAACTCCATTGTAGTACATTTTCACTAACATCCTTCAGCTTGGGTCCATCAAACTAGTCTAACACCACTGTAATCCATCATTGTCACTAACACCCTTCGGATTGGGTCCATAAAACTAGTCTAACTCCACTGTAGTACATCATTTACACTAAAACCCTTCAGCTTGCGTCTATAAAACTAGTCTAACTCCACTGTAGTGCATCATTTTCACTAACTCCCTTCGGCTTGGGTCCATAAAACTAGTCTAACTCCATTGTAGTACATCATTTTCACGAACACCCTTCGTCTTGGGTCCATAATACTAGTCTAACTCCACTGTAGGACGTCATTTTCACTAATACCCTTCTGCTTTGGTCCATAAAACTAGTCTAACTCCACTGTAGTACATCATTTTCACTAACACCATTGAGCTTGGGTCTATAAAACTAGTCTCACTCCACTGTAGTACATCATTTTCACTAACACCCTTCTGCTTGGGTCCATAAAACTAGTCTAACTCCACTGTAGTACATCATTTTCACTAACACCATTGAGCTGGGGTCTATAAAACTAGTCTCACTCCACTGTAGTACATCATTTTCACTAACACCCTTCAGCTTACGTCTATAAAACTAGTCTAACTCCACTGTAGTACATCATTTTCACGAACACCCTTCGTCTTGGGTCCATAAAACTAGTCTAACTCCACAGTAGTACATCATTTTCACTAACAATCTTCTGGTTGGGTCCATAAAACTAGTCTAACTCCACAGTAGTACATCATTTTCACTAACACCCTTCGGCTTGGATCCATAAAACGAGTCTAACTCCACTGTAGTACATCATTTTCACTAACACCCTTCGGCGTGGGTCCATAAAGCTAGTCTAACTCCACAGTAGTACATCATTTTCACTAACACACTTCGGCTTGGATCCATAAAACTAGTCTAACTCCACAGTAGTACATCATTTTCACCAACACCCTTCTGCTTTGGTCCATAAAACTAGTGTAACTCAACTGTAGTGCATCATTTTTACTAACACCCTTCTGCTTGGGTCCATAAACCTAGTCTAACTCCACTGTAGTACATCATTTTCACTAACTACCTTAGGCTTGGGTCCATAAAACTAGTCTAACTCCATTGTAGTACATTTTCACTAACATCCTTCAGCTTGGGTCCATCAAACTAGTCTAACACCACTGTAATCCATCATTGTCACTAACACCCTTCGGATTGGGTCCATAAAACTAGTCTAACTCCACTGTAGTACATCATTTACACTAAAACCCTTCAGCTTGCGTCTATAAAACTAGTCTAACTCCACTGTAGTGCATCATTTTCACTAACACCCTTCGGCTTGGGTCCATAAAACTAGTCTAACTCCACTGTAGTACATCATTTGCACTAACACCCTTCGGCTTGGGTCCATAAAACTAGTCTAACTCCACAGTAGTACATCATTTTCATTAACACCCTTCTGCTTGGGTCCATAAATCTAGTCTAACTCCACTGTAGTACATCATTTTCACTAACACCCTTCTGCTTGGGTCCATAAAACTAGTCTAACTCCACTGTAGTACATCATTTTCACTAACATCCTTCTGCTTGGGTCCATAAACCTAGTGTAACTCCACTGTAGTACATCATTTTCACTAACACCCTTCTGCTTGGGCCATAAACCTAGTCTAACTTCACTGTTGTACATCATTTTCACTAACACCCTTCGGCTTGGATCCATAACACTAATCTAACTCCACTGTAGTACATCATTTGCACTAACACCCTTCGGCTTGGGTCCATAAAACTAGTCTAACTCCACTGTAGTACATCATTTTCACTAACTACCTTAGGCTTGGGTCCATAAAACTAGTCTAACTCCATTGTAGTACATTTTCACTAACATCCTTCAGCTTGGGTCCATCAAACTAGTCTAACACCACTGTAATCCACCATTGTCACTAACACCCTTCTGCTTGGGTCCATAAAACTAGTCTAACTCCACTGTAGTACATCCTTTACACTAACACCCTTCGGCTTGGGTCCATAAAACTAGTTCAACTCCACTGTAGTACATCATTTACACTAAAACCCTTCAGCTTGCGTCTATAAAACTAGTCTAACTCCACTGTAGTGCATCATTTTCACTAACACCCTTCGGCTTGGGTCCATAAAACTAGTCTAACTCCATTGTAGTACATCATTTTCACGAACACCCTTCGTCTTGGGTCCATAATACTAGTCTAACTCCACTGTAGGACGTCATTTTCACTAATACCCTTCTGCTTTGATCCATAAAACTAGTCTAACTCCACTGTAGTACATCATTTTCACTAACACCATTGAGCTTGGGTCTATAAAACTAGTCTCACTCCACTGTAGTACATCATTTTCACTAACACCCTTCTGCTTGGGTCCATAAAACTAGTCTAACTCCACTGTAGTACATCATTTTCACTAACACCATTGAGCTTGGGTCTATAAAACTAGTCTCACTCCACTGTAGTACATCATTTTCACTAACACCCTTCAGCTTGCGTCTATAAAACTAGTCTAACTCCACTGTAGTACATCATTTTCACGAACACCCTTCGTCTTGGGTCCATAAAACTAGTCTAACTCCACAGTAGTACATCATTTTCACTATCAATCTTCTGGTTGGGTCCATAAAACTAGTCTAATTCCACAGTAGTACATCATTTTCACTAACACCCTTCGGCTTGGATCCATAAAACGAGTCTAACTCCACTGTAGTACATCATTTTCACTAACACCCTTCGGCTTGGGTCCATAAAACTAGTCTAACTCCACAGTAGTACATCATTTTCACCAACGCCCTTCTGCTTTGGTCCATAAAACTAGTGTAACTCAACTGTAGTGCATCATTTTCACTAACACCCTTCTGCTTGGGTCCATAAACCTAGTCTAACTCCACTGTAGTACATCATTGTCAGTAACAGCCTTCTGCTTTGGTCCATAAAACTAGTGTAACTGCACTGTAGTGCATCATTTTCACTAACACCCTTCAGCTTTGGTCCATAAACCTAGTCTAACTCCACTGTAGTACATCATTTTCACTAACACCCTTCGGCTTGGGTCCATAAAACTAGTCTAACTCCACTGTAGTACATCATTTTCACCAACACCCTTCTGCTTGGGTCCATAAAGCTAGTCTAACTCCACTGTAGTACATCATTTTCACTAACACCCTTCGGCTTTGGTCCATAAAACTAATCTAACTCCACTGTAGTACATCATTTTCACTAACACCCTTCTGCTTGGGCCATAAATCTAGTCTAATTCCACTGTGGTACATCATTTTCACTAACACCCTTCAGCTTGTGACCATAAAACTAGTCTAACTCCACTGTAGTACATCATTTTCACTAACACCCTTCGGCTTGGATCCATAAAACTAGTCTAACTCCACTGTAGTACATCATTTTCACTAACACCCTTCTGCTTTGGTCCATAAACCTAGTCTAACTCCACTGTAGTACATCATTTTCACTAACATCCTTCTGCTTGGGTCCATAAACCTAGTGTAACTCCACTGTAGTACATCATTTTCACTAACACCCTTCTGCTGGGGCCATAAACCTAGTCTAACTTCACTGTAGTACATCATTTTCACTAACACCCTTCGGCTTGGATCCATAACACTACTCTAACTCCACTGTAGTACATCATTTGCACTAACACCCTTCGGCTTGGGTCCATAAAACTAGTCTAACTCCACTGTAGTACATCATTTTCACTAACTACCTTAGGCTTGGGTCCATAAAACTAGTCTAACTCCATTGTAGTACATTTTCACTAACATCCTTCAGCTTGGGTCCATCAAACTAGTCTAACACCACTGTAATCCATCATTGTCACTAACACCCTTCGGATTGGGTCCATAAAACTAGTCTAACTCCACTGTAGTACATCATTTACACTAAAACCCTTCAGCTTGCGTCTATAAAACTAGTCTAACTCCACTGTAGTGCATCATTTTCACTAACACCCTTCGGCTTGGGTCCATAAAACTAGTCTAACTCCATTGTAGTACATCATTTTCACGAACACCCTTCGTCTTGGGTCCATAATACTAGTCTAACTCCACTGTAGGACGTCATTTTCACTAATACCCTTCTGCTTTGGTCCATAAAACTAGTCTAACTCCACTGTAGTACATCATTTTCACTAACACCATTGAGCTTGGGTCTATAAAACTAGTCTCACTCCACTGTAGTACATCATTTTCACTAACACCCTTCTGCTTGGGTCCATAAAACTAGTCTAACTCCACTGTAGTACATCATTTTCACTAACACCATTGAGCTGGGGTCTATAAAACTAGTCTCACTCCACTGTAGTACATCATTTTCACTAACACCCTTCAGCTTACGTCTATAAAACTAGTCTAACTCCACTGTAGTACATCATTTTCACGAACACCCTTCGTCTTGGGTCCATAAAACTAGTCTAACTCCACAGTAGTACATCATTTTCACTAACAATCTTCTGGTTGGGTCCATAAAACTAGTCTAACTCCACAGTAGTACATCATTTTCACTAACACCCTTCGGCTTGGATCCATAAAACGAGTCTAACTCCACTGTAGTACATCATTTTCACTAACACCCTTCGGCGTGGGTCCATAAAGCTAGTCTAACTCCACAGTAGTACATCATTTTCACTAACACACTTCGGCTTGGATCCATAAAACTAGTCTAACTCCACAGTAGTACATCATTTTCACCAACACCCTTCTGCTTTGGTCCATAAAACTAGTGTAACTCAACTGTAGTGCATCATTTTTACTAACACCCTTCTGCTTGGGTCCATAAACCTAGTCTAACTCCACTGTAGTACATCATTTTCACTAACTACCTTAGGCTTGGGTCCATAAAACTAGTCTAACTCCATTGTAGTACATTTTCACTAACATCCTTCAGCTTGGGTCCATCAAACTAGTCTAACACCACTGTAATCCATCATTGTCACTAACACCCTTCGGATTGGGTCCATAAAACTAGTCTAACTCCACTGTAGTACATCATTTACACTAAAACCCTTCAGCTTGCGTCTATAAAACTAGTCTAACTCCACTGTAGTGCATCATTTTCACTAACACCCTTCGGCTTGGGTCCATAAAACTAGTCTAACTCCATTGTAGTACATCATTTTCACGAACACCCTTCGTCTTGGGTCCATAATACTAGTCTAACTCCACTGTAGGACGTCATTTTCACTAATACCCTTCTGCTTTGGTCCATAAAACTAGTCTAACTCCACTGTAGTACATCATTTTCACTAACACCATTGAGCTTGGGTCTATAAAACTAGTCTCACTCCACTGTAGTACATCATTTTCACTAACACCCTTCTGCTTGGGTCCATAAAACTAGTCTAACTCCACTGTAGTACATCATTTTCACTAACACCATTGAGCTGGGGTCTATAAAACTAGTCTCACTCCACTGTAGTACATCATTTTCACTAACACCCTTCAGCTTACGTCTATAAAACTAGTCTAACTCCACTGTAGTACATCATTTTCACGAACACCCTTCGTCTTGGGTCCATAAAACTAGTCTAACTCCACTGTAGTACATCATTTTCACTAACAATCTTCTGGTTGGGTCCATAAAACTAGTCTAACTCCACAGTAGTACATCATTTTCACTAACACCCTTCGGCTTGGATCCATAAAACGAGTCTAACTCCACTGTAGTACATCATTTTCACTAACACCCTTCGGCTTGGGTCCATAAAGCTAGTCTAACTCCACAGTAGTACATCATTTTCACTAACACACTTCGGCTTGGATCCATAAAACTAGTCTAACTCCACAGTAGTACATCATTTTCACCAACACCTTTCTGCTTTGGTCCATAAAACTAGTGTAACTCAACTGTAGTGCATCATTTTTACTAACACCCTTCTGCTTGGGTCCATAAACCTAGTCTAACTCCACTGTAGTACATCATTGTCAGTAACACCCTTCCGCTTTGGTCCATAAAACTAGTGTAACTGCACTGTAGTGCATCATTTTCACTAACACCCTTCTGCTTTGGTCCATAAACCTAGTCTAACTCCACTGTAGTACATCATTTTCACTAACACCCTTCGGCTTGGGTCCATAAAACTAGTCTAACTCCACTGTAGTACATCATTTTCACCAACACCCTTCTGCTTGGGTCCATAAAGCTAGTCTAACTCCACTGTAGTACATCATTTTCACTAACACCCTTCGGCTTTGGTCCATAAAACTAATCTAACTCCACTGTAGTACATCATTGTCACTAACACCCTTCTGCTTGGGTCCATAAAACTAGTCTAATTTCACTGTAGTATCCTTCATTTTCACTGAAACCCTTCTGCTTGGGTCCATAAACCTAGTGTAACTCCACTGTAGTACATCATTTTCACTAACACCCTTCTGCTTGGGTCCATAAAATTAGTCTAATTCCACAGTAGTACATCATTTTCACTAACACCCTTCTGCTTGGGTCCATAAACCTAGTGTAACTTCACTGTAGTACATCATTTTCACTAACACACTTCGGCTTGGGTCCATAAAACTAGTCTAACTCCACAGTAGTACATCATTTTCACTAACACCCATCTGGTTGGGTCCATAAAACTAGTGTAACTCCACTGTAGTGCATCATTTTCACTAACACCCTTCTCCTTGGGCCCATAAAACTAGTCTAACTCCACTGTAGTGCATCATTTTCACTAACACCCTTCTGCTTGGGTCCATAAACCTAGTCTAACTCCACTGTAGTACATCATTTTCACTAACACCCTTCTGCTTGGTTCCATAAACCTAGTGTAACTCCACTGTAGTACATCATTTTCACTAACACCCTTATGCTTGGGTCCATAAAACTAGACTAACTCCACTGTAGTACATCATTTTCACTAACACCTTTCTGCTTGGGTCCATAAACCTAGTGTAACACCACTGTAGTACATCATTTTCACTAACACCCTTCTGCTTGGGTCCATAAACCTAGTGTAACACCACTGTAGTACATCATTTTCACTAACAACCTTCTGCTTGGGTCCATACACCTAGTGTAACTCCACTGTAGTAAGTCATGATAGAGAACGGTAACAGGTCTTTGTATCGGTTTTGCCTCATTCTACCATTTTCTATTGTATTTTAGAACGGTTTCGACAGAATGGTATTTTAGAATGGTTTCGACAGAATGGTATTTTTTTCTCCATTTTATTGCACTATACCCGTGCTTTCTTTGTCCATATTTTTTCATCAGTGTTGATCAGTGTCAATGATGTAGGTCATGCCTAATTAGTGATAATAACACGCTCATCAATGAATATACATAAAACTCATAATTCATCGCAATAAGCCGTATATATTCCAGCTGGTAAGTATTTCCTTGGCTTCACATCATCTCGATAGTGATGGCAATTGATTTCAACTTTATCATATTCAATCTTCTTCTATCTAAATTGTGTAAAGAAATGAGATCAAACCATCTGTCTTCAGATTAGTAAGTATTAATTGGGTGTCTTCTTCCTGTCGGAAATAACTTGCAAATTATTTACGAAATTGACCTTTTAAGTACTAGTAATTAAAGACGTTGATTTGAAATTGTTTCATCTTTATGTTACAGTTTATTTCCCGTAAGTGAAGACAATAAACTCGGATTGATTTTATTCAATAGCAAAATGAATATTTAAAATTTGACGTCATAGTGAATTTCAAAGATTTGACTGATACAAATACAGGATATCTAATAAGAACAATAACTTATTGGAATGTATAATTAACTTGATTCAATTCTCAATTTCCACCCCTGGGTACTGGTAACGGTAATAGGAAATGAAGAACGAATCCATGTACTTTTTTTTATTAATGATTACATCAAGTTGCTCTCTTTTATTCTGCGCACTATAAGTTCCGAAAACTAATCATGCTGTTGAATATATCAAAAATGGAATAGCATATGCATTTTAGATATGTATAATAAGTACAATGTAATGAGAAACGTTTCAAGGTACCAAAGGGTAAATAAGAAGCGGCAAATGGACGGACAGACAATACAATGGTCAAAAGAAGGTCAAAGGTGAGAAAATGACAAACAAAGCACTACACAGAAAACTAGAGATTGAGTAACAGTAAACACACTGGAAATGATGGTGAACTCGAATGGTGAAAAAAAACAGATCCTGCTCCACTATTTACGCCCGACGTGCTGGCATTTTTCTGTTTGCTTTCATGTAGTGTTTTTATGTCAGTCTTTTGGACTTTATTTTGTCCGTGTAGCACGGTGTCGTCTAGATGGCATTGTGGAAAATTTCACTCGATTCTATTCATCTTAGTATACGGGTGGCTGCAGCTGTTCGGCAAGTTTTTGAATATGGGCTAAAGACTTGACGACTTATATACAGACCGACACACTGTGCATTTAAAACGCATTCAATGTGTGATAATTGTAGTTAAGTACACATTAATGTAATGTTGTTTTATCTGATAATTTAGCAATAATGTTACACAATTCTACATCAGCACGAACATACATTTCATATTCCTTGAAGTCTCGACTCACAATCATGTTTGTTTTACATGTATTTTTCAGTGAATGTTATATTTATTGTAACACTTGGTATAATTAGTTTGATTACATATTGGTTTTATCTATCATCAGTTACTAACATGTTAATTTGGTAACTTCAAACTTTTCTTCATGTTAATTTGGTAACTTCAAACTTTTCTTCATGTTAATTTGGTAACTTCAAGCTTTTCGTCATGTTAATTTGGTAACTTCAAGCTTTTCTTCATGTTAATTTGGTAACTTCAAGCTTTTCTTCATGTTAATTTGGTAACTTCAAGCTTTTCTTCATGTTAATTTGGTAACTTCAAGCTTTTCTTCATGTTAATTTGGTAACTTCAAGCTTTTCTTCATGTTAATTTTCCATTCTCATGATTGTATGATGCTTTTTGTCTTCGATAACTATTAATCACGGAAAGGCAAAGAAATACAGACATGTGGTACATGTAAATGTAGTTTATAGAAATGTTTACATTCCTCTTTGTAATAAAACATAGCCGTAACACTATTCTACCAAATAGATCAAGAGTAATCGATTGTTGGTTGTTAACATCCAGCAGAAAACAGTTTATGGTTATTGAGGACGATAGAAAATCAACAATATCTACAATTGAGAGGCAGTAATAGGACAATGTTTGACGGATACTGGACAAGCATAAAGAGTTTTGCATCGGCTATAGTGTATACACTTTTTCGAAGTAACAGACAATGTAGGTATGTGTGTATTATCCTTACATTGCTAAGAAACAGGAGGTCAGAGAATAAAACATGAAGCCCACAATATGAAGACACAACAAGTTTATAGCCACAATATATGGTCTCTATGCATAGATAGAATGCCTTTGTATGTCTGAGAGAAGTTACATAATATTAAATTGTTCATACACTCTCACATATCGATAAACATTTAAAAAAAAATCAAAAATATCAAAGAATGAAAAAAGAGCATCTGATAGAGATTGCTGTGTTCTTGATTAAAACCTACTGTTCTTTCTTCACCATTATCAATATACGATACACTGATATACGCTGTCATCAGATTCTGTGTAGGGAATATCGATGTTACATCACGAATGATTGATATAGTCTTATGTACTTCAAATATTATTCATTGAAGACTAATACATGGAATAACTCGGCAGACAAATTAAGTAAACATCACGCAGTGTTAAATACTTACTGACGTATATTTGGAACTAAATATAGTTTTTTGTAGTAGGTTTGTGGTGCTCAATACTTAGTTTTTTGTAGTAGGTTTGTGGTGCTCAATACTTAGTTTTTTGTAGTAGGTTTGTGGTGCTCAATACTTAGTTTTTTGTAGTAGGTTTGTGGTGCTCAATACTTAGTTTTTTGTAGTAGGTTTGTGGTGCTCAATACTTAGTTTTTTGTGTTGAGTTTTTGATCATTGTTTATCTTTATCAAACTCTTCTTAGAGAATGTATTTCACATGAAGCGAGGGAAACTGTTTTGTAAAAATTTTAATTTGCTATATCTTTTTAATTTACAAACAGAACACACACAAAAGTGATTCTTTTCTATTTTATTCATCAGTTGAATATTTTGGTTCTAGCGTTATTCTTAACAACTTGGAATGTCTCAACGTAAGCTTTGGAACAAAATAAACTCTATGAAACAGATTTCAATTTATTCGAATAAAGAGTCGAATTAATGAGGTTAAAAATTTCATAATTTATTTACACTTAACTAACAGCATTCTAGTTGAAAAAACGTGATATTTGTATATTACATGAAATCTAAATGTATTACTTTCTAAAATAAAAATAGAATTTTTCTTTCATAATGTTTTTATTTTCATAATTCCACATTAAAAAGAGCATATTCATTGTGTCAATTAAAAACTAACAATTTGAAACACGAGTTCACCCATCTCTCAGTAACCTTTTACAGCGAGAACATTTTTCAGATTTTTTTTCTGTTTCGGACAGCGTAAGATCAGGGCCGTCTTACGAGCACCATCGGCCCCGGGAAAAGCAGTGCACTGGGACCCATTCCTACACAATCACTCACAGGAATATAACTGTAAATGTCGATAAAATTAAACATATATTCATAAATAAGGATAATAACAAAATTACCGAACTCCAAACAATCTTACAAAGGGAAAGTCAAAACTCATAAGTATATAAACAGGCAAAATCAGTCAACAACCGGAAAACTGTGTAAACCGTAATGACCCTGACTTGGTACAGGCATTTCTAAAGAAATGGTGGGTTGAATCAGATTTTAAAGTGCCAAACCTCCCGCTTTCATTACGGCTCATTATTGTATTGGCTCATTATTGTATTGGCACTTCCAATAAAAACAGTGTTTAAGCATTTAACATGCCACACACAACATACATAGCATGGACCCCTATGCTCGTGGACCCCCGGGCACCTGTCATGTGTGCCCATGCGATAAGACGGGACTGCGTCAGATTATACATTGTAGCTAAGTAATCAGTTAACAACTAGCATTCAGTGATTCTGATATTGTACTGTTCATGTTTATGTTGTCATTCATTATTGTTGATAGTGCGTGACCTTTATGAGTGAAAGAGAATATGTGCAAGTGTTTTATTGTTTGTTTAGATCTGTATTAAAGTTGGAGTTCCAATTATGAAAAAGGAGGTTTGGAATTTCATCAATTGGTTCAAGCACGCCAATTTGTTGCCCATGATCCAATACAGGAGCTTATTTCTATATTGCATATGTCATAGTTTTTGTTTATTGTGTTCAATGATTTAAGATGAGGAGTTTTTTGTTTATTGTGTTTAATGATTTAAGGTGAGGGGTGAATCTTCCTTTTGTTGATATTGATTAAATTCCTGACAATAGCTGCTTAAAACTTTCTTTTTCTAGTTATGATTTTTTTCACCAACAGTCTAGCATGACTTGAATACGAATATGGAATATATTTATTCTTGATTTGGTTTTCATATCCTATGTACGAAGCCGATAAATGATTTTAGTGGAACTCTATTATTGATCTGGTTTCTAATTTTATCCACCAGAAATTATATCTGGAATTGTTCTAATTATTGTTCATATTTTAATAGCGTAATTCTAGATGCATATCATTTTTAGGCAATAGTTCTCCATTCTGAAACAAGACTGCAAATTATGGTCTTTTAAGGGATAAACAAGCACACTGAATGGAAAACATAATCTCACTAGAACCAGTCAACGTTAATTGAAACTTATTGAGTCATTTCTAATGAAGTTTGAAAACAAATAAAGAGTGAGGAGTAGATGAAGAGTTAAACACAACCAACATCGATCTGCATGCAGCTATCACAGATACAATAAAAGAGAAATTAAATTAAAAACAAGATAAAGTACTTGATAAATATTAATATTAATTTTCCTTTTAAGAGTGATGCTTTACAGAAAGCTCATTTGATCATTTCTAATCTGTAGTTAGTAACAAAGCTTTATTTATAAACTATTTATTTTTCTGATATGTGTATAGAACAAAATGTATGCACATTTTTTATTGTCATATTTACATTAGTTTTGCCAATGGAAATGCTTTATTCAAGAGATGTCCAAAACCACAAGCAAGACGACCATTAAACCATGTCGTTGATTTCTTTACATTTTAGTATAAAACTAGTCAACAGGACTGGTCGACCGATTCTGATCTAAATTTTACACCTCTGAATGTGCGGCTTGGTAGAAATTGTCATAGGTGGACTGTCACAAGACAACATTGCCCGACTTCATAGGCTATCTGCCATAGTACACGAGCCAATCAAAATACATAACCCTTTTTACATGAGGCAATAACAATCACTCCCCTTATATGTAAGAGTGTTCTTCTCATGAATACACATGACGTTTAACAACAATCAATCATTCATTGTTTATAATTGTTCATTACCTCTTCAGTAAGCATGTTTAATTGGGGGTAGCTTACCGTTGAGATGAATGTAAGATGCTTACTATTTTAGTAACTTTTGACCTGTGTATACGATGTTCCAGTTAACCATGTAGAAATCAGAATGCAAAACATCACATCAAAAGAGAATTTGATTCATTGTTGGTTTTCCAGTGTCAAATAGCTCATGCATCGTAACGAGAGAACAATTTCAACAATATCTAAAAACTATAAAAATGAGGGAAGGGATGAAAAACTGGAAAAACGACTTTTGAATGTCACTTGAAAGTAGGCATCAGATACATTAAGTCTCTTGTAGCTAAAGAGAATATGGATCATTTTGGCATATCAAGAATATATAGAATATACAGTTAAATGAAGACACGCAAGTGTTCAGTTGAAATTATCTAATCGTTTCCAGCGATCGTTTTTCTACAAAAATCATGCAGTCGAAGTTTATATGAAAAATATGAAAAATGAAAACTTACATTCTATAGCAGTGATTGCATTGTCACTTCCGTCTATTCCAATAATAACTTTTTTACCAATGGATTTATTCCTTAATATTTCAGCCATACTATTATGTTGTGTTGCTTTTCAACTTCAGAAAGCAATGAAATTGTTTAATGATTCATACAAGCGAGTGAAAACTGAATTCACAATGTAAAACTGGCGAATGTAAACAGTTATAGAGCTATATGTCGTAATGAATTATAACAAATATTGGTAGTATCTCACAAAACACATCGATATTATATCAAAACACATTTAAATATTGATAAAAATGTCATTCACCATCATATAACTTTATCTGTTCTTGTTAAAAGATTTGTTCCTAAATGAAATACCAATGTATATATAGCTTAATGTGAATGGAGAGATATATATATATAGCAGAAAATACATATAAACAACTGTATTTTGTTTACATCATAAGAGTAAATGCCTCTTGACGCTGAGTGGCGGTAAAATACTGATAATTACCAACCATTTACAAGCCATAATGGAAGATGAAAATTAACTATATATTATTGATTGCTAAAAGTTCATAGCCAATATTGTGTCATTACTTTAGGAAGTTTGGAATATAAAGAACAGAATATTATTATCATAACAGAGAGTTACGACATACATTATAATATTAATGTATTTAACTGTTCAGTTTGAGTACTATAGAGTTAAAAGGGAGGATTTTGGTGTAAGCCAAAATATCAGAAATATCTGAAATAATGGTAGGAATAAAAACTTTTGAATCAAAGATTACATTGCTGTTTATCAGTTCAACTTCAGCATGAAGATTTTATAATCATTATGGAAAGATATGTCACCCGTCCGGAGTACCTGAGTAAACCCCCTGTTTTAGTGGCCGGAGCACCTGAGTAAACCCCCTGTTTTAGTAGCCGGAGCACCTGAGTAAACCCCCTGTCTTAGTGGCCGGAGTACCTGAGTAAGCCCCCTGTTTTAGTGTCCACAGCACCTGAGTAAACCCCCTGTTTTAGTGGCCGGAGCACCTGAGTAAACCCCCTGTCTTAGTGGCCGGAACACCTGAGTAAACCCCCTGTTTTAGTAGCCGGAGCACCTGAGTAAACCCCCTGTCTTAGTGGCCGGAGTACCTGAGTAAGCCCCCTGTTTTAGTGTCCACAGCACCTGAGTAAACCCCCAGTTTTAGTGGCCGGAGCACCTGGGTAAACCCCTTGTCTTAGTGGCCGGAACACCTGAGTAAACCCCCTGTTTTTGTAGCCGGAGCACCTGAGTAAACCCCTTGTTTTAGTGGCCGGAGCACCTGAGTAAGCCTCCTATTTTAGTGTCCAGAGCACCTGAGTAAACCCCCTGTTTTAGTGGCCGGAGCACCTGAGTAAACCCCCTGTTTTAGTGGCCGGAGCACCTGAGTAAACCTCCTGTCTTAGTGGCCGGAGCACCTGAGTAAACCCCCTGTTTTAGTGGCCGGAGCACCTGAGTAAACCTCCTGTCTTAGTGGCCGGAGCACCTGAGTAAACCCCCTGTTTTAGTAGCCGGAGCACCTGAGTAAACCCCCTGTCTTAGTGGCCGGAGCACCTGCGTAAACCCCCTGTCTTAGTGGCCGGAGTACCTGAGTAAGCTTCTTGTTTTAGTGTCCACAGCACCTGAGTAAACCCCCTGTCTTAGTGGCCGGAGCACCTGCGTAAACCCCCTGTCTTAGTGGCCGGAGTACCTGAGTAAGCTTCTTGTTTTCGTGTCCACAGCACCCGAGTAAACCCCCTGTTTTAGTGGTGTTCGTGCTGTACATGTCGGTCAATTACATATCTTCGTGTTTTTAGTTACGTGTTGTACTGTCAACTGCGATTTCGGTTTTGTATTTGTGTTTTTGTGTGTTTTTTGTGTGTTTTTTTTTGTGTATTTTGCCTTTTTGCTTTTTTTGTTGTTTTTTTGTTTGTTTTTGTTTTGGTTTGTCTTTTATTATTAATTATCGCATCGCAGACGTAATGCTCTCTTAATGGTTCATTTAAGAAAAACGCATTCACATATGTTAGGAGAGTGTATGTACATTTTGCAATGAAACAGCTGATTTGAATCCGAATGTGTCCAAATTAAAAAAGCCTAAGGATTTCAACATGACTTAAGGAAATTTGACACTTAATGAAATGCATGCTAAATAATTCATTTGATCAAACGGCAACCCGGAATTCAGTATTAACCTCGAATTATTAAACCATAACAAAAACAAATGTCCAACAGTATTCATATAGAATCAGCCTTTTTGGCTAAGATCATATTTTATTGTTAACTATATAAATAATGACTATGTATTATTATTAGTACAATTTACATAATACTTACATTCTATTGCAAACATAGCATTGTCACTGCCATCTATTCCTATTACAACCTTTTTACCCTGGTTACGTTCTTTGGGTATTGCTGCCATGCTTCTTAGAAAGAGTTCTAATCAAAATACATTTATTTGACTTTAATCTTATTCAGTAAACTAAAATCTTAATCAGTTACGTTGAAACAAACCTTTTTGCCTTAAATCAATGACCTCATTGATATTCAATTGAATTCACTCGGGCTGCAATCAATTTTCATAGAAACATAAATTTTATGTGAAAGATGTATTAATAATGAATAGAACCAGCCAATTACAACCAGATATAAAATACGGGCACAATACGACATTTGATAAGGTATGCATGTAGTGATAGCATTAGTATAATAAAACCTAGACTGTTATTGTACATGTTTATTAGGATCAATGTATTAGGATCTTACGTATCGTTTGTCTTTAATATGCCCACTGGTTCTCTTAAATCACACGTTCTCTCTTCCTTCCTCTACTTAGTAATTGATCCCATGGAAATCGATGGCTTATATTTAGGGTTATGCTTCTCACAGCCTTTAGGGAGTAATTTGTAAGACAAGAGTAGTCTAATTAAAAATAATATTCTGAATACGAACAGCTCCCTTTACTGCTCTGTATATAACGGAATGGTTGGTTTTTTTTATCATATATTTCCTACAGATTTTTCTTTTAATTAGTTATTAGAACTTTACATTATCTGTCAATCTGATTTTTATGTTCATGCACCATATGGAAGGATAATTTGCTATGGCGTTTTAATTTACGTGAATTTAAAATATATCATCCAGATATAATGAATAACTTTGTAGGAAAACATTGAACGCCCCAACATATCTAGTGAACACCCCTTGGTATACATCATAACCGAGAAGCTAACTAAAGGACCTCTCGGGGAGAATTAATTTACTTGACATTGTTTACTCTATTGTTTTTCAAAATATTGTCACATTTTAATCACGATTTCTATCACTTGTTGTCTGGTTTGTTAAGTGTTTCAGTAATTATCTATGCGCACATAGACTTCAAATCCACATATCACGACGGTGTCACTAGTGGAGCAGGAACTGCTCACCCTCCCTGTCCGTTTTCTTTTCATCGAATTGTATGATTGTCTTCGATTTACAGCTTCTTATTATTCCACTGGTGTCTTCAAACTTTTCCTCTTGTTCTGTAGATATGACAGATATATTGAAATGATGTATCTTGCAAAATTATATCGCCGTAATATGTTGGTCCATTCGATACAACTGTTTATCTTAAGTGTTCCCATATAACTTGAATTCGCGAATACGACGCATTAAATCAACCGAATCCGTCAACACAAGCAGATTCAAATGTATTCAAAGATTACAATCATCATTATGATGATGTCACTAAAAAAAATCTTGATATATGCTGGCGTGATGAATAAGTAATAAATTACAATAAAGGGTAAAATATCAAGAATCTTGAGATCTCTGTTGTCGTAATGATGGTAATTTACATATACCTCTACAATCATGTTCTGTCACAAATAACATTTGCGAGTTTGACTGTGACATGTGGTATGGTAATTTATCTTAAATGCTGATAAAGTTTTGTCCTCAGTCCATAGTGTTTGTGAACTAACTAAGGAAACTACGTGTAATATTTTCGTTGAGGCAAAGGGTCATTACACAAATTCGTTTTTAAATTACAATCAGTTGAACAAAAGGAATTATTTAACAAGTAAGCATGCGACTATCTGAATCAACACGGACCTGAATCTATCAAATATGCTGTATTGAATGCTGAGTATTCGCCATATTTTGGCAAATATGAGACGGTCTCTGGTTACTCTTCTCACATAAATACTAAATTGGTGATTTTCTTGGTGATAAATTCGTGGTTATTTAGAAGTTAAGGAGTAGCCTCGATTTTTAGGCTATAGACAGTCTCACGACGTTCGCTGTGTTCATCATTGCATGTACATGTACATCTACATCTACATTGTACGACAATCCATCAATGGTGATGATTACTTGTTGGGCGTAGCGCGAACAGACAACAAATTTCTAAAAAGAGTGCAGATCATATAAACAGTGACAAGATAAAATTATATACAAAATTTATTTACAGACTGAAGTTTGTTGTTTAGTTGTAATGGCTTTGGACAAATGACTTAAATTGGTCCAAATTGGATGCCATGAGTGTTGACTGTAACAGAGCATTCCATAAGACAACTTTGTGTGGGAAATAACTGTACTTGAAATAATTTGTTCTATTGTTGAAAAGTTGGTACTGTAAAATGTTAGAATTCCTGGTGTGCATGATGGGTTGTTTTACAAGGTAGAGGTTATGATCTATTGCTACTAAGCTGTGTGTAATCTTATACAACATAGTCACTCTATTGATGTTTCTTCTGTTTTCAAATGTATTTCAATTTAGGTATACATGTGTTAGTTACATACAAATGTTTATTTTTATTTATTTATATCAATATATACCCGTTCTCTACCGTAAGTGTGGCGTAAATGTTATATTTAGATATGTCTTTAGTTTGTTTTGATTGCCACTATAATGTTTTAATTCCAAGTAGACAATAATAATCAATACACATTCTATTTTACAGCACTTGAACATATAAAAGTGAAATAATACTGTACATGACAGGATTACATGGTTTATTATCTAAATCAATTCAAGGCACATTAATGTAACAAAAGGCTAACATTATGATGTAGAAATCTACATATTGTATGGTGCATATCATGTTACAGATGTTTCTTTACGAATCTATTTCAATATATAGATAATGTTCACATTGCTTCTCAGATTTCTCCCATTAGCAAGAAACCCTCATAAATATTACATTTTAATCAGCAGGAGTTTCTAATATGATGAACAGCCCATTAACAGAAACCATTATCTTGTCAAAGAGCAAGGAGACTTCCGGAGAAAGGTAATTTCTTTCTAAAAGTTTAGATATAAAAAAATAAAACACGAGTACTTTGTTTATCTGTTGGGTTAACATAGAATTACAGAAATTACATTCGCTTAACTCTATTTTGGGACAGGAAACACATTGTATGATTCCTTATTAGACTGTTATTAAATTCATACATCATTATTGTTTGTATATTGAATAATTGATAAATGTATTTTTATGTTAATCTTATAACGAATAGGAAGAGATGCGTCATCCATGTTTTTGTAACCATTTGGTCAACATACTCGACGGTACATGCTTAGAAAAGTATTGTTCCTTTACTTTAATTTGTCTAAGTGTAGTTGGATAGTCTCTTAAGTTTATTTACATCCGTATCCTTTCTAACTAATTATATAAAACGTCGTAAAGGAAATCAACACATCGTGTAGCAGGTGTTACTTCAAAGAACATTATGTATGTTACTGCACATTAACATTTTAACGATGGTCGACAATACTGTACACGGAAAACTAAAGATAAAGCAACACGAAGCCCACAAAAAACTGGTGTATAAATATAAAATATTCGTAATTATTACTGTTGTTTGATGTTTAACACCATCAGTGGCAATAATGAAGCCATATCATGGCATGGAATCTTAATTAACACATTAAAATTAAACAATGAAATCAACAACAGAGGAAGATTAATACAGATTGGCACGACAAACTTCACTTTTCCAAAAGTCAATTTCCCATTTATCAGTAGCAATATTCCAGCAGCACCAGCGTATGTATTTTACATTTCACAAGTCATATGTTATTCTAGGTATTATGCCCAGTACAGCGATTTTCTGGACATAGCTCAGCTGCTGATGCTAAAGCTACTCAACCAAGGCTACAATGATACTAGGTTGAATTCATCGTTATGAAGACTAAACGGTCATCATCATGAATACGCTGACCTATCCATAAAACTACCCATTTCTCAAATGACCACGAATATGTTCCACTTGTCGAAATGGGAATCCCGTCGTTTCCTCATTCATGACTTATAACCGACTTTGTAAAATGTGTAACGCGACAGATGATACTAGAGGAGCAGGATATTGTTTTTAGACAAGTAGATTCGGCTATGACTGTTTATTACTTAATGTCATCTTAAGCAGTATTGTAGCTTTATTGTGATGTGATTTTTTAAAATTACAATTAACAAGGAATTGTGGCTAAGAAATTATTTCTGTAAAACTATAAAGTAATATCATCAAATTGTAAAGATTAAATTAAATGAATAACATAATATTAGAAACTAAAAAAGTATCGGTAAAATGGAAAAAAAAACACATCGTCGGAACTCTTCAAAAAGTTAAATTGCAAAATCGTTGAAAGAGGCAAACACACCTATATAAGATCGTTCACTTCCCTGGTTTGGAATAGATCCATAGGTGACTGTTGATTCATGCCAAGCGAGCAGTATCTTAGCTATATGGATTGATTGTTGTTTAACGTCAAATGAGCAGTATTTCAGCTATATTGATTGATTGTTGTTTAATGTCAAGTGAGCAGTATTTCAGTTATATGGATTGATTGTTGTTTAATGTCAAGTGAGCAGTATTTCAGCTATATTGATTGATTGTTGTTTAATGTCAAGTGAGCAGTATTTCAGTTATATGGATTGATTGTTGTTTAATGTCAAGTGAACAGTATTTCAGTTATATGGATTGATTGTTGTTTAATGTCAAGTGAGCAGTATTTCAGCTATATTGATTGATTGTTGTTTAATGTCAAGTGAGCAGTATTTCAGCTATATTAATTGATTGTTATTTAATGTCAAGTGAGCAGTATTTTAGCTATATTGATTAATTGTTGTTTAATGTCAAGTGAGCAGTATTTCAGCTATATTGACGACAAGAACAAGCTTACGTTGCACGGAAACATTTTCTGTCAATATCCATTATATCCCTTTTCTCTATGACAATCTAAATTTCCACCTATTATATTTACTTTAATACAAGACAAAGGAAATGTTTAAACACAAATATACATGTTCGCTACTTCTCTAATAACGTCAATAATTCTTAAAAGGAAACAAAAAAGCCTTGTCTATCCTTTACAAAATCGATCTATCGAATTATTGACTGTTGCTTTTAATTACGACAAAACATTCGTAGACTTCAAATTACCGGAAATAATAAATTTCAACAATACTAAAATTAACGAAGCAAATAAAGTGCAAAAATTAAAATGGTGAAAAATCTTATCATTTATTGTCAAATATTGATCACGCAACAATTACTATGAATAATAAAATAATTATTTATTTACAAACATCATTCTTTATGTTTTGAATGCTTCGTGTGTTGCAATAGAAGAATGGTTAAAGATTGAAATGGTCTACACAAAATTGACCAATAATAAACCTAACAGACCGATTGAAATGACGTTTCAAAATAAAAATTGTAAAAAATACATATTACCCTTTGATGTTTATATGTAAATATATTTTTCCTTGTGAACAAATACAGGTTATGTTATAGTGGTGACACGTGTGTCATTATGCAAAGGACGGGCGCCAAGTCAGCGATCATATGATCACTAGGTCTACTCTTCGTAAGTTTTCGAATACGATGACAAGTGATGAACGACAGGACTGTAACTATGACAAACTGAACATACATGTTATCATCTGTGACACAGATATTCCGTACGGTTAACCAAATCATGATATAAATCGTGAATCTGTCGAACTGATGACTCAGCAGCTTCCTTGCTCGCAGCAACCATTTATCTTTCCTGATACGATATTATTAACTGAGAGATATATACTTCATATTCCGG